>JAKSZP010006593.1:0-325188 GCA_022478985.1 Massospora cicadina
TTCATCACTGAGATGGCAGAATAACTTAAAGGTGCCTGAAGTAAGGGTGGACCAAAGGGTTCTAAAGTTACAAGCGTATGATTATGAGATCATGCACCAAGTGAGCCCACACATTAAGATGATGATAGATTGTCATGGTTACCCATCTTTCTAGTGTTGCAGAGTGAAGCGGATGCGTTGTATGAGAAGATGCTTAGTGGGGATATTGGGTACCATCCACCAGAGATTTAGCAAGCATTAAACAAAGTAATGAAAAACATGAAAATATTCAAGGATTAATTGTTTAAATTGTCAGGGAGAAATTTCTAATATTACCATGGACATCTGAGCGCACTGCAATTATCAACGCAACCTATAATGTAACTGGCCATGGAGGCCTATGGAAAACTATAGAGAAGGCTCAATGGTACTTCTACTAGAAATCAGTTAATTTGACGTTCCAGAACAACTTGGTTATTGTGCAATGATTCAGACACACAAGACTTTTAGGAAAGCCACTACTTTTGGCTAATGGAGTCTAGGTTCATGTGCATACTGCATCCATTGAAATAGTAGGGCCTTTGACCCTGAGTACAAAGAAAAGTCATTATGTTATTGGAACAATTGATCACCTGACTCAATGGGTAGAGATTCGTGATACAGCTAAAGTAGATGCCAGCAGTACTGATAATTTTTTAAAGAGCAGTTAGTATATTAGCATGGTTGCCCTCAGGCCATTTTAACTAATAACAGAAGCAACTTTAATATGAAAATCATTTCATTGTTAAATGAGTTAATGGGAATATGAGGAGTACTGATGACGCCTTATCATCCACAAACCAATGAGATGGTCAAAAGGGTAAATAGTACTCTGGCTGCTAGCTTGAAGAAGCTTGTCACTAGGAAACCTTCCAGCTGGGTAACTAATCTTATTGTGACAACTGCGCCTATAATTTAAGTTATCATAATCAATGGGAAATTCCACTTTTAAATTGCTCTATGGGCGTAAGGATATTTTGCCTCTAAATTTGCATTCTGTGCTTGACATGAGTCCAGAAATGACGCCACTACAGTATTTGGAAAGCTTGACAAAATTTTTGTTAGAGTTACAGTCCTCCGCCTATGCCAATACTCTCAAGCAAAAGCTCAGGGCTAAGGAATATGGAAATACAAAATGACCATCTCTTCTGACTTTTGAGATTGGTGATACAGTTAACTATTTTGACACCCATGGCTTTGAACAATGAAACAAGTTATACAAGCTCAGGGTTGGTCCCTTTTTTTTTAGTACTAGATGGTCCCAAGGGTTGGTCCCTTTGATATCATTGATAAGTCAACATTGGATGCATACATGAAAAAGGACCTCTACAATGGTCATATCATAAATAGGGTGCATGCTAAGCTCTTAAGAGCATGCATTTAATATCAATATGTTCAAAACTGCAATGGGTCTTTTATATTTAATTGTATATTATCAGGATATCTGCTTAATTTTAAGTATGGCAAGGCCATCAAATTTTATGGTAATGATTTTTGACCAAATTTCTTTATGGCTCTGTCACCATTATATTAGCTATGTGTTATAAATTTAGCGATTTATTTAGGTTACACCATAAGAGTCACACAGGTTAAAACCCACTGAGCAATGTATGGACAATTTGAGGATTGTTGGTCCTTGAAACAAACTATAAATAATTGAATAAAATATAAAGCAACCTAAACTAACACACTTCTTTTTTTAAATTAATATTAGCAGATCTCTTATGCTCTACTCTCCACTTTCCTTTAACAACCTCCTCTCTTAGTCTTCTCATCTTGCTTATACATCAGCAACTTCAGTTAATACCAATCCTTTTGCTTAGACTATTCTTGAAGCCATAACTCATTGATTTTTTGTAACTGTGAGGTCCCAGCAGGGATATTATTCTAATCTTCACTATTGCCTTAGTTCAAGGCAATTTTCTGAATTTTTGTCATGGATCAACATTGCCTCATCACCTTATTTGGAAGTGACACAATAATTATCCTTCCTGACCCAATATCGCCTCATTGAAAGGCGCTCAAATATTTGTATATTGTAAATCATGGTCAGCGGATTCTAGCTAGTCTGTCATGACTATTTAGGGCTTATCATCTAGTCATACCAGGATCATGACATTACCAACCCCATTGACTGGAAAAAATAAGTTTATTACATTTTATATGCCTGGAGGAACTTTTAATGCACTTAGTTAATAATCTGACCACTCTCAGGGTCCTTGATAGTATAGGCATCAACACCTGTTTTCTCAATAGTTTCAAACGGACCAAACCAGATATTAGCCAATTTATGCTTCTAAATGAACCTGTGTTGGTCATGGAATAGAACCAGCTCTTCATCTTTGAACTGAGATAGCCCACTACGATGTTCCTAATTGGCATCCTGATTCCTTATCTTTTTAGCCAAACTGAAGGAGTACACTTCAGTTTGCAACTTGATTAACGTGTCCGCTAGGTTAGTCAAATAACTTTGGGGATCCATTCCACTGGTATCTTCTAAGAAAGCATAGAGCAATGTTGGAAGAGCAGGATGTCATCCATATAATAATTGATAGGACTCTTCCCCCATGGCGGAATGGGAGCTAATGTTATAAGCAAAGATGGTGGTGGAAAGGTGAGAATTTCAATCTGAAGGTCAATCTGCTACCAGTTTATGGAGTATGTTCACTAAAGTCTCATTAACTTGCTCAACCATACCGTTGGATTCAGGATGATATGAGGTCATCAAAACCCCATGGATGGCCATCAGCTCGTTTATCTTTGGAAGGATGTGGGAAGTGAAGTTAGTTCCATTATTGGTAAGAAGGAACAGAGGACAGCCATGTTGCTGGATAGTACATTCCATTATGAACTTGGCAACTGTGACCGCCCCAAAATCCCTTATTTCTCATGCTTCAACCCACCTGGTCAAGTTTTCAATTGCCACCGTGATGTATTTGGACCAGTTAGCTCTTGTTGGCAGGGGGACAATGACATTAATGAAAACCGTATGCTAAGCAAAATATGGTTTCACTAACTGGTGTGAAGTCTTCTGGTGGAACGGCTTTTCCACTTGGCACTGGTGGCAGCAAGAAATTGTTTCAAGCACATTGAAGTTCATTCTTTCCCAGTAATACCAAGGTCACAGAAATTCTAATGTCTTGCACACTCCACCATGTCTGACTGCCTTATGTACGCTCATGATAATGATAGGCCATGCTGAGGGTCATGGGAAGTTCACTGTAGAATCGTCAATTTTCTTATACTACTCACCATTCCGTTAGAAATTATTAGCTCACATCTTGTTTGACGCTTTTATGACTTGAGGCGGTTCATTGTCATATTTTCCAATGAGCATTTTACTGTACATCATATTTATCAGATCCTCTGTGATGGCAGCTGTTGGCAGTCTCAACAAGCAATTAGCGTTCTGGGGTTTTGATCCAGGTCAATGTAGGATTTCAAAGTCATAAGCCTGCCGTTTGAGGGCCCATTAGGTTAAGCGACCTATAGGCTTCTTGAGGTTCTGCAACCAGCATAATGAAGCATGATCTGCTATGACTTTAAACTTCACTCCATGCAGATAAACCCTGAATTGCTTATATGCATATATCACCACAAAGCACTCCCGCTTGGTCAAGGTAAATATATGTTCATAGCAATTCAGGCTCCAACTGCAGTACGCCACTGGGTGCTCCTCCCATCATCATCTTTTTGGGATAGAAACATCCCTACAGCGGAAAGAGATGCATCCGTCTGGACAATAAATTCTTTATCAAAATTTGGATAGCATAGCACTGGTGCACTGACCAAAGTGTCCAAAAGGATGTCAAAGGAGCAATGTTGGCGTTTAGTCCATTTGAACACATCATCTTTCTTTAGTAGCTTAAAATGAAGGCCCCCAATACAACTGAAGTTAGGGATGAAGTGCCAATAGTAGTCTATATCCTCATGAATATTTGTATGTACCACTTAATGGTCAGCAAAGTCATTTTCCAAATAGCTTCCACCTTGGTCAGTTGAGGTTTAAGCCCTGTTGCATCTACTGCAAACCCTAGGTACTCCAACTGATCTTTGATGGCGGCATTTACGAGGCTTGTTATTGATGTTAGCCTTAGAAAGTCAGCGGAAGACCAAATCCAATTGGGTAAGCTGCTTGGAGCTTGTAAAAGAGAACATGTTGATATTTTTAAGGTACATAAGATTGCATGACAGCTTCAGGTCGCAGAGAATGGTGTCCATGGTCCTTTGAAACGTAGCTGGGGCGTTACACAGCCCTTGTGGCATATGGGTCAGTTGAAAAAGCCCCTTAGACGTGATAATGGCACACTTCTCCTGTTCCGCTGCAGACAGCTTGATTTACCAGTAGCCTGATATCAAATCCATCATCAAGAAGTAATGAACTCCGCTTAACCAATCATGAGCATCATCAATCCAAGGCAAGGGATATGAGTCCTTTTTAGTAATACTTTCGAGATTCTGGTAGTCTATCACCAACCATTTGGTACTGTCCTTCTTTTTTACAATCAGAATGGGCAAAGCCCATGGACTCTTGGACAGTTTGAGCATTCCTAGCTCCAGCAGCTTTTCAATTTCCTCAGTTACTACTTTCTCAGCTACCCTATATTGGCGGATTAGCTGAGACCTGATGGGGGATGATCTCCTGTGTCTAGTTGGTGGACCACCCCCTGGGCGCACACTAAATAATGATTTTTGGCAGCAAAAATCTCCTTATATTTTCAATAAAGATATCGTCTGATCTTTCTGTTCTTCTGATAACCCAACTAAGTTTTCGTGCAGTACCACCATCATTATGCTAGGTTTTGAATCAACTGGTAAGCCAAATTTATCCAGCAACCTAAACTTGTGAACCTAAAGGACCTCCTCAATAGGGATCAATTGTGAATACGATGCTAAATGATGCTGGTGGAATTGCATTGGTTCATTTTGTAGATTCGCTAGTAGAACCTTGATCTCACCATGTCCCAGTAGTATAATGCCTAGAGCCACATAGGAATTAAGCCATAATTGCTGATAAGGTGTAATGACCTCCCCATAGAGCCTGGCTGGCACTTTCAACTCTAACTCAGTGTGTAATATTACTGGGTGTCTAGATGGGAATGGACATAGGCCCAGCAGCTCTGAGCGGCAGCCATTGCTATTCATATATCTGCTGGGGGAGGGCACAGATCTTTCTCTTTAGATGATGGTAGCGAACTGGAATCACCCCATCACTATATGCAAGGTTGATATTTCTCATATGCACTGGATACTTTGACACTCCACTAGAATTAAAGTAAATTGGAAACGCTGACCCAATATTTTAAAGGTCTCCTCCGTCATATCAACAACATCCCAAAGTGTCACATGAAAGCAGTTTTAATTCACATGTCATAATTACTATTTGGTAACATTATTACCAGAGCTACAACAACAGTTGCCCAAACCACAAAGCTAGTGCGCTGTATGATACCTCAGAGACCGTTCTCTCTGCTCCAGTGGTCTCATACAACGTTCAATGTTTTACATCAGGTTTTAATGTCAGCTTTGTCACCAACTTAGTATAAACTATCTTTACTGTGGTGTATATCTATTATATCACAAACTCGATTTTTGCTATAAAAATGTCACAATATGTACACTCAGAATAAGAAAGACTTTAACTTTTAATACATGGACATTTAAGGGATTTTTTTCCCAAGGAAGCTCATAATTCCCTCACCAAATTTGGGCTAATCTTTAGAAATAACTTCTACCAGGAGGGCGACGTTTACAACTTTCAGGGAAGGTGCATCTGAGTCTTGGTTTAGCTCGTTTGAAGAAGCTTAGTCAAGCATTTGGAAGGCATGCAGCTATATTTACTACTGAGGTCCTTCTTCCACTGAAGCCTTAGCTTGCGCTCATGTCAGCATGTTTACCCCTCCAACTGGCTGCTGGCATAAAAGCCTGTCATCATACTGAGGGACTTCCGCTGGATATACTACAATAGGTTCTGGTGGGACGTTTGGGATTAGGATAAAGGAGGTAGAGAGTCCCATCTATACTCCGCTACATCTTTTTCCTGGTAGTATTGATCCTGCTATATGTAGTGGACCCAACGGTTGGGGCAACTTTGGGCAAGGTGACCAGGGCGACCACATTCAAAAAAAAAATTCACCCAATAGGGTCCACGTCCTTGGCTCTCTTAAGGTGGCCCAAGCTGATAATTTGATTGTGGGCGATTGGTTAACCAGGGCAGGGTCAATAGGTTGACTGCTGGTGGTCAGCGTAGTTAGACCCAGGTTGGAAGATAGGCTTTTGATAACTATCATAAGCAGGTCTGGGGCGGAAGTTGAACTGCTGTATTAACTCTTCCAAGGGTGAGGTGCATATTTATAATAAGGTTAGGGGTTACTAGGCAGAATCTGAATATAATGGGAGTATTTCCTCAAATAAAAGGTCCAGCAATGGTGGCGGTATGTTTCCATTCTATATTGGGTGGAAGAAAGGTAGCGGATAGACAGCGTAAAAACTGGATAATTTTGAGCAGGGGTACTTCATCCTCCAGAATTAGAGTCATGACGTTGTAAAGCTTGCAGTATGGATTCACCACTTAAGTCATTGCAATGCACACATCAGATTAAAATAAGGTTCCAGCCCCAATCAACACACAAGCTTCACCTTAAATCAGTCAGCAAATTCAGTGGGGGTCTCGTTACTCTGGAATCCAATGGTCAAGAACTCAGCCTTCCACTGTGACATCTTTGCAGTACCACCAAACAATTGAAGCAAAGTATCCTTACTTCTTGATATGTAACAAAACTGCTTGGAAGGTAACAGGTAACTTGATCGGCACTCCCAACATCCAAGGCAGATATTAACAGTTTAGCTTTATGACAATCTGAGGTGCCTTCCACTTCAAACTCAAAATAATTAAAGAAGCCATGGATATTCCCATTGCAATCTATGGAGGCAGCTTATCAATATAGACCTCCTCCCACTCATAACCACAAACCTTTGGGGCATACTGAGTAATAGGTGAGACCCATAAGCGGTATCTCAATGAGGAGCTAGTCCGGCAACGGGTGGCTTGTCTGATTATTCAGAGATAGCATGGGCCTCTTTGGTGGGCAGTACAGACATCACTTGGGGGAATTGGCTCGCCAATACATAACCATCTCCAGAGCTGCCCTTCTGGGGATAGTAGCTCATGCCAGTGTCATATTCTTCATGATACAATTCACCCCAGCAGCCTCTTGTCGCTCATCCTCTTCTTAATGAAGAGACTGAGATGTACCATCCAACTTCCACTCTGCATAATGCAGTCATTCAGTAGTGTCATCCAAGCAAGTAGCAAGTTGTCTGTTTTGTTGTCCAAGAATATGCATTTGACTAAACATGCTGTCGAGCTGGTTCATTACATATTTTTATAACTGAAGGAGCTCATCCTGCTTCTTGAGAACCGCATCTAAAGCAAGTTTGGGTTCCACATATTCTTCTGGTGAAGTGTGTCATGAAGTTTTACCATCAAAGTAGGCCTGATGCAACATGGCCAGCGACTAGAGAATTTTTATTTTTTTGTAGTGATCAATGGGCCCCCTGTAGTGAGCACCACTGTTATAAATTTGGCGATTTATTTGAGTTACTCCATAAGAGTTGCACAGGGTTGAGCCTACTAGCAACTGACAGATGATGTGAGTATTATCAGTCCTTGAAACAACTGTAAATAATTAAACAAAATACAAAGCAACCCAGGGGGAGAAAGGTGAGTCAGTAGGGCTTATGGCTACCAACCTGAAGGTTGCAGGTTCAATTCCTGCCCTTTGTACATTAATTGGGGTGCCAGCTGAAGGAAGATATTAGTGTTTAGTAGGTCTAATAACACGAAAACCTTACCCATGACGAAACCAGAAAAATTTGAGTCCTGATCTAGAGGTGGAAAAACTTTCTACAATGGAGTTGACCCTGCTCAGATTTCATGTCAATGTTTCCTTTCTTTTTTTTCTTTCTTTCTTTTGGTAATGTCCATCCCCTGGTCAGCTTGCCTTAAATAAATAAAATACAAAGCAACCGCTCTGACCACACTTCTTTATTTAAAATTAATACTAGAAGATCCCTTCTGCTCTAACCTCCACTCTACTACTAACAGCCTCCTCTCTTTGGTCTTCACATTTCATTTATATATCATCAACTTTGGTCAATATCAATTCTTTTTCTTATACTATTCTTTACTGCCATATCCTTATTGGTTCATAATAAATGTGAGGTCACAGCAGGGATAATGTTCTTATCTTCACTATTGTCTTAGTTTGAGGCAATCTTCTAAATTTTTGTTAAGGCTTGACATCGCCTTATCACCTTGTTTGGAGGTGATCCAATAATTACCCTTCCTGACCCAATATCATCTCATCCCAAGGCGCTCAAATATTTGTATACTTTAAATCATGGTTGGCGTATTCTAGCCAATCTGTCATGGCTATTTAGGGCTTATCAATCAGTCATATCAGGATTTCAACACTAGGAATGATGCCAGTTATTTCCTACCTTTTTTTATGTCTCACTGATGTACACCACCATTGGGTTTCTGCTGCCTCTAGGACGCGGGGTTTTGTAAATGGATTTTCATCAGTGGACATGTTGGAAGAAGATAATATGGTTAAGTGGGGATGTGTTGGGATTTTAACTAGATTATGCTTTTCCCTATATTTTTCAATAATAGTGATTTATAAGGGGATGATTCCCTATATTTTTCAGCGTCAATGACTTTTAGGCCTTGAGGAGGAAGCTCCAACTTTGTATTAAATTATCCAAATCTATGTAAATGACTTTTAGGCTCCTGAGGGTGATCTCCAAATTAGAAATTATGGTTACTTTGTTGATTAGAATCCCATTAGTTAAGAGTATTGATATTGGTAGTTTTAGTCTACCAGGATCAAGGGCATAATCTCCTACACTTAGAAATTGAGCTTATGAAAGTTCTTACCAATAGTATTTCAAATGCTGAAGGTATATAATTAAATGTTAAGTTATTCACCAGTGACTGATGCAATGATTCTAATAGGGGACACTAGATTGTTATGAATGACCTATATATATGAAAATTACTTCCCTGATAACATTATCTTGTTCCTGGTTTCTTTGGATTTTACTAGTAATTATTTTAGCTGATTATAGACTGTAAGTTGCTAAATAGTTTATATGAACAGAGGTCAAGTTTTGCCTGAAATGTTATCAGCTCATATTCATGCTTCCTGTCATCATACAGGAAGCTCTATTAGTTAAGAAATAAAGCTTGCAAACCTGTGAAGAAACCACTTTTCAACAAATAGGCCTCAGGATACCAGCAGCGTGGTTACTGCTGAATCCAAGGTTAATATTATCTAATAGGTTACAGAGTAGGGTAGATCCCAAAGGCATACTACTGGTTATCAATAGCTAAAGAGTTGAATCAGGAGTAACCATTACATCTTGTAAGAATGTCCATAAAGTGAATAAATCTTGGAGTCTTATTTCAGATGGCTGCTCCAGCCTCATGTGACATTCCAGTTTAAAGTCAGGATAAGGATAGAAGCCATGACATCATTTAAGTTTCTGTATGTTATAGCCATCCATCTACAAACCAAGGCTATCTTTATTTCTTAGCAAAACAGGTAACAGATAATTGGTTGTTCATAAAAAGGCTGCAAGGTATTATTATTGGTAGCATCAAGGATCTTAGTGGATTATTCCATTACTGAAGCAAATGTTTAACTTTGGCTCTCCTTAGCAAATAATTTGTTGCTAAGGCAATTGCACTTTGATATGATAACTAGTTTTGACTTGGTATAATGGGACTTAAACTATATCAAGGTTCATCATTCCCAAGAGGAATTTTAACTTAAAACTAATTATAAGTACATGAAAGTTAATTAGAAAATAAGTGGTACTATTTAAAGTAACAGGGAAAAATCAGAATAAAATAGAAGATACAGTATGCGCCAAGTTATGAGATGGAAGTAGACCAGGGATTTGAATCCTAGTCTGATATTGGAAAGTCAGTAGACAAGGGCACCTCATGGATAATGGTGTGTAGCAACTGGGTGAGGTGTTTATTAAACAAGGTCTTTCATTATGCGCTGCTACACCAATTGTAGTTAGGTTATATTGTTGATTTATTTTTATAGGTTGGTGGAGCACTAAAGGGGTGAGTTATCCTGAAACTATTTGGTCACAAATTTGGTGCTATTGATTAAAATTAAATTAGTGCTTAAAAATTTAGTGTTAATTATAAATTTGGACATTAGGACCAATAAAGCATCAAATGAAAGATTGTCAATGCTAAATATAAATCAAAATTAATGTAAATAATAAATAATTTGGAAAACTAAAGTTGAGGCTTCATTCCTATTAGGGAAAAGACTGACAGTGTAGCTAGCATCTTTAGCAACAGATGCATCTAATGTACTGAAAATTTCATACCTAACATATGTTACTTGATACAAGTGTGATTGGTTCATTTAACAAAGATGTAGGACATATAGTAAAGTTTATGGTGAGGGTTTTAAAATTTACTAGTAGCGCAGGTGCTTCTCTGCATATGAAAACATAT
Organism: Massospora cicadina; assembly: GCA_022478985.1. Taxonomy (NCBI): domain Eukaryota; kingdom Fungi; phylum Entomophthoromycota; class Entomophthoromycetes; order Entomophthorales; family Entomophthoraceae; genus Massospora; species Massospora cicadina. The sequence continues at coordinate 10,565 of JAKSZP010006593.1, forward strand.
TTTTATAGAGATTAATTATATATAGTACATGATGTTTACCTAGTATAACAACTAACAACTCTAATACCAGAAGTATACCTTACAGCACTTAACGCTTTACAAAAGCTCCAGATTTCTCAGCTGCATATTACCCATGAGCTTGCTTGGATGCGGATTGTTCTATCAATGTAGGCTGGTAAGAGTATTCTCAAGTATATGTACTGCGGAGATAATACCCAAATCTAAACTTAATTGACTGTCTAAATTTATATTTAGATTGACTACCAATCTTATGGAATTAATAGGGCCAATATCTTCATGGAGGGTGGCACGTTGATGGCTGATATCTTATCTTAAAATTGGTCAAAGCTCTAAATGGTTATATCAGCAAGTTAACTTTTAATTAAAAGCTTACTACTATTTAAGTGACTTTAAGATTAAGTAATTTGATGGCGATTTACATTAGTGTACTAGTCAAGACTTATATATAAATTTATAAGTTGCTTTAGTAAGGGTTGGACTTTTATTCTAAAAGTTCTTATGTAGGGAACCAGCTTTGAAAAGGTGATTTAATCATAATTCTGAAGTGTTCAGTAACAATTTTTGAAATGATATTATACATAGAAATATGGCTGACTACAAATCAATTACTCTAGGGAGAGGGTAACTTACACTATCTACATCATGATGGTGGGGATATGATATAAAATTATAATCAGAATTATATAACATTATTAGTGCTACCTGGATCTTAATATGCTTTCTAATATATCAAGTTATAAACTTTGTATTGTCATGGCTAAAATATTATTTTCTATATCATTTAGTGAATTGAATTAATCTCATGCCAGATGTAAATACTAGTGAGGGAGAGCAAAAAGTTATAGAGGTACAGTAAATAGTTGGCAAGCGTTCAGTAGAAGTCCTGATATTGAACTAATAACTCCTTTAAACAAAAGATGATAAATTGGACTAACCTTATTAGGCTTTAAAATTATCTATAGACAGATATTCATGAGCCATGATCTGTAGCTATTATAAGCGGTGATATCTATAGGTTGTCTATATAATTTATAATCCTTCATTAAGTATGGTATCCATCTATGAGTGAAGCTGAATGGCTATCCAGAAATAAGAATAGATTTCATATAAATCATATTTTTATCAAACTATAAACTATACTATAGTTTCTTGGGTTGGGACCATCTAGTACTAAAAAAAAACTATACTATAGTTTCCTGTAAGATAAAAGATATTATATGTCGGCTTTCCATGCTAATCCTAAACTTTCTATTGCCACTCAGAATCAGACATAGTCAAAGGTAAAGCCTATTTGAAGTTACAATTTGATTTTTTACCTATAGATTTCTCCATATACTTTGATAAACTTATTCATTCTCTTCATATAAAATAAACTATTTATAAAATAATACCCAAGTAGGATCCAATCATTTACACAGAAACTATAACTATATCCTAATCTCTCATTGCTAAATATCACCTAACTTTTAATTAAATATAAACTAGGCTACCAATATAATCAAGCACATCAAGCGTTGAGTAGGCCTATCTGCTATTAGATTGCTACCATTGAGGTGCTCTTAACTAAACCTCTGGTAAGGATATATAGGTTTTTTTATTTATAAGATCAAACGAAGTTAAATATACAGTTATGCTATCTCATATCTCTATCTCAAATTTAAGATCATGTTATGACAAACAAGTTTTTAATATAACACTTATAATTAAATATTATAAGGTGTTTAAATAATACATTGTTCTATAGGTGTTGGAAAACTCAATTTAATGACAAGTAAGGCGTAGAAAATTATAGTTTAGATGAGGCAACGTATATGGGGCACTTAGAGAATAACATTTTAACATATTATCATAATTTAACAAAGGTGTCATCTAGGGTGATGAAAAATGATGGCTGAAAAGTATTATTAAGACAAAGTTAGAAATCATGAAATGAGAATATGACATAACAACCATCAGTATAATAAGTGTTTAAGAAACAAAATAAAATCTTCTATAAAGTTTTTATTACTTTACAAATGGAACACATATAATCTTTTAAAATCTAACTACAGAAGGGTATAAAGTTGCCTTATATTGATGTTCAGTATCTGTAACTGTGTACTATAGATTATATGATATATCCAACAAATTCAAGATTAAAGGGTATTAAAAGTGAAGACGGTTTCATTTTGCCTGGAGTTGACTTATAAAAAAAAGAAAAATGGCTTACAGAAAAACCCAAAGACTTCTACCTAAATCTCTAAGCATTTTCTAAAGATCATAAACAAGAGGTGGTTAATAGTCCACCCCTCCAACCAATGTTTGGAAAAGAGAAATGGAGGGTTGTGAAGTTGGCGTAATTAGAGATTTTTAAAAGATTCTACTATGGTTAAGATCTGGAACTATGTTATCCTCAAAGATGGCCAAATCTGGCAAACTAGATTATATTCAAAAAAGTTTTGAAGATTTAATCCAATTTTAGATCCTAATTAACAACCCATCCTGCCCCAATAAATTGAGATCTAAATATTGGCTTTCCTTACTTTTCAAGGATATTTATTAAGAATAAATAGGTTATAAAACCCAAGATTATCATTTTACTTGGAGTATAAAATATATGAAAAAATAAATGAGGCTGGTTGACGTTGGGACAAATATACCACACCGGTTTTTTCTAGCCTGTGCTGGTTTCAAACCTGTTTCAATCAAAACCCAACCCAGAGTGGTAGCAGGACCCACCCCACTATGCTATTTACTCATCATTTTGGTGCATCAAATTCCAATTATCTTTTTGTTACAATAGACTAATTTTATGACATGGCTTATACTTGTTGGCTACATTATGGAACTCAAAATTTTTATCTTTTCACTCATGTAATTTCATTATCTACTATAATTCTTTAAAATCCTCCCAAGGTTTCCCAAAAATTTCTAGCCTTTTGGCACCTAATCCCTAGCTTCTGGACTACTTTCTACCTAATTTTATTCCTCCATATATAATTGAAGATATAAAGAACTGTCTAGGACGCCAAACTTTCATTAACTTTTTAGCGCCCTTGCATTTTGATTCCTTTTCTCACTGAATCACTTGAGATAAACTTCAGAGGTTCATCTTTCATTAAACTATCATTGTGGAAGCCCTAACGTTCTGTTTAAATCTTTTTATTATTGTCTTGCTAATTATAAACATTAGTTATACAGCCAAACAGGTTTTAAAGCATAACTTTAGTATGGTCATCAACCTCTTATGTGTAGACTTCTCTATCTCACTTGAGTTATCTGAGTGTATTAGATAGCTCCTGTCACTCATTGAGTCCAACTTAAGAGCATTCCCTACCACCAACTTTATTTAATTTGTTTTACTGATAATTTAGACATGAAAAGTAATTTATTCTGTACAAAGCCAGTTCATTGAAGAAACTATCTTTGAGTCTACTGGATGTAAGGACTGGAACTTCCATACTAGTTGAATGTCATCTCTCTCATAACTTTACACCGCCATACTTCACAGAGTACACCTCACTTTTATCCTTACAAGTAGATGGGGTTAGTAAGTACCATATCTTTGTCCCATATCATTCATGTATCCTTAGCCTACACCACTGAAATCACTCTGTAGGAGCAACCATGGGCCAGGCCTATCGAGGCGCGGGACCTAGATCTGAGAAGGTTTTCACCATGATCTCACATGACCTCAGATCACTTAACCTGTTCTGGAGTAAAGTTAAGACTTGGAGCTTCTCAAGACTAGTCTCCATCTTTGTGGAGAATGGCAACAAGCCTAGCCGTCCACTTGGGGATGTCAGTGAAGGATGCACCTTCTCTAGCCTCAGAACACGCTGAATCCTACCCATCTCCATTCTGAGGCCGCGTTCACTCAAAAGGATAAATTGTATAAGTATGGTTCTCCTCTTCCATATGCAACCTGCTCTCCCACATCAGTGAAGGGGAACATATAACAAGTCTTACCCTCTATTGTATATTAGTACTAAACTTTCATCTAACTGCTTCTTGTTCATGGCCTCATTATTTTCCACACATGGTATTTGGGAAGAAAATTTACTAGTTGACATGAACGCATCCCAAACTTCAAAGGTTTGAATAAGCAGAAGCGTTGGAACTTTCCAATATACAGGTGTCATGGTCACAGCGCTGACTATTTTTCACATAGCCTGAGTCTTCCTAATACAGAAAAAATAAAGTTGAACAGGTGGGATTAAAGGCCTAGGTCTTTGGAAATTAGTCTTTGAACCATTATTCAATGTTAAAGCTTTGATATAAAGTTGGACTTGATCAATTTGGGGGAATCTGCAAATGGTTTAAAGCCTAAAAGCAAATACAGAAAAAGTTTATGTAACTTCAAACCCAACAACATTTTAAAATGGGCTTTGACTTCAAAATTGATGCTTAATGTCTAATAATTAGTCCCATGTAATTCCAGCAGTCCATGGAATTTTCAGTAACAATTATAAGCTTCCATCCTACAATGTGTATATACAATAAGATGGAGTTATTAAAGCATCTTTTTTTAAAGAATGTCAGTAAAATTTATATAATTAATCTAATTTTATAATTTGCATAATTATCTCTATTGTTAGATACACATATAAACTGACTTATAGACCAATCTTGGACAACACCTCCATCTTTGACAAGGCCACCACATTCTTCTATGCGCTTTCAGGAGGTCAGACCCTCATGCTTATTATAATCATCAAATTGACATAGGATAAGGCCTCTTAATTAAACAATCAACAAGTTAACGGACTTGAAATGATATCTCTAGGGCTTCTACTGATTGTGGGTCCTTATTTAGTCCCTGTTTCCAAACTGTTTTGTCACACTGAGAAAAGACCCCATCATTAACACCTACTTTGATTTTAAGTTTATAATCATAATAACATAGTAAAATACAATCTCCCATCTACTCTTTGTCATTAGAGAAGGTTGTCCTAGATGATTTAACCAATTACATTTCAAAGTGTGACTGACCTTAGAGGGGCCTCACCAGTATGCGTCCCTATTCTATTTTATGTTTAAGACAGAATGTTTTTTACTCTTGTGTGAATCATAACAACCTAAACACTTTGACGGTCCTAAATCTGTACCTAATAACTTTGTATCAACAAATTAAACATTATGTTGGAAAAGGGAAAAATATGAAGCAATTTATATTATTGAACGCTAAACAGATAAATATTAAATAAGGGCATACACTTGACAGCATTTGAACCATAAAAGGCGTCTATAATTTCTGTGTGATGATTTAAGATGTGCTGAAAAATGCCACTATCTGCTTCTAAATCTTTGTTGAAGACATTATTGGGAACCTCATTGAAGTATGTATTGTTTTTATGGATGACACCTTAGGTTCTCCCCAGATATTTTAATCATGCTCAGAATCTGTTAAAAATGATGGAACATACCTCCAAAACAGAATTTTTTATCAAGGTGCGCAAATATGAGTTCTTCCAGACAAGTCAACTTCTAGTTGACAATATCTTCACTAAGATCCAAAGATCTCGCCTAATAAGGAAGCTGCTATTCAGTACTGGGATAATCCTTAATCCCTGTTAGAGATTTGAGTCTTCCTTGGCACTTGAATAATTCCTAAAAAAAAAAAAAAAAAAAAAAAAAAGCTAACCTCAAACATTGAAAGTTGCTGAACCACTATACTCTACCTCCTGAAGGAAAACTTTATATTGGACGCCATAGTGCAATGCCGCCTCCAATGCATTCAAGTATAATTTGTTGTTTAACCTAAAATGGTTAAAGCTGACCCCAAGAGGCCATTTATTATGGCAACTGGCGCCTTTAGCTAAAATGTAAAAGAATTATAACTAAAGTAAGATGTTGAATTTTGGGCTTCTTTATGATGGCTGGTTCTTCGTCAGGTGTGCAATGCAGTGTCATGTGTCTATTGTGTGAGGACAATAGACAGGATGGTGATTTAGAATTCAAAATATAACTTTTTGGTAGCACTTATATTGTATATACTGTAGTTTACTTGGACAATGGCACGCCGCCCTGATCTTATCAATCCCAAGTAAATACTGACTAGCACAAAGTAAAATACTAAATGCAAAAAAGTTTACAAGCTATATTATAAACTTAATCCAGTAGTTGAATCTATTTTATTAATGTCAACTTAAGGGTTATTTATAGGGTTTGATGTTCACCACATCTTACCCATGATGACTTAATTTCAGTGGCACTTAAACATGTAAAAAGTTTGTAAGAACGTCTATTTATACTTTGACTCAAGGCATCATGATCAGCCTCAGGGTCGGTGTAACCACCCTCTTCATTCTTGAGATGGCGTTTCATCATGTCTTTAAAATAGCTGAACTGATTCACTTTCACGTGCAATTGGAAGCACATACCAAGGCAATTCATATCACTAATTAGTAATTAATTTGATTGAAAACTCAACTGACATTAAAAACTAATTTTGACATAGACCAACAAAGCCCATGTGCCTGAGTCATTAAATAAAAACTCCCCCCCCCCCCCCCCCCCCCCCCCCCCCCCCCCCCCCCCCCCCCCCCCCCCCCCGAATTTAAGTTTGACCTAACCAACAAAGCCCTTGAGCCTGTATCATAATAGTTGAATATAATTAAGTGAAATTGATAGGCTATAAATTCAAGTTCAGATATACTTAGGATATCTTTGGTTTATAATAAGCAACGATTTAGATCCAGTCAACCATTCAACACTTCCCCCTCCTTGACTGGATATAAGCGGTGGATACTCTTCTTCTTGGGTCTCACTGTCTAACTCTTCACGTTCCTCAAAGTTTGAATGTTATCTCAATAAACTTTCCTAAGCTGACAGGGCCAGCATGCCTGGTGCTGAGCTTCCTTGGGTTTGGCGCATCTCCAATTCCGTTGCAGGCTTCTCCAGTTTGGTCATGCTCTCCTCCCCCTACCAAAGAGGAAATACCTAGTTCTAATGCCAGTGAGGTATCAAATCTATGAAATAAACTCTAAGGCTTGCAATTATTATTATTTCTTTTTTACTTTTTATTTTTACTACTACTATTTTTTCTTTTTCTTTAATTATTATTTTTTTATTATTATTCCTTATGATATGGATGAAGGAACTTAGCATGTACTTGATTCACAACCCGGCCGCCTTGATCCTTAATGGTATATACATCTTCAGACGATTTCTCCAATATAACAAATGGACCCTTCCAAAGAGAGGCTAACTTGTGCGCGTGGCCTGCACTATGAGTGTCACAATATACTACTAAATCTCTTTCCTTGAACTTAGTCATTCCCTCATACCCAACAGCTGGAATATTTTCAAGTATTTGTTGCACTTAGGGTTTAGCGACTTCTTCAGAGGCTTCAGATGTGACAACCTTACTTTGGGAGCGAGTCACCACATGTACATTTGAGGAATCTTCATTTAATACTAAAATAGAATCATTTTCATTGTTAAGCAAGGCCCCATGGCCATTGTTTGCTTGTTGATCAGGTGGGACTGGTGTTGCAGGCACAATAGAGCATCCCACATCTATTTTGCTTGTTCTTTTCCCTCCTCCTGCACGGTATTGGGAAGGACTATATTGACACTTTGCTGATGGCATTGGGAAGCATAGTGACCTTTACAATTGCAATTAAAGCAAGTAATTTCACTCACTGGCCATGAGGTGTTAAGCTTCTTATTGGTTTTGAAGGACTTTCCAGCAAAGGCAGTGGTTCCTGATCTGTAACCAGTATTAGGAGGGCCATAATTTTTGAGCATCTGAGTAAATAGTCAACCAATTTAGATGTCACAAAGTTTTGCAAGAAAGCAGGCAATAGAGTGTTTAATAGATTAGGGTAAGGTTCTACTGCATGCTCTAATGCTATCTTGGCATCAAAATTGACCATAGCCCGCGCGCCTAAGAGAACTTGAGCTTCATGATAGAATTAATCCGCAAATTCGTCAATTGCTTCATCTTTCTTAAAGCTTATGTTCATAAACTTGTATTTTCTGGTCAACATCCATTCTGTACCTCCAAATTCATGAAGCATGGCCTCCTTGACTTAGGCATATGTTGGATTTTCATTAATGTGAGGCATAATCAACTCAATGCTCCAATCATCCAAGCAGTTAATCATGGTTGCTGCTTTTTTATGGTCGCTGGCCCCATGCATGGCCATTTCAAAGCGTTTGACAAAGGTGATAATACTTCCATTCTTGTCAAAGGCTGGCAGGTTTGCTGGTTTGAAATTATTGCTTCTCCATTTCTAGTTTCATGATTACTATTTTGTTGACCAGAACCAGGTGTACTAGGGCGTTGGGGCGTTGTATACCAGTTTGAGGTGTTAGTGTTGACCAAAGCAATCATATTTCTAGGCCTTGTCAACGTGGCCAGCATCCATTTTGGTAGCTATTTATGAAGCTTCGTCCTCATAATATTCAGAAAAATTTCCAGTCAAGTGGGTTGTAGCACACTGACAACGCCCGTCAGCCAGAGTTTAAATTTGCTCATTGATTTCATTTTTCCAACTGACATGATTTTGCGTTTTTAATTTAAATTTCACTATTTCCTTATTCAGGCTAGTAGCTTGTAGTTGCAAGGTGGAAATCACTTGGTCCTTTTCTTTCATTGCCTTCTTGCACTGGTTTAATTCTCCATGGAGATAATTGTTTGACTCGTTAATATAATTAATATCATCATTAAGATTATTGATTTGTCTGGTGTATTCATTCTTCATCTGCGAAATTTGGGCGCTCAAACGTTGATACTGGTCACCATCTGCGGTCCCAGCCATGAGCACCATTTGTTGAATTTTGGGCTTTGTTATGATGGTTGGTTCTTCATCAGGTTTGCAATGCAGTGTCGTGCATCTATTGTGTGAGGACAATAGACAGGATGGTGATTTAGAATTCAGAATATAACTTTTTGGTAGCACTTATATTGTATATCATGTAGTTTACTTGGACGATGGCATGCCACTCTGATCTTACTGATCCCAAGTAAATACTGACTAGTACAAAGTAGGATAACTAAACACAAAAAAGTTTACAAGCTAAATTATAAACTTAAACCAGTAGTTGAATCTATTTTATTAATGTCAACTTAAGGGTTATTTATAGGGTTTAATGTTCACCACATCTTACCCATGATAACTTAATTTCAGTGGCACTTAACCATGTAAAAGTTTCTAAGAACATCTACATATACTTTGACTCAAGGCATCATGATCAGCCTCAGGGTCGGTGTAACCACCATCTTCATTCTTGAGATGGCGTTCCATCATGTCTTCAAAATAGCTGAACTGATTCACTTTCACGTGCAATTGGCAGCACATACCAAGGCAATTCGTATCACTAATTAGTAATTAGTTTGATTGAAAAATCAACTGACATTAAAAACTAATTTTGACATAGACCAACAAAGCCCATGTGCCTGAGTCATTAAATAAAAACTTAAATTTAAGTTTGACCTAACCAACAAAGCCCTCAAGCCCATGTCATCATAGTCAAATATAATTAAGTGAAATTGCTAGGCCACAAATTCAAGTTTGGATATACTTAAGATATCTTTGGTTTATAATAAGTGACGCTTTAGATCCAATCACCCATTCAACATAAGCTATTATTAGTTTGGATTGCCCAATGGCTTACTTTTTAAGAAAATGTCTCTTGTTCAATTGAAAAATACCATATAAGATAAGAAAATATAACAGTGGTGGAGACAATAAAACATAGGCAGCAATACCTTCATGGCTCTCATTAATTCTTCACTTTACAGATGGATCACAGGGGCATTTTCTTTTATTGACCACCCCCCTAAAGTTGACCCTGATCCTTTCCCACTGGCTTGAGACGCTTTCTATGCTTAATTTTAAGTATGATTTTAACACCAGTAACAATCTGTTTTTGGATGCTATCTCACAAAACCCAGCCCATTACCAAATTCCTTCCTGGTTTATGCTCACAATACCTGCGTCTCATTCTTTTAGAGAAGATAAATAGATCTTGAGATGAAAGCTCCTCAAATCCTTGTCTTATATGCAGCAACAGAGGACTCAGACCTAGTAACCCATATTCTATCAAAATCTCTTAAAGTCGATTTTAAGCCTTTATTTAAAGCCTGCCAAAGATGAAAGTCATCAACCAAGGTTTTCATGAGCTGGAAAGATACTTACTGCATCAGGGAAGGTGGTTGTTGAAATTTTCAACATTTAATTCTTTTTTTAAACAGTTCCAAACTTAAAATTTTATTCAGTAAAAAGATCATCCTAAATTACTTAACTTTTTTAATAGCTAAATTCCAGAAAATGATAGCCATGATTGGCAATAAATATTAATGTGACCAAATTTGCAAGCACAATTTTCTCAACTTTTTACATTTTGATGGGAGTCTGACTTAGCTTCTATTATGATTGATCAATCTATTATAGCTATTTGATGACATTAGTCTTCCAAAAATTATTAACCAATTTGACAATATCTTTTAATGTGACTAAAAGGTGCAGTAATTATGACCTAAACTACTGGATACTTTCAAGAGAGTTATGACCTAATAAAATATTATATTTTAAGTTAATAATTGGATTTAGTACTATTACTTTTCTGGCAACAATGCCATTAATGTTAAATAAGTGGTCAATTGATTGCCAATCGTCACATATATAACCCAATTTTATATACTATAAAGTGCCTTGTTTGTATTTTTTCTTTCCACTTTACAAAACTCCTATGAAATTATATTTTATAAGTAAAATTAACAACACTATATACGAAAAAGAACAGTTTTCCACCTAAGTCCTTAGCTCTGCTACTAGCTGCTCTTATATGGGGGCTGCACCAAATTACAACTGGAATCTAATGCTATGTGTGAAAACGTGTTTAAAAACGATTCATCCAGTACTTTCAATTCCTCTGGTTGCTTCATCTCTCCTAAGGATCTTATATTGCACCTTGTGCATTTGCACTCAACTAGCCCCACCTTAGTGCAATTCCTCAATCTACTATTTGCTTCTGCCTCTGAGTTGACTATGGGTACTTGTTCCCATACATTAACAAAGCAATTATTGAACCTGAAACTGTCATCTTTAAGCCAGAAGGATTTATCAACTTTAGCTTATTTAGGGAAGTTTTGATGTTGGGGTTTCCTCTGAGGAGGAAGATGCTACAGCTATGGCAAGCGCATTAATTTATATTAACACCACTTTACCCACCATTCAGACTCACCTTCCTTCCACTACCACCCTTGTGGTATATCTTTTAATCTTTTTTCACATGCATACATAAGTTTTATATATAACAAAATTATGACAGGGTTTTCAGAATATGCCACCAACTCTTTTCCACACTTCATCATACCTTTAGGTGCAGAGCGCCTTGCTATTTTCACGCCACTGCCATAAACATCACTCACCACCCATGATTTTTCAACAGATCCACCCACATGCTTGCATTGCTGCAGCACTGAAAATTCTTTTGGGCTTATGATGACAGCTTTTAACATATTTTTACCATCTGTTTTAATTCAGATTATTTAAAAAACCTTGTTGCCATAATGTTGACTCTTCAACCACTGACCTAAATTTGGAGGATATGCCAGAAGCATCTGACTTTGGTATTTTGATGCCTAATCAACCCTGTTAAATTGCTTGGTGGGCAGTGTAGAAATTTGAACCTTACTCAACCCTCGACCCTCAATCACAACTCTAAAATAGATACAACTAATCAGGTTCATTCTAGGACCCCTATTAATTCCCAAACACCTTCCCATTAGTCTAATAGAAACAAACCTTTTGCTTATAACCCACTTGATTTAATCAAATTTCTTGGGCTTTATTGGCTGATTTTACTAAAAAGGGGGCTCCAAATAAGAAAACCCTATTCAACTTGACTGTCTTTAAACAAAGATTTTGATGCCCAATTCCCTTCTTGTCATTACACCCTGTAACCACACCGTTGTGTTTCAGGATGATCACAGCTCTCAGTTGAAGAAATATCTTCTCCTGAATGTTTCTTTCTCTGTAAGGCTGTTATAAAGTAAGTTGTATTTCTGATGGATGGTCAACCCCCACTCTTTTCTTCTGTTTTTCTGTCCTCACTAAGCGTAAAATCACTTAACTTTACCAAACATGTACTAAATTGTTAAAAAACGTTGCTGTCATTGCTAAGTTTAGAACTAATTACAGAATCAATCAGACGACCTTACCACCATTGTCACCTTCAGCGTAACAGTTCTATTGACTGTTGCCAAAGTCTGAAATAGGCTAAAATCTGAAAATTAGCGGAGAGGTCAAAAACAAAAAGATGGAGGGAATGTAGACATTTTATTGTGTTTGAAAGAGTTGATATCTATAGGGCGCATGAGGACATGGTGCTTTAGGGACCTTCATGGCCCCGCGAGATTAGGAACTTTTACTGCCTTCTGGAATGACCGCCTGGATAGTAGCCTCATTGTAGTGCATTGTCCTCATGACCACAGCGGTGAGGGCAGCGCCTCTCATGATTTTGGAAGCGGGGATGGGATTTCTGAAGATGTTTCCATCAACTATCATATGCATGATGCTTCCTATTTGAATATGGTTTTGGTGCCTTAAGGATAGGGTTCCAATCACACTGGTTTGAGAGTTAATCAGTTGAGACTCATTCAGGAGCAGGGATTTTGGCTTGCTCGTCATCTTAAAATCTTACAACGCCCCCCTCAAGGTCATGTCAGAGGGGGATATAGGGCTGAAGGAACCAGCCATGAACATGATTTACCACTGTCCCCTGATTAATGTTGGCAAAGGAGCACTTAAAGTTAACCTTATAATTGACCTTATGAGCTCTGGACCAAAGAACGTCAAGCTTATTCTGTTGACCTCTGGGTTGATGGTGATAGAAGAGAACAAGGTCACCTAATTAAGCGGGTAAGAATGATCACCCAACTTTACTTTGGGATGTCTCCCTTCTGGTGATGGAAATAATGCTTGGTGGCTAATGCTTGTGCCATACAATTTCATCAGCTAAGGCACTCATAGTTAAATTGGAGTTTGAAGGAGCGGAGGTTTTAAGCAAAGGCTGTATGCTACTTGGGAGCTAGGGAGCACGTTCATACAGAGCTTTAAAGGGGACATTTTAATGACCTGGCGGTAAATTATTTGGTAAGCAAGCATTGCTCTGGGTAGATAATGATTCCATCGGGAAGGGTTGGAGGTGGCCATCTTTCATAAAATAGAGACAAGGGTACTGTTAGCACGTGTCACTCCCTCATTGGTTGATGGGTTGTAAGGGGCGGAGAAACTTTAGTTAGTTCCAAAAAGCGAAGTAAATTATTGTACTATCACGAGGTGAAATTTAACCCATTGTCCAAAAGTAAAACCTGTGGGCATCTGTGTTGGGTAAAAATGGATCAAGTAAGGAAGAGATCCATGGCTTTTGCAGTAGAAGTGGGGACTGAAATTGCTTTAACCCATTTGATCAGGTGGTCCATGGTGAGAAGGATATATTTATGGCCATGTAATGCAGTGAGGAGAGGGCCTATCATATCGATGCTAACAACGCTGAAGGGTCCCATCAGGGCGATGACTGAGTGTTAAAATTGAGGATTGGCTTGGTCCTGGGATCGCAAATCATACATGCTCTAAGACCTCTTGGATGGTCTCCACCCACTGGTCCCAGTAAAATTTTGTTCAACCATACATGAGTCTTCTTGACCGCCCCATGTCCCACAGTAGTATGGCCTTCTAGAATAACATCAGTTCAGGAAGAAGGGCGGACATAAGGGAGCCATTTTTTGTTGACCTTCTTATAGAGAAGCCCATCCTTGATTTAATTGTCTCAGGTCATCTTGTGGAGCTCAGATTGGACCTCTGGGGCTTCCAATTACATCGCTCAGGTTGACCTATCAGACTGTAAAGCCAGTCCTCCTAGGGGGCCAAAACTGCTAGCACCAGAATCCTGGAAAGGACATCGGCATTTTGGTGAATTGCGCCCACATGATGAACAATGGTGAAACCATGGCTCTGCAGTCATAAGGACCATCTGGCTAATGGCCATCCAGGTTTTTCATTTTCTGGAGCCACTGGAGCAAGGAATGGTCAGTGATTATGGTAAAGTGAGTATCATAAAGGTAAGGCTGAAGATTTTTGATGGATATCAAGACAGCCAATCACTCCCTCTCAGTAATGCTGTAGTTCCGTTTGGCCTAACTCAATGTCTTGCTAAATTAGTTAATAGATGGTCAACCTGATTTTCATCATTATGGGCTAGTATAGACCCAACGGCAACATCACTAGCATATATAAACAAGAAGGGCTGGTCAAAACATGGGTGGACTAAAGTGGTTTAGTACATAAAGCAGTTCTCAAGGCATTAAAAGGCTGTTCTTGTTCAGGCCGCCATTCAAACGGAACGTTCTTCTGCAGGAGGTATAATAGAGGCTCGGCTATGTTGGCAAAACTGATGGAAAAATTGATAACAATAGCCCACCATGCCTAGGAACACCTATATATCCTTTAAAGTCTGAAGGCGAGACATCTTTTCTATGGTGTCAATTTTATCCAGTATGGGATAAATGTCATCCTTTGAGATTTTGTGTCCCAGAAACTCCATTTCCAACTGGCATAACAAGTATATCGAAGGTTTAAGCTTAATAGAAGCCTTATAGCTAATTACAATCTTCTCTAAGATGCTTAACATGTTCAGTAAAGGTTCGTGAGAAAACAGTAATGTCATATAGATAGACGAGGGCATGAAAATTTCAAGCCCCTGAGGATACCGTTCATGGCGCATTGGAAATTGGCCAGCGCGTTACAGAGGCCCTGGGGCATCCGCATGGGCTCAAATAGTCCCTCATTGGCTATGAGTGCGCACTTGGCTCAATCTTCAGGGGAGAGCTCCACTTGCTAATATCCACTGGCAAGGTCTAGAGCAAAAGGTACTGTGATCCAGAAAGCAGTCAGGGGGAATCATCAATTCAGGGTAGAGGATAACTGTTCTTCTTGGTGATAAGGTTGGGCCATCAATATTCCATCACCATCCAATGGCTGCCATCCCTCTTCCAAACCAGCAGGAGAGGAGAGGCCCAGGGGCTGCGAGAAGGCACTAGGAGTCTGGCGTCAAGTAATTGTCTGAGCTCCACTACCACCTGGGCTTCTTTAACCTTGCTCTTGTGGTAAGGTTGTGACTGGAAGGGGGATCGTCTTCAATTTCCACATTATGTAGGACTCTATTTATTCTCCCAAAGCTTTAGGTCAAGGCCAAAAATAGGCTGAAATTCTTCTCCAACAGCACTTGAACTTTGCGCTGTTGGTCGCCAGTGAGGTTCTTATACTGGTGCTGACCAGGGCCACCAATGGGGGAATTTCCAACCCAAAGTTGTCTAGGCTCCTAAAACTATGGACATTGTCAACAGTCCCCAATATTAGGAGGCGGATATAGGCGGTGGAACTGATTTGGCATACTATAATGGGTTTGTTGGTAAGGTTAGCCAACAACATCAATATAGAACCAGCATAATCTGGGTCTAGAACTCCTAGGCGGGGTAGCACCTCATTAGCGGATGGGTTGTCTAGGACTCAGATTTCCAGTAGGTATACAGAGGGGATGTTAACATGGACCCAAGTGTCAGAAATGACTTGGGATTTCGGAGGTATAATAGTCGTCCTAGGTAAGTAGGCTGGCATGCCTTCTTATCCATAAACAGCAGGAAGGGAAATCAGACTTGAGAGTCCCTTATATATTATTTTGAGCCAATTAATTTGGCTATAACTCTTCTATAGGCTGGCTTTTGCATAAACTCTGTCTTAGAGTCGTGAGAGGTTTAAAGACCAGGGGACCCAAATCTCTAGTACATATAGAAAGCCATCATTGTAATGGACTACTGCTGAGTAATCTCAAAGGAACTGAGTCCTGAGGAGCAGGTCATAGATAGGGTTATCTAGCTTGACGGCAGGGTATTCACAGCGAAATTTACAAATCATATAGATAGAGAAGGATAGGCCCATTAGATTAAATACATGTCTGGTCATCCGTGCCATACTTCAGATAGTGGGGCAAGTGTGGAGCGATCTTGATGCGCTTCATTGACTTAGACGACATAATGTTCATGGAGAGCCACTGTTGAATATGGCAAGGAACATGATCTTATAAGTTTGAAATATGATGCAGGTAACTAGGTTTCCAAACTAGAGAGGAAGCGTGAGGCTTATAAGAGAGTCATTGGAAGAAGAGTAAGCAGTAACAATCTCTTTATTATTGATGGGTACCAAAACTTCTTCTTCAGGTACAATAGCTCCAGGATCGTTTGATGTTATGGAAGATTCCTGAGGCGTAGTAGGGATGTTAACATGGAGCGCCTCGTCCTTCATGCTGAGGGCCTTTTTTCCACCTCCTCAGCAAGTCGTTTCCAGAAGGTCTTGGCGCTATTTCTGAAAGCATTTCAATATATGCATTGAGTTCAAGAATTCTTCTGGATTTCAGATACATGGACTCGAGGACAGTTGGAGGGACCTGAAGAGGTAGCCATAGAGTGTAGGGTTGATGCAGGGATATCGTTAAGAGCTTCCTTGATTTTCTGGATGAAGGTAAAACCATTATTCTGTAAATCATATGCATTTGAACCTCAGGGTAGGATCCAATTCAGAGATGACAGTGGTGATAGCGTCATCCAAGGTAATATGATTGATAGTAACCAACTGTTGCTCTTGGGTGTAGAAATGGCTGGCAAACTTCATGGGGACTTCCACTTTGTTCAGGCGGATACCCATGAACGCTTGTTTTTACTTGGTCAGGGTTAAGTTGCTGACAAATTCTTGGATCAAGGTCGTATGGACCTGTCCTCAGGTGTTAAACTCCTTCAAATAGGGAGTCACGATATCCTGGTTAGTGCTGTTGGAGCAGGAGTGAATATGCTTCTCTTTTTGCCAGTTGGTGGCCTCCTCCATGGATCTCTCATATGCATATAGGAAGGAGGAGATTCTTTCCCAGATGGAAGTGAATCTTTCATTTAAAAATAGTTTTAAAGTTAGTTGCAAGAGGAGTTGAGAGGGTGTTGACGCTAGGAATGGGTGCCAGCTTGGAGATCTTGGTCTCTGCATAGTAGTGAGAGACCTTCTAGTTTGACCATCATAGTAGGCCCTCTAGGTCCTCTTGGATATCATCCCAGTTTCGGTTGAGGGAGGAAATGGAAGCTTTATTCAAAACCTGCTCTTTTAG
The DNA here is from genome assembly GCA_022478985.1 of Massospora cicadina. Taxonomy (NCBI): domain Eukaryota; kingdom Fungi; phylum Entomophthoromycota; class Entomophthoromycetes; order Entomophthorales; family Entomophthoraceae; genus Massospora; species Massospora cicadina. The sequence continues at coordinate 27,728 of JAKSZP010006593.1, forward strand.
GGATTAAGTGTTTGAGCCTTGAAAGCGAAGCTGACTCATAATGGTGATCAAAAAGGTTTTGAACCATCCTCAAGTTTGTTTAAACTGATAGGTGCAGCTATCATTAATATTGGTGAAGGCGCTAAATTTTTCCATTTCGTCTGATAATGCCTTAATGGAGACCCTAGGGGTGAGGGGGACTCCGTCCACTTGGAGCATGCATCCTTGAGCCACATTCCTATTGTGATTGCATAAAGCTAAGGCTGCTAACAAATCCTTCACCATGGGTCATAAGGTTCTCAGGGAGTGGGTGCTGCAGGGTCTGAGGGTCCTTGAGGTCCACGGGGACCTTCTGGTCCTTTGGTCCCTCACGTCCTTTTGGGCCTTTGGGCCCCCCTATGACCTTCAGGACCTTCACTCCTGGAATTGTATTCACGAGAGGCCAGCTCCTAATAGTGTTGTTGCAGAGTCCGTACCAGATCCTCAACTTGGTGGAGGTGCTGATTACATGAAGCCTTGGGGAGTTGGATGTTCTGACGCAGCTGGTCCTCAAGGTATTCAGAGATCCCGCTATCCAACACTGCAATTGGCCTTGGGTCTCATAGATTAATTGTCAGTTATCAATCATGGCCTTAAGGTTGTCATGGATGAAGGAGGAAGCATTTGTTGTAGTAATTGATGACATGGGAGTGTAAGGCCTGGGTGCGCCCCAGTTGTTGGTATACTTCATGATGTTGCAACACAACTAACTGGAGAAGGTGATGAATAATGGGAGAACAAAGTTTTGAAGGTAGCGTTTGGGTCTCAGGGTAAGTTGATCCACTGCCAGCTGGGCTGAGGTATAGAGATCCCTCATGGTAGAGGGCACAGAAGAGATGCGGGAGTGGCTGGAGCAGGTACCCACAGAGTAGATGCCATCATTATCTTTTGGAAAATATTATTAAGGTTCTCATACTGAAGTTGATACTGACTCATTAACTGAGTGCAGGGAGAACTAAAATGTGGTCCAAAATTTTAGACTCTCAGGCTTCATGGGCGGCACCTCATACTGTAAGGTTTTTTTCCATCAAGCAACGCTTCTCACTGATCAGCAGATTGATCTTCAGGTCTGCTATTATCCTTCATTATTTGTGATAGACGTTTTCACTTAGGACAGCTTGGAGCCCCCTGTAGCGAGCACCACTTCTCTCAGTTTAACAGTTCACTTGACTGTCGCTGGAGTCTAAAAATGGGCTTAAAGCTGAAAATTAGCGGATAGGTCAAAAAAATCTGGAGGGAATATAGACTACTTTATTTTATTATAAAACGTTGATATTTATAGGGCGCATGGGTACATTGTGCTTTAGGGACTTTCGTGGCCCCACAAGATCAAGATCTTTTACTGCCTTCCAGATCAACTGTCTGGACAATGACCTTATTGTACTGCATCATCCTCATGACCGCAGCAATGGGGCAGGCCTCTCGTGATTTAAGAAAGGGGATGGGATTCCTGAAGGAGTTTCCAACGATTCTTGTACATGTGACGCTTCCTGATAAAATCTGGTTTCAGTGCCTTCAGGATAGGATTCCATTTTTACTGGTTCAAGAGTTGATTGGTCAAGGCTCAATCAGGAACAGGGGTTTTATCTTGCTCATCATCTCAAGTCCGAACAGTCACCCTACCTGAGTTCCATCTCCAAGAATAACATGACCTGGTCAAATTTAGCATGGCCTTCTGGTTGGCTCACATATTGGCCCACCTATTTATTGACATTGAATTACATATTAAGGATGCACCCACGCCTTTGTTACCTGCCTTATGCCAAACTATTTTATACAATTTCATAGTTGGCAAAGATTAGCTACCTAATTCTGCATCTCCCTCCACCATGGTCATATAGAAGTTTGTCATTCTCCACATAGTTTAGTTTTTGTCTGTTTCATTCACTTTGGGCGCTTTAATATAATTTATTTTACCTTGGTTTAATTATTACTTACTTTTAAGACTTTAAGAATGTTTGTCCCTGGGTCAGATTAACAAAAAATATAAAGTATAATAGTTTAATTAAAAGTATTATCTGATATTTTAGTTTGTTATCTATTAAGATTGTTAGGCTATGTTTACCTTTGTTAATTTAGCCCAAGATGTCAATTATACTGATGAACCGCTTTTGGCTCAGGTTACACTTCCTGTCTCCATAAAGCGACGTACTGTTATCACAAATCTCCCTAAGAACCTGTGCAACAACCACGTTACAACAAGTGGTGCTCACTACATGGGCACTTCTGAGCTGAGTTATATAAGCAATTAGGCAACAAAATTAGTGAAGCGTCATATAGCAGAGGTAGTAATTCCCAATTTGAGGCGGAGAGAACAAGGAACCAGAAAAGGTGAACCTGGGTTTACATTATAATATAAAAGACTTCTGTCACGATTTGTGAAAAACCAATAGAGAAAATCCAGGAGAGAGTTAAAGACATCATCAAACAGCTCATGCAAGGGTTACAGTTGCTTCCTAAAAACACAATTGAAAAATCATGAGGCTTCTTTTTATACCTAAAATATCAAAAAGTAAAAAGAAGTTCATGCGTTATCTTACACTATCATCTTTGCTTTATAAAAGTTCCTTAACAATGTAGGACAGATTGAGGATTATAGTGTTAACTATGTACAGTCAGAAATAAGAAATATGAGAATTATACAAGATAGAAAACAGGAAACAATTGCAATATGGTTTTATATACTAAAAAAATAGTATGAGATTTTACAATATAGATGTTCAGCTTGACGCCAGCTTTTATCAGTTTTAATGTGGTCTTATGTTACTCTTACAAAGTGTGTAAAAGCTAAGAACCAAATTTAGGGATTAATTGCCAAATTAATAATCAAATTAAGTGAAATTATCAAGGATTATTGGAACAAATTGGCTACACATCATGATGGAGACATGATATGGGCTTGCATTGTCAAAAAGATGTAAAAATATCAACATTTTTCTGACATAATAAAAGTGGCTGCCGCCCCATTGATACCTGAATATGTGAACAAGTGATACACAATCTTTTCAAGCAACACATTCATACAAAAGAAAGTATTATGAATTGAACATAATATCTGCAAACTGAGAACACAGAGTCAGTCAGAGACCATGTTAGTTTAAGTAAAGTAAACAGGACTAAAAAACCAGATTTTGGACTCAGTAACTACTAAGAAAGCAAAATTATTAATAGTTTAGAGATTAAATGATGAAAGTTACTATGACAAAAATGGGGTAGACGTTGCCTAGATTCAAGTCAAGTTACTCTGTTAGTAAATACTTGGAGAAAAAAGGACAAAAATTGTTAATCTACTAAAAAAATTAAATGCCATTTGGCAATTAAATAATAAATTGGAAGCATGGAGACTAAACTAAAAAAACGGGAGGATTAAATTACAGATTGCATATCCAGTTGTAAGAAAATTCATGACAATGAAAAACAAAAGGCAAATAAGATACTGGACTGCTTTATAGACAGTCCCTCATCAAATAGCCGTAGTAATATCAAATTCAACTACAAAAGTGTGAGAAAAGTGCATGAAATACTGGCCACTTATCCAGAATGATGCCATCCATCTTCAAATAATTTTATAGTCAGATGGAAAATAATGGTAACAATACTCTCAAAAATTTAAAATACCTATCACGATTCTGATATGACTGGACAATAAGCCCTAAGTCATTATAGTAGAATGGGTAGGATCTGCCGAGTTTATACAAGTAATAATTATTTGAGTGCCTCGAGATGAGGCGATATTTAGTTATTGGGAAATAGCCTCAAATTAGGCGATGGTGAAATTACAGATGAAGAATTGACGGAGCCAATGATATATGGCGAAGTAAATTGCTAAGCCATATAAGCGGTAGCATCTGAAGTTGCTACAATATAGGCGAGATGAGATGATCAAGGGAAAGAGGTTGTTAGTAGTTTAGAGAAAAGCAGAAACAGCAAGAAGCAGCTGTATTAATTAAATTAAATAAAGAAAGTTGTGGGAGTGAGTGCTCCATATTTATTTTGAAAATCCTATTCTGTTGTTTAGAGACAATGATCATCATATTGTTAATCCTAATTGCTCAATGGGTTGAACCCTGTGCAAAATCCATCAGCATATCTCTTGAATACTGCCAATTTTATAACAATACCAAAAGACTCAAAAGTTGGTGGAATTTCAATGAATTGTGCTCAACCTTTTTTAGACTTTCTTAAATGATTAAATTAAATGTGGTGATAGTCATAAGGCTAATAAATAATCAATTGTCTGTATATGGAGAGTCAAAATCTTGTATCAACAATAATAGCAGCTAACGAATGGACTTACAGCGAGGCAAAAGTAGCCAATATGAGTGAATTCAGAAGCCCTGAACAAGTTTGCAAACTGAAAACAAGAATTTATGAGTATCTATTTAATGAAAGAGGACAGCATATATATGTTTGCAGATAGATTCTATAAAGAAGCTCAGATACTCAATGTACAGGAGCATCAAACAATTTTGATGCACAAATTGCAATTAGATTGGCAATTTATCCCTATAGAGAATTGTATTAGCTATATTTTCAGCATAAATTTGATATAAATACATCACATATGGTCAAATTATTACATATAAGCGAAACAACACTTGATCCCCCCAAAAAGCTACCAAAATATAAATATGAGTAATGCAAACTATGCAAGAAAATTCTCCAATAATAACAGAGTAGTGAATAAGGTAGGATCCATTAATAATTTGTTTAGAAACTCAAGACTGCTGAAGCGAATTTTCAGCTCACATGCTATAAGTGCAGAAGAGAGGGTCAGGTTTTAAAGTTTTGCAGAACTAAAAAGGACAATGTCAATGTGGCTGTACCTGATGAAAGTTAAGTGACATATGTGGGAAAATAATAGGCGTTTAGACAAAGAGCATCTTCTCTATAGCTATGCTTAAGTCACACCTAACCTAGCAGAATAACAGAATACATTAATTGTAATGCACTTTTTTATGAACAATAGAATAAAACCTCAGATACTAGGTAATGAGTATCAACGTACATGTAGTTACTCATACAAAAGCAAATGCAACTTAGTCCAGAATAATTGAATAAGTGACGCGGCCCTATGTGAAGAAGCTCCAGTGCAAGCAGATGAACATTGAGCAGGACAATATAACATTTATTGATGTCAATATATCAACTCCTTCACTACCATTAATAAAAAAATTCCTGATTATTTTAATCTTTTTGATTACTTTGTCTGGATAAAGATGTCGCTATTTTACAAGTAAACAGCATTTCACAGTATTTCAATTGTATAAATGCAGACATTCTGGTACACTGAGTAAAAGTTGAGCAATAATTGAAAACTCTCACCAATTAATACTGTCTCTGCAAAGATGGTGAAAAATTAAGACTTGCACTAGATCTGGACCATAAAAAGAATTATAAGACTGTAAAATTCAAATTAAAAGTTTCATGGGAGCATACTATTGATTTGCCTAAAGATTAGAAAAATTATTATTACACACCTGCAATAATTTTACTGAATCAGTATTTGAGAAACAAAATAGCACTGACTTTATGTAACATTATGAAATTGGTTTAATTTTAGTGAAAGCCTATCAAGATTTTAGGGTAAGGTTTACTGCTATTTTAAAATAAATGGTGCCTGTCACAATTCTGATATGACTGGATGATAAGCCTTAAGTCATTATGGCAGAATGGGTAGAATCCACCAATCATAATGAGTTACAATAGTTTGAGCACCTTAGGATGAGGCAATATTGGGTTAGAACGGATGGTTATTAGATCACTTCCAAATGAGGCAATTAGGAGATGAAAATGTATGACAAATAATTGGTAAATTGCCTCAAACTAGGCAATTGTGAATTTTATGTTCGAAGACTCTGCCAGAACCAATAAGAATATGACGGAACAAAATAATCTAAGCAAAAGGGTTGGTATCAATCAAAATGTTGAAATATAAATGAGACCAGAGAATTGAAAGAGGATTATTACAAGAGAATAAGTGATCAGAGCAGAAGGAATCGCTGTTTTATATTAAAATAAATAAAGTATTGTAACTGAAGCGATTGCTTCATATTTTATTATAACCTTTATGTTGTTTCATGGGCTGATGATCTCCATATTGTCCATCCATTGCTCAATGAGCTTGACCCTGTACAAAAACCTTATAAATTATCTTAACAATTCTGCCAAATTTATAACAGTGGTGCTCACTACAGGGGCCCATTGATCAACACCAAAAATAAAATAAAAAACAGGCGTTGACTATGTCACATCAGGCCTGCAGTAATGGGAAACTCTTCCAGCACACTAGGCCAACTGAATATGCAGAAATTAGTTTTGCCTTGGACGCTGTGCTAAAAAGGCAGGATGGTCTTCTTAAGGAGGCTTGGATTGATAAGCTGCCTCTGTTTGATTGCAATGGGAACATCCATGGGTAATTTAAGCAATTTGAGTTTGCAGAAGAAGTAGCTTCAGATTATCAGACAGCAAAATTGTTAATATCCACCTTGGATGTTGGAAGCACTGACCAAGTTACTTGCTATCTTCCCAACATAACCATTACATATCAGGACGTGAAAGATACTGTTCTGTGGTTGTTTTGGGGCACTGTGAAGACGTTGCAGCGGAAGGCAGAGTTCTTGACCATTGGGTTTAAGCATAATGAGACCCTCATCACATTTGATAATCAAGTTATAGTGGAAGCTCATGTGTTAATTGGGGCAGGGACTTTATCCAAATCTGACGTGTGCATAGTGATGACCTCTGCAGTGGAGCCATACCACAATCTTTACAATGTCATGGCTCCATATTTAGAGGATAATGTATCCTTGCTTAAAGTCATTTAAATTTTATGCCATCTATTTGCTAACTTTCCTCTGCCCAATATAGAGCGGAACTCAGCTGCATTTGCTTCTGGACTCTCTTATTCAGGGAAAGTATCCCGCCCTGTTTTAAGTTTGTCAAGTAACCCTGGGCTTATTATTAATATGCGCCTCACTCCCAACGGAGTTGCCATCAGCAGTTCAACTATTGGGTAGGGCCTACTTACACCAATTGACCCCATTCCAACTTTTGGGGTGGGCCATCTTACAACAACCAAGGACGCAGGCCCTTTGGGGTCAATTTTTTTGAGTGCAGTTGCACTGGGCACCTGGAAAGAGGTTGCCTAATCGTCGGGTCCATTATCTACTGCAGAATCAGTACAATCATGGAAAAGTCGGAGCAGAATAGAGATGGGATTCTTTACCTCTACTATCACAACCCAAAACGTCCCACCTGGACCTATCCCCATAGATTCAGCAGAAGCCCCTCAGTATGACAACGCATTCCTATATCAGCAGCCAGTTGGAGGGGTGAATGTATTGGCATGAGCGCAACCCAAGGACATGGCAGAGAAAGGATCTCAGGAGCAATTGAAGCCTTATACCTGTCACATGTTTGACCAAATTTTTATAGATGATCCAGATCCGTCCTCTGATGCACCTCTCTTAAAAGGGGTACATGCGTACTCCCTGTGGACACTATTGTTGAAGAGTACCCTAAAGTTGGGGAGGTTATTATGAGCTTCCTGGGGAAAAGAGATCTGTTAAATGTACACGTATTAAATAATCAGAATTCATCCTACTCTGAGTGTACATACTGTGACATTGTCATAACAAAAACCTGAGCCCACTCTATAATTGATACAGGCACTCCAGTTAACACAGCGTCCACAAAGTTGGTGGCGAAGTTGGCATTAAAGCCTTCATGAGACATCATATGGTGTTGGGACTGCGGGTGCAGAAAGCATGGTCTCTGAGGGAGCATACAGCGTGCTACCCTTGCAGTTTGGGTCAATCATTATTGTAGCCCCGGTGATAGTGCCACCAAATAATAATGTGACCTGTTAATTAAAAACACTTTCATGCGACACTTTAGGGCTGTTGTTGATATGACAGTGGGGACCTTTAAAATTCTGGGAGAGCGGATACCAATTTACTTCACCTCCAGCGGAGTGCCAAAAGATCTGGTGCTCATGGGTCATATCAACCTGGAATAAAGTGATTTAGTGATTCCAGTTTGCTACCATCAACTAAAGGCCAAGACCTGGGCCCTTCTCCACCAGATATACAAATACCAAAGGCTGCCTCTTAGAGCAGCTGGGGAGATGTCTTTCCCCTATAATCACCAAGTAATAGTGAATATCGAATTGGTGTTAGAAGTGCCAGATGGACTCAATGGGGAAGTTATTTGTCCCCATCAGCAATCGCGGCTTGAGCCCCATTGGCTCCAGGCATATTAATTCTTGGTCATGGGGAGATCGAGCTTTTGTTAGTGAATTCACAGAATGAACCAATGCATATCTGCTGGCAACAGATACTGGCGTATTTACATTCAACCCCTGTTGAGGAGGTCCTTCAGGTTCACAAGTTCAGATTACTAGATGAATTTAGTCTGCCTGGCAAATAGCATATTGGCATAATGATTATGGTACCATGCGAAAACCTAATAGGGTTATTGGAAAATCAGAAAGACCAGGATATCACTTTATTTTTAAAAAATATAAGGAGATCTTTGCCATTGATGACCCCAATAGAGAGTGCACGTGGGGACTTGTACATTGACTGGACATGGGTGATCATCCCCCATTAGGTCCTGGCCGATATGCCAATCTAGAGCGGTAGAAGAAGTCGTCACTGAGGAAATCAATAAGCTGCTGGAGAAAGGGATGATTGAACCATATAAGAGTCTGTGGGCTTCACCATCCTCATTGTTAAAAAGAAGGACGGTACTAACTGGGTAGTGATAGACTAATGCAAGCTCAACAGAGTTACAAAAAATGATTCATACCCCTTGCCATGAATTAATGATGCTTTGGACAGATTTGGAGGAGCTTGTTACTTCTCAGCAATGGATTTGATATCCAGCTATTGGCTGTTGAGCTACCCACAGCAGAACAGGAGAAATGTGCTAAGATCACGTCCAAAGGGCTTTTTCAACTGACCTGTATGCCACAAGGGCTGTGTAATGCCTCAACTACATCCCAACGGGTGATGGACACTATCCTTGAAAACTAAAAGCTTTTGTGCGCTCTTGTAGACCTTGATAATAATAATGTATTCTACCGCACGTTTTCTGAGCACCTTACCCATTTGGAGGAGGTATTCAGCCATTTGGCTGAGTCCAGCATAAAGATAAAGCCAGGGAAATGTCACTTTTTCAAGGACAAGCTGGAGTACCTTGGGTATGTAGTAGATGCGACAGGGCTGCAGCCCCAACCAGCCAAGGTGGAGGCTATCTGGAAGATGACTACACCAAACAGCAAGCACAATATACAAGTATCATTGGGGATGGTCAGCTACTACCACCGCTTTATACCCAACTTAAGTTGTATCAGAGGTCTGCTGCTTGAGTTATTTAGATTGATGCTGCGTTTGAATGGATGGAACGTCAACATTACTCCTTAAATACTCTTTGGACAGCGTTGAGCAGTGCGCCGGTACTATGCTATCCCAATTTTGATAAGAATTTATTATTCAGACGGATGCCTCCCTTTCTGCTGTTGAGGTGGTCCTATCCCAAAAAGATGATAAGGGGAGAAGCACATTTTGTTGCATACTTCAGTCAGAGACTGAACTGCCATGAGCATAAATATACTGTGACTGAGCGGGAGTGCTTAGTTGTGATTTATGCGTATAAGAAATTTAGAATGTACTTGCATGGTTTGAAATTCAAAGTTGTAATGGATCACGCTTCGTTAGGCTGGTTGCAGAACCTCAAGGAGCCTGAAGGGCGTTTAGCCCGATGGGCTCTCAAACAGCAGGCTTTTGACTTTGAGATTCTTTTACAACCTTAAGCAAAACACCAGAACGAGATTGCTTGTCAAGACGACCAACAATTGCAGTTAAAGAGGATTTGAGCAACATAATGTATGATAAGATGCTCAGAGCAAATCATGACGATGAACTTCTTTAAGTCAATAAAGTAACAGATGGAATAAGGGCCAATAAGTTCCAGAAAAATGGTGAGTTGTACAAGCGGATAAGGTACACTATGGTAAAAATCCCAGGGCCTTCCGCCTGACTAAACATTATCATGAGCACGCACTGAGCAGTTGGAAATGGTGGAGTACAAAAATCCATAAAATTGTTGTGACCTCGGTACTACTGGGAAAGCATGAAATTTTTTGTGTGCTCAGAACCATTTCCTGCTGCCACCAGTGACAAATGGAAAGGCCATTCCACCAGAAGACTTCCTACCAACTATTAAAACCTCACTTTGCTTGGCATACTTTTCTTTTGATGTTGTGGAGCCTCTGCCAACTGGAGCAAATCATTTCAAATGTATTCTGGTGGTGATTGTCCACTTGATCAGGTGGGTTGAGGCATGGCTAATATTTGATCTGGGGGAGATCACAGTGGATAAGTTTGTGATGTAATATATAATTAAGTGACATGGCTGTCCCCAGTTCATCCTTACTCATAACGGAACCAACTTCACCTCCCACATTTTACCCAAGATTAACAAACTGATGACCATCCTTGGGGTTTTTATGGCCCCATATTACTCTGAGTCCAATGGTATAGTTAAGTGAGTTAATAGGACCTTGGTGAACATCCTCTGGAAATTGGTGACAGATTGTACTTCTTATTGCAGTTCCCTCCTTTCCACCGCTGTTTTTGCATACAACATTAGCTATCATTCCACCATGGGGAAAAGTCCCTTTCAATTATTGTATGGATGTCATCCTGCTCTTCCGGCGCTGCTTTATGCTTATGTCAAAGATATCAGAGGAATGGATCTCCACTGTTATTTGACTAACCTAGTGGGCACGCTGATCAAGCTGCAAATGAAGCGTACTCATGCAGCTTAGCCAAGAAGATTAAGAATTGGGCTGGTGATCAGGTGTGGCGTAGCAGCCTAGCTCAGATCAATTATGGGGATATGAGTTTATTCCAAGACCAACATGGTTTTGGGTGAAAACACAAGTTGTCCAACATCTGGATTGGTCCATTTGAGATAATTGAGAAGATGGGCATCAATGCCTACACCATCAAGAACCCTGCAAGCAGTCAGACCATTAACCAAGTGCATGCAAAGTTCCTTCAGGCATATGAACAATAGGAGACTTATCTCCCAGGTAAGGGGGTAGTGTTGCGATTCTGATAGGACTGGATGATAAGCCCTAGTCGTTATGGCAGAATATGTAGTTTCTGCCAATCATAATATGAGTTACAATTGTTTGAGCACCTTAGGATGAGGCAATGTTGGGTTAGAACGGATGGTTATTAGATCGCTTTCAATGAGGCAATTAGAAGATGTTATTGTATAACAAATAATTGGTAAATTGCCTCAAACTAGGCAATTGTGAATTTAATGAATGAAGACTCTTCCAGAACCAATAAAAATATGGCGGAACAAATAGTCTAAGAAAAAGGGTCAGTATCAACCAAAATGCTGAAATATAAGTGAGACCAGAGAATTGAAGGAAGAGGATTATTACTAGATAATAAGAGAGCAGAGCAGAAGGAATCTGCATTTTTATATTAGATTAAGTAAGTAATGTGACTGAAGCGATTGCTTCATATTTTATATAAACTTTATGTTGTTTTGTGGGCTGACAATCTCCATATCATCTATCCATTGCTCAGTGGGCTTGACCCTGGCAAAAACCTTACAAAGTATATTAACGATTCCAATAAATTTATAACAGTGCCCCACCCCAAAGAAGCTATAATAATTACATAAGTCTAATATATGTGGATGAAATATTGCCAACAAAGAAACCCAGAAAGGTTGATGCTCTAAAGAATACCAGATCAAATTTTAAAATGAAATGGAATCCCAATGAGAGCAGAATGCCAATGTTTATTGAATTTAAATTGCAGTGCATCTTTAAGACTGGTCCTACATTGTAAATTCCTAAATATATGTATGCAAAAGTCCATGAACCATGGAAGGAAGCTAGAACCAAACTATATGTCGTGCCAGGAATTTTGGTCTCTTGCCATTTTAAAATTCATGAGCTGGTTTCCATATTATTTGATAGTCCATTATGGGTAGAAAAACTTGTATACATATTAAAAGTTTAAATTAAATAAGTAACTTATATTATTTTATAACTTTGCCGAGCTGAATGAGATAATATTACTAGATACCCTGAATCTAGGACAATCTTTGACATACTTGATTGAGAAAACTTACTAGGTTTTCAGAAGGACAGAAAGAAAGGTATTTAAATTGTTTAATATACTTTGAGGTTTTTGGTAGGTTGATTATGACCTTGTGTAAACATTTTTATATTTAATGCCCATGTTTAAGGTGTGCATAAAATTATTGTTGATCAAATTAATAATGAATAAGTGGGTTTATAATAGTATAAAGACTATTGTCCTAGCTGAGCTATTCACAATTATTTATGAAATTTCAGGTGCTGACGCTTCTCCATATAATAATTTGAAGATACTTAAAAATAACTAGACAAGGGAAAAACTATTTTTATAACTTAAATTCTGAGTTGGCAACTTCTTGAAAACAGAAAACTGATCCCTTTACTGGAGCACTTAAGTACTTAAGAACCATTTTAAACAAGGTAAACCCCATCCCTTCAACTCAAATCCTAAGGGTTGGCAAAATACAAATAGATAATAAAAACATTTTCCGCTCTAATCAATAGAGCATATACAAAATTGTTTAACTATATTAATTTATTCCAAAGTGAAAAGTATATTAATGTTCACCATCTTTTAGTCTATATATCATAAAGTTTTTTAATAAGGAACAAGTTTAAGTGACTCATTGTAAGAAATGCAGGAGTGCTAGTGTGCGACAACAGCTATCCAGCCATCTATTTTAAAATTTACTCCCACCTCAATAAGGTTTATTTCTAAAACTAAGGGATGGTTTGATGTAAGTCCTAAAGAAGCGCTAGTGTTTGATGACAGCTAGTCAGCCATTCTTCTTTATTCTGATTATAACCTCAATCAGGTATTTCTTTACAACCAAGTGATTTCCACCTCACTCAGGGTATCTAGACATAAATCAGTGGACCTCATCCACATGCTTCAGCATAAGTAAACCCAAGAACTTTTAGATCCTTCAATTCTAAAAGTATATTTCAAAAGTGTTTATCAAGTCTTTTATAAATACTAATCTTACTTTTTAAAAAGTTTATTAAATAATTAAAAGTGATCAATATATGGAATTTAACGCTTAACCTTTCTGTTGGCACTTTAGTAAAACAGCATTCGTTGCCTTAGATTTAGCCCTTAGGAGTCTTCCAAAACAATTACTAATTCATTCAGCTAGTTGGATTCTCCGCCAACTATGTCATAACCTCTCTTGGATTGGACACTGTCAGAAAACCGATTTTCCAGAGAAAGGTGGCTCTGCTGGTTGGCAGGCCAATTAGTATGAAGACTGGCTGACCCTTGCCATGTCACTTTAGGTGACAGGTCCAGCAGTGCTGGCTAACCCTTAGGTGTATCACCCGCACCATCTGGAGACCCCCAGCCTAAACCCCAACCAACAAGATTCAACATAGACATATAAAAAAGTAATAATAGGCAAAGAAAGATGCTTATTGGATGGGAAACACCAGATATTTATATGTACATTGGGCTATTGCACCCTATCACAAATCTATCAGCTCATCACTGGTTCTTCTAGCCAACCACTTCTCTTCCTACCGCTGCACTTCTCACTTCACTGGTGTCAACCCTCTCGCCCCATCTTTCTGATGTCCAAATATTAGCTTTGGCATCATCCTCAGCCTTCAGTCTCTAGTGAGCCATATGGTTATTAGATAAAAAAATCTCAAATTTGGTTTGAATTAGTAATTATGCGCCAGAAACATCCTTGGCCACTTGGAAAACTTGGAATAACTTGGCTTCACGGTAATGACACGATAAATTCTCATTGATGATTATTTGGTGAATTGGCTTTCTCAGATAATAGTTAATTTTTTATATTAGGCGCCGGAAACAACCTTTGTCACTAGAACTTGGAATCATTGGTTTCTACCAACCTTACTTGAATAAATAAATGGATCATCCTCAGATAATAGTTGCCAGTGATTCAAATACCAATTTGGGGCCAGTGATTGGCCCTAACCAAACCTAAATTCCAATCTTGGCGGAATACTGATTTGGCTAAACCCAATTTGGAGAGCAACTACTAAGCAATCTCATAAAACACCATGAAATTCAGTTAATGAGCTATTCCTCCAGGATTGGTCATTTCATACTAATAATGATCAATAATTGGAGAAATCCATTAGTTGCAATTCTTACAGATACTTATAGAGCATAGCCAAAAACTTTACCCAACCCTAGCGGATTATTCCTTATTAAGCTAACTACCTGCTTATGTAATAGGACTTTTTATCAATTAATAGCCGATCAAGTTGCTTTTAGGCTGATCTAAAAGTTGCTGCCAACAAAAGCGTTGTCAACGCTATGCAACTGCTAATAAACTCTTATCTACTGGCAACAGACCCTAATCAATCTGCACAAGGTAATTTTATTTATCAAACAATAAACAAAAAAATCTCATGTGAACATAATTAGGGATCCTCCCCCATGAAACATTTACTAATCCGCTAGAATTAAATTTGTAGAATTATTTAACATCCAATAAGGAAATCCTTGGATTAACTGTTCTCTTAACTGTTACTAGAGTTAAAAAATGGACCCAAAGCTGCAAATTAGTGGAGAGGTCGAAATAGACAATAAGATGGGGAAAAATAGAAGCTTTATTAAGTTAGAAATTGCCAATAATTATAGGATGTGTGGGGACTTTGTACCTAGGGGACCTTCATGGCCCTGTATGATCAGGATCTTTCACAGCCTTCTGGATTGACCATTTGGTTGATGCCTTCATTGTTATGCATCATATTTTATGACCACAACGATGGGGTTCACACAACTCAAGGTTTAAAAAGTGAAGATGAAATTCCTGAATGAATCTCTATCAATTCTTGTATGCATGATGATTCTCATTCAAAACTTGTATAGGTGCCATCAGGGACAGATTTCACTTGTTCTGGCTTGAGAGTCAACTTGGCAAGGCTTGATTTTGGAGTAGGGATTTTAATCGCTCATCATCTCAAATCCTGACAACGCCTTCATTAAGATTTTGTCAGAGGGGGTTTCAGAATTCAAAACCAAATTGAAGATTTGGATGAGTCAGATGATGGGATTCAAACCTGAACTGTCAAAATAGCTGAAACCATTATTGAGGTTAATCCCCAATAAAATTCCAGCCCTCTAGATAATGGGGACAACACCTAACTAATTTCAAGCCCTAATATTGGGGTTTAAGACCAATCTATGCGGTGAGCCAAATCCCCAATTGGAAACGAAAACTGATACTAGCTTAGTACTCATGGAGATTGACTGAGAAGAAATACCACATAGTGATGTTTCTAATCAATAAACCTTACTCTCTCTTACCTATTTTAAGTTTAAATTGGTTTACCTCTATCTTAATTAGGGACAAAATATTAGTTAAGGATTACCACACAAGGAACTTTAACATGAGAGAAGACTTTCCAGGCAAGGAAAGTAAGAACATATATCCAGAACTCAGCAACTTTGGGTTTCCTGGTTTATAAAATAAATGGTACAAGGGTCAAAACCCATTAATCCTGACAAAACTGGTGCTCCCTGCCATGTTTTCCCAGAGTTAATGGTGCAACTAATATATGATGAGCAATAACTATTTAGCGTTAGATCCCTCTCTAGATCAAGAACACCTTAACTTTGTGGCGAAATTACCCACTGTGATATGTGGGATGGAACAAATAATCCAAGCCATTGAGCAACACCAACTTAAAATTTGTGATGCAACTACCAAGCTAAAAAGTGAAATTCAGCAGTTAACCCCGCTCATTGCCACCAAATTGGCCCTTCATGCTGCCCATGAGTGGGTAGATTCAACAATTGAAGATATCAACGACTTACAAAGTCAGATGGACGCTTTATACCATCACGTATCTCCCAGCAATAGCAGTTCCTCTTTTGGTGAAACCACAACCCCAGTGTCCATTCACATCTTTTGGCTGTTAATCCCCAGTGGCACGCTCAACCGCTGCTCAAAGAGAAGTACATTCAAGGAGAAGGAATCATATTTTCTTTTCCTGTTTACAATGAAAGTTCCATGGAGGAAGCTAATGATACCCAATGGCTCAAACACTTAACCAAATGTATTAGTCACGTAGCTTAAGACATTATGGTACCTCATCTAATGCCTTGCCAGACTTGGGATGACTCCAAGACTGTTTTGCTTTTTGAATTAAGGATTGACTTAAATTTTAGCCAACCAAAAACAATCTTTTATGGGCATAAGCCTTAAAAAAGGAGAACCTATCACTGAGTTCGCTCACCATTTTAACTTGAGGCTAAAACGGTCATTTCTGGAAAACTTCTTACTTTAAATGAAGCTATCACTGCTCGTTTTTGGCGTTTAAAAAAAGGCCTAAAATTATACTTTATTTTAAAGCGGTGAAGCTAACAGGACATCTCTCCTCCATATTGAGGAAGTCATTTTGGAGATTCTGTCTGATCTATTAAAACCACTGGGACCCTTGTTTTAATAATAATAAGCCTTGGCCTCAAGTGCTGTTGGTTACGCCCCAAGTCGCCTATCCCCGAATTATCCTGCACTTTTTGCAAGAGAAACAGCCATATGGTAGACAATTATCGCATCTTTTTATGTAGGTCAGCATTAAATCAATCAGTATAGATGCAAGAGGCTCCCTATGCTGACGGAAATCAATTGCCTCATGACTCTTGTACTAGCTCTAAACCTATTGCCAGCACCTCAGGATGCTTTGTGTTAGAGGCACCTGCAGAAGTCAATGTACCACTTCCTATTCAAAGGAATAAAGATCTCCATCTTTCTTATTTTTATGTTGGTCAGTTACCCAAAAGAGTTTAGAGTTCAGCTCCTCTATGGAAAGACAAGCATTGGCAAATAAGACTTTCAAACGTATTGAACAGCCCTGAGCTTGGCTGAAGCAGAATACTTTGTAGCTTTGAAAAAATCCCTAATGACAGCTTACTAAATTTTAATTCCCAGTTCAGATATTTAGTGGTTTGAGCAGAGGTAGTCGTTCATAAGTTTTATTTCTTGGCAATAATTGACACCAGCTCCACGGTTAATGTTATTTACTCCTGACTTTTCCATAAGTTAAAAATGGCTCCAGACTTGATTCATGAAGCTGAATATGGAACAGCCGGTAATCAGTCAACTAAGGCGATAGGAGTATATTCTGCCTTACCCCTTCATTTTGGGAAACTTTTAATTACTGCCCCAACATTACATTAGAAAACAATACTTATGAGTTGCTTATTGGGGTCCAACTGATGCAGGAGTTTAATTGCATCACTAACCACAAAGAAAAATGCTTGTCCCTGCTAGGTTATTGGATCCTATTAATATTTGAACTCTTTGTCAAAAGTAAAGGAGCCACGAAAAACAGACATGACTCCTCAAATACCCATCTTTCATTTGCAAAGTTGAATAACAAGTCTTATGGGGAAAAACTAAGTTACCCCTGGAGGGAGTGAATGCTAAAGACGGGATCCATCTTTATGCCCCTCATCATATCACCATATCCTCTGGATCATAAGTTATTGTGGATATGTGATCAGATTCTCACCCCATTTAATTAAATTTTAGAGCTATGTGGACACCCAAATTCTTCAATCAAAGAAGTGTTGACCTGCTCAGGGAATTTTGGATCCTTCCACAGGAAATCTATCTCTATTCTATTAGGAAACTTAACATATGAAACAAGTCCCTCAATGTGCCCCTATCGCTTATGTAAATTTATGTCCCATTGAAAATATTGCCAATGTGTGCCATTTTTGGCTCTTTACAAGATTTAGGATTCAATTTCCTAACCACCATAACTCTGGTCAAAAGCAGAATTGGAGATAATCTCACCACAACAAACGCCAGAACGCCAAAGACCTCCTTGAGGAGTATGGCGATATTTTTCCTTGAGACCAAGTGATTATGGGAAAATGTCCGGGGTAATTCACCAAATCAAGAATGAGCTTCATCCTCCATTCAATTCCTAAATATATTGAGAATTCAAAGAGGAGGAAGCTCAATTGGCCTTAGAGTTACAACAACTGTTAGAGACCGGTTTATTGGTGCCTTCTAAAAGCCTGTGGGCTTCCCCACTCCTCTTAATTCAGAATAAGGATGGTGGCCACCTTGAGGTCATGAATTATTGCCGTTTTAATTATATTACACAGAAAGATAGCTATCCTCTGTCATGTATAAATGATTCTGTACGCTTAATGTTGGGATCCTATTATTTATTGGCTATGAATCTTGCCAGCGGGTAATGGTAAGTCAATTTGCCACTGGAGGATCATGAGAAATGCGCTCTCATATCAAGCGAATGACTACTTGAGACCACTAGAATGCCACACGGGTTATGTAAAACCCCTGTTACCTGCCAATATGGGCATGGACAGACTCGTAGGCGATTTAAAAAGCACCTGTGTAATAATTTATCTTGATGATATTAAAATTTTTTTAAGAATCTTTATCAAGAACTTAGATCACCTCAGACAAGTCTTTCAGCGGTTAAAGCAATTATTATTAAAACTAAAGCTGTCAAAGTTATCTTTCTTTCAAAATGAGATTATTTCTTTGGGCCATAAGGTAAGTGAAGATAGAATATTCCAATGTACAACAAGGTCCTGGTCGTTGCTAGAATTTCCACCATAATTCTTTAAAAGATGTAAAAGTTATCTTAGGGATTGTTAACTTTAGTTGGATATGACTTGTTTCCGCTGAATGAGTTGCACCAGGTTTAGCCCACTGAGCAATGGCCATATGATTTGTAGATCATTTGTCCTCCCAGATAAACGTAATAAACTTATATAAAATATGAGGCAATAGCCCCAGCTACTCTATTTTATTTAATATGATATAACCAGCAGACCCTCTCTTCTTTCACTCTCTACTTCCTTTCTTCTCTTCTTTTAAAAACCTCCTCCACTTCTCTCTCCCACTCAACCTGACCCTTAGTATTCTTCAACGGATTCAACACATTTCGCTTAGTCAATCTCTATTGGCTATCAATGTAGAGTTCGTTTGATCATCAAGGCTTCAACGGAATTTCCTTGATTACTGAACCCTTATTGATTTGATTGATTCACCTTTCATTGCTTTAACCTATTACTCACCCTCAGAGCTCGCCGCATCTAGATTATGATCCACCGGAACACTAGCTTATCACCCAGTCATATTTAAATCTCAACATTACCCCCTTGACTAGACAATAAGAGCCTATTGCTTGTAGGGCTGAAGGAACTTTGCATGTACTCAGTTGATTATCTGACCACCCGTGGGTTCCTTAATGGTGTAGGCGTCAGCCACTGTCTTCTTGATGATCTCAAATAGTCCACTCCATATATTAGAGAGCTTGTTCCTTCTTCTGAACCCATGTTGGTCGTGAAACAGGACCAATTCCCCTACCCCAAACTGTGGAAGACTGCTACGTCTACCTTGAACAGCTGCATGATCCCAGATTTTCTTGGTAAAACTAGTGGAATATGCCTCAGTTTGGAGTTTAATCAGCATGTTTATTAAGGTATACAAATAGGGTGGGGCTTGACTCCGCCGGTATCCTCCACACAGTAGTAAAGCAATGCAGGCAGTGCTGGATGTCATCCATAGAGCAATTGGAATGGACTCTTACCAGTTGTGGGGTGGTAGCTGATATTGTACGTGAAGACGGCGGTGGATAAAAGGGTGTTCCAGTCTGATGGCCGCTCATTTACAAGCTTGCGTAGAATATTTACCAAGGTCTTATTGACCCGTTCCACCATAATGTTAGATTTAGGGTGGTAGGGGTAGTTAAGACCCCGCAGATTGCCATGAGCTCGTTCAACTTGGAAAATATATGTGATGTAGAATTGTTCCCATTGTACATTAGAATAATTTGCGGACAACCATGGCGCTGTATGACACACTCCAGGATGAACTTGGTGGTAATGACATCCACCAAATCCTTGATAGCCCTTGCTTCCACCCATCTTGTCAAATAGTCAATGGCAGCTATTATGTATCTGGAGCAGTTTGCACCAGTTGGCAGAGGCCCCACCACGTCTAATGAAACAATATGCCATGCAAACTGAGGCTTAACTAGCTGGTAGGTGGTCTTTCAGTGGAATGGTTTTTCCACTTGGCACTGATGGCAACAACCAACCATCTCAAGCACATCATAGTGCATACTCTCCCATTAGTAGCAGGGTCGCAAGAACTCCAGCATCTTTCTTAACCCTCCATGACCTACCGCTCTATGAGCATCCATAATTATTGCAGTCCTGGCAGAGGGTTTTTGGAAACTCAGCATTGATTCCCCAATCCACTTATATAATTCCCTATTTCACAAGAAGGTATCCTGCCTAAGCCCATCTAACATTTTGATATTGGGCATCAGCTCATTGTGATATTTATCCACAATCATCTTTTTGTACATTATGTCCAACACATCCACTGTAATGGCGACCGTGGGTAATTGGGAAAGACAGTCCTCATTCTGATGCTTTTCCCCTGGCTGATGCATGATCTCAAAATCATACGCTTGGAGCTTCAAAGCCCATTGCGCGAGCCACCCTTCAGGTTCCCACAGATTCTGTAGCCAGCGCAAGGAGGCATGATCCATTACCACTTTGAATTTCACCCTGTGGAGGTAGACACAGAATAGTTTATACGCATAGATTACCACTAAACACTCCCATTTGGTCATGGTGTAATTCCATTCAGGGCAGGTTAAACTTCAGCTACAATATGCAAGGGGTGCTCCACACCATCGTCATCTTTTTGGGATAACACAGCCCCTACAGTGGAAAGCGAAGTGTCCATTTGCACAATAAACTCTTTTTTGAAATTGGGGTATTGCAAAACAGGCGCTATCCAGCACGGTTCATATTTATCAAAAGCGGTTTGACATTGATCCATCCAGTTAAAACAGAATTTTTCTTAAGTAGCTCAAAGAATGGAGACTGATACAGCTGAAGTTGGGAATGAACTGCCAGTAGTAACTGACCATCCTCAAGAACACCTGGACATCCCGCTTATTGCTTGGCTGAGTCATCTTGCAGATGGCTTCCACCTTGGCTGGCTGAGGACTAAGCCCTTTGGAATCTACCACAAAGCCGAGGTATTCCAATTGGCCCTTAAAAAGTGGCAATTTTGGGGCTTAATATTGATATTAGCATCAGTAAGGTGGCGGAACACTTGCTCCAGGTGTCCAAGATACTTCATGAACGTCCGCAAAAACACATTGATATCATCAAGATAGACAAGAACGCAAGACAGCTTTAGGTCACCTAAAATAGTGTCCATAGCCCGCTGGAACGTAGTGGGGGCATTGCACAAACCCTGTGGCATACGTTTAGGCTGGAACAATCTTTTTGAGGTGATTATAGAGCACTTTTTTTGTTCCACCGCTGGCAACTCAATCTTCCAGTACCCCAATATCAAGTCCATTGCAGAGAAATACTTAGCCCCACCTAACTGATATAAAGTGGTGTCAATTCATGGAAGTGGGTACAAATCTTTTTTCATAATGCTGTTAAGCTTCTGATAATAAATAACTACTCGATTGGATCCGCTTTTTTGACAATTAGCATTGGAGATGCCCAGGGACTCTTTGACAGCTCCAACATTCCCTGTTCCACCAATGTATCTATTTCTGCAGATACAACTTCTTCTGCTGCCTTCGAGTGATGGATAGGTCATGACCTGATAGGGGGGTGGTCTCCCATGTCCACCTGATGCACAACCCCACAAGCGCAACCCAAGTCATGATCATCAGTTGCAAAAATGCTGTGATACTTCTTGAACAGATCCATCACCCTGTCCTTATGATCCTCTGATAGACCAGTTAGCGCCTCCCATGGAACCACAGTCACTATGCCAAAGGTGGTTTTTAGAGGCAAGCCAAAATCTTACCAAGAACCAAAGTTGTGTACCTGGTGGACTTCATCAATAGGGATTAGGTGCAGGTAAGCCACCACTTGGTGCCGCTGAACCTTCATCGCCTCCTTCTGCAGATTCACTACCAAACCTTCACTTCCCCCTACCCTGGTAACAGTAACCCAGGAGCCACATGGGGTTCAAGCTGAGATTGTTGATAGGGCCCCACAACCTCTCCGTACAGACCTCCTGGTATATAAATTTCAAGCTCTGTCCCAATTATGACCTGATGTCCAGAGGGTTAGTCAAAGCATTCGCGGCTCATAGCAGAATCCCTTTGTACTCATAAATCTGGTTTGGAAGCGTTTGGGTCTTCTGCTTCATCCTCTGACATCTTACAGGAATCACACCATCGCTATAGGCGAGATTAATTTGACTAGAGCGGATGGGGTCATCTGGGACTCCGCTGGAAGTAAAGTAGATGGAGATCCATTGTACTAGGATACTGATGGTTTTGTCCGCCATATTAACCACAGCCCCAAAGTGCTGCATAAATGCAGCACCAATCAACATGTCATAGTGGTCATTAGGCAACACCACTGCTGGAGCAGATGCGCCATCTGACCTTAACCTCAAAAGCAATGAGATATATGCGCCTTCTGACACAGTACTCTGTGTCCCCGCAGTCCCATACACTACTCAGTGGTCCACATCTGGCTTCAGCGGAAGCTTAGCCACAAGCTTGGTGGATATTATATTGACAGGAGCGCCTGTATCAATGATCGCCCAAATTTGGTATTCTGTAAGAATATGTCACAATATGTACATTCCAATAAAGAAGAACCCAAGGTGGTCATTACATAAACATCCAAGGGCGTGTGATTATCCAGAAAAGTGAGCATATCAGCCCCGACATGAGGATACTACTGGGCAATCTTTTCTACGGGAATCGCCACCTCCGCCCCCTCCAAAGATGTGACAAATGAAAAGAGCTCACTGCTGACCGTACCATTCCGCTCAAGGATTTGCCAGGTGTATGGCTTATGCACATCTTGGCAGAACCCCATGTCTGCATTATTGGGGTCTCTCCCTCATCTTGAGGCCAAAGGATGGTAAGGGATCTGTAGATATAGTAAATCCTCAGAGTGTGTCCCAGGGCTGACACAAAGTGACTCATGATAAATATCGAAGACAATTAAATTTGAATCAGTGGAAGTAGAGCGTTCCATCTCTACTCCGCTCGCCCTTTTCCCTGTTCATTTGGGACAATAAATACTGCGTGGCCCTTTGTTTTGGCCTGACAACTAACTGCATAATGGACTGTTTGGCCACACGAGAAATAAAGCATTTGGGACTGGTACTCAGCTCTAAATTACCACAGAAGGTCTAGGTCTATTATTAAATCACAGGTTATTATGCGCCTGAGGACAAGCGGTTTGATCATAATAGGGATGGAAAGGACCCGCCCATAGGTTAAGTGACTGAGGAGCAACCCATGGATTGCCCCCATATTGTTGAGATCCTTTGTTTAGTGGAATTTTAGTGCCAGATGCAAGATTCTTCCGCTCCACGTTGGGAGCACTAAAGGTGACAGATATATGGCATAAATGCTGGATGATTTTGAGTAACTCCGCATCCTCCTGAAGAGTGTATGCCATAGCATTATGCAATTTATGATAGGGCTTGATAGCCGCCATCATCGCTATGCCCACCTCCTCATTAGATAAGCCATTTGCACCAACAATACATGGCCTCATTAGTGAACCGCTCTGCAAACTGTATTAAACACTCATCTTTTTGGAAAGATATTGTTAAAAAGTCCACCTTGCGCTGAACCATTTTTGCTTTGCCCCCAAACAGGCGAATTACATTCTCCTTCACCTCTTAGTAAGCTACAGTACTATTTTTAAGTTAACGTGTTTCTTGATCAGCACTTGAAACATCCAACGTGAATAACAACAGTTTAGCTTTCCGCCAATTGGAAGCCCCCTCTATGGCAAACTCAGACCGCTTGAAAAACCCACGTATGTTACCATCACGGTTAAATGGGGCAGCCTGTCACTGCAGATTTCCTCTTTAACAACCTTATTTAATTTATACTCTGCACAGTTAAGCCACTCCGTCGTGCTGCTCAAGAGGTTGGCAAGTTGGTTGGCGTGGTCACCTACCAGGTGCAGCTGGCGGAAGGCATGGTTGAGCTGATCAGTAATATTATTTATTCTCCTGAAAAGAGCACTTTTTGCGCCTGGAGTATGGTATCCAAAGCAAGCTTCAGCTCCCCATATTGAGACAATTTGATAACTGGGGGTAGTACCTTATCAAAGCGAGCGGGTTGCGCCATAGGTGCATTGATGAAGTTGTTAATAGTTGATCAATGGGCCCCCTGTAGTGAGCACCACTGTTAACTTTTGGCGGTTATGACTTGTTTTCGCTGAACGAGTTACACCAGGTTTAGACCACTGAGCAATGGCCAAACAATATGGAGATCGTTGGTCCTCCCAAATAAACGTAATAAATTTATATAAAATAAGAGGCAATCGTTCAGCTATTCTATTTTATTTAATATGATATAACCAGAAGACCCTCTCCGCTTTCACTCTCTACTTCCTTTCTTCTCTTCTTTTAAACACCTCCTCCACTTCTCTCTCCCACTAACCCTTAACCCTCAGTATTCTTCAACGAATTTGACACATTTTGCTTATTTAATCTCTGTTTGCTATCAATGTAGAGTTCGTTAATTATCGAGGCTTCAACGTAATTTCCTTGATTACCAAACCCTAATTGATTTGATCGATCTACCTCACATTGCTTTAACCTATCACTCTCCCTTGGAGCTCGCTTCACATCTAAATTATGATCCACCAGAACACTAGCTTATTGCCCAGTCATATTGAAATCTTGACAGGGATAGTTGGATATTATCGCCAGTTCATTCTCCACTTTGCAGACATCTCTGAGCCTCTAGTGTATTTATTGAAGAAAAGGTCCCTTTCCAGTAGAAATAAGAGCAACAGCAGGCCTTTGACCTGCTACAACTATCTCTCCCACTCTCAAGTTCTTATTCATTTGAATTTTGATAAACCCTTTCTCCACTTTACCAACACTAGCAATATAAACATCAGAGCTATACTATCTCAGCATGACAAAATTTAGTGGACCATACTATCACCTACTATAGCAAGGCCTTAACCAAAGCTGAATGCAACTATAGTGTTACAAAACACAAATGCTTGGCAGTTCTACTAGTTATTAAGAATTTCAGACCTTATTTATATGGAAAATGTTTCACCATAATTACCAACCATGCTTCCTTGCGATGGCTACATCAATGGAAGGACCCTAACGGGAGATTAGCCCAACGGGCGTCAAAACCTAAAACTAGACTTTTCCATTACCCATTGAACATGTCCCATACACCAAAATTCGGATTGAATATCTCAGCTTCCCATATTAACTTTAATTGACCCTGATAAGGATTGACTTTACAACCTCCTAACTCAATTGCATTTATGGAAAGATGAATCCCCGACCCCTTCAAAAGAATTAGCAACAAGATTGACAAATCTCCAAGCTATAGATGTTAAAACATATAAACTTGTAGCTCAAAAATGGTTGCCCTACATACACACATTGGCAAGAACTGACGTCATTATGGAGGGACATCAGCAAGCTGGCCATAGGGGATTTGGAAAACCTATTAGTGGCTTAAGACTCAATGTTATTGGGAAGGAATGCTTGTATTAATACATGATGTATCAGATTCCTGCATGGTATGCAGAAAGTCAATCTGGACCTAATCCCCAATCTCAACATCCAGTGGTTCCACCCTGTGAACCCTTTCATACTATCAGCATTGATGTTGTAAGCCCTCTCCCTCAAGCCTCTAATGGTTATCAGTTCCTCCTCCTGGTAGTTTATTATCAAACTAAGTGGATCAAAGCTGTATCAATTCTCTCAGCTTTGACAAAAGCTAGTGCCGTTTTTATATAATTGGATTATCACCCAGCATGAGTGCACTAACATAATTCTTTCTGATAACGGGCAAATCTTCTGATCATCACTGATGAAAGATTTAGACTATCTTATGGGAACAACACTGGTATTCTCAACCCCCTACCAAATTTGCAACCAATAAAATGGTAGAACAGGCAAATGGTACTCTAACTTTAACCCTCCAGAAAATGGCTATGATTGACCCCCTCCATTAGCCCCAATGTTTGCCTAGTGCTATTCTGTCCTATACGATCAGCTATCTTCAAATAATGAAAATGGCACCCTTCCAAGCATTGTATGGAAGAAATCCCAGTTTCCTTCTAAAGTGCAGGATCTGCTTGACCAAGCCTCCCCAGATCCCCTGAAGTCACTATGAGAAGTATTGCCAATAAAATTAGCTGACTTAGGCCCTGGCTTCCAATAACCTATCTGCAAGAACTAGTGGAGAAATAAGTCGGTTTAATGACAAACATGAACCTCTGCACACCTTCCAACCAGGTGACCTAGTCCTTTTCTACCACCATCGGCCAAGAGGTTGTGATAAAAAATTGGGCAACAACTGGTCAATACCCTATAAAATCATTTATGTGCAGGGTAACAAACACTCAATTGTATAGATCATTCAGGGTATTGTGGTAAATCACTTACATAAATGTTTTATCCATACTTTCTACAACCCTACACCAAGATCTGGAGGGGGACTTTGTCAAGATCCCTACAAAAATTGTATTTGGATGAGTTAGATGATATGACTCAAACCTGAACTATCAAAATAGCTGAAACCAATATTAGGGATAATCCCCTAGCGAAATTTCAGCCCTCTAGATTTTGGGGACAATAATCAGCTAATTTCAAGCTCTAATATTGGGGTTCAAATCCAATCTATGCTGAGAGCCAAATCCCCAATTGGAAATGAGAATTGATACTAGCTTAGTACACATGGAGACTGACTGAGAAAAATCCCATATAATGATGTTTCTAAGTAATAAACTTTTCTCTCTCTTTTACCCATTTTAAGTATAAATTGGTTTACCTCTATTTTAATTAAGGACAAAATAATAGTTAAGGATTACCACTCAAGGAACTTTAACCTGAGTGAAGATTTTCCGACCAAGGAAAGTAAGAACATATATCCAGCACTCAGGAACTTTAAGTTCTGGCCTAGAAAATAAACAGGACAAGTGGTCAAAACCCCTTAGCCCTGACAAGGGGGGTTAAAGGTCTGAAGAAATCAGCCATGTACTTAGTTCACCAATGTCCCCTGATTGACATCAGCAATGGAGTAGTCAGAGTTCACCTTATGAATGGCCTTATAATATCTGTACCAAAGAACTTCCAGCTTGTTCTTCAGCCTCTAGGACAAGAGTGTTAAAATAGAATGAGGTCACCCAATTAAAATTGGTAAGGAGGTTCAGCTAAAATTAAATCAGGATGTCTCTCTTTCTGTGGTGGTGACAATGCCTTGCATGGCTAGGGCTTGTATCCAGACAAATTTATTGGATAATGCCATCATATGTGAATCAGACTCTCAGAAATGGAGTTATTGAGAAGGGGCTGGATGCTACTTTGTAAATGGGGAGAACGCCCATATAGAGCTTCAAATGTGACATCTTTTCGATTCTATGGTAGCTTATTTAATAAGCAAGTAAGGCGCTGGGTAAATAATGGTAGAAGTGAGTAGGGTCAGAAGCGGATACTTTCCAAAGGCTAGAGATGAAGGTCCCATTAGCGCGTTCCACAGACCCCTTGGTTGAAGTGTTTTAAAATGGCGGTAAAACTTTACTTAAAAAAGCAAAATTAGTTCTTGGACTACCTACAAGGAGAAGTCTACCCATTTTTTTAAGGAAACGTTTGTGTGAATCCATGATGAATGAAAAGAGATCAGAAAAGACTAGGGACGTGGCTTTTGTGGTGGCAGTGGGGACAGAAATGTTTCAACCCATTTGGTCAGATGGTTCACGGTTAAGAGGATATTCTTATGGCCATACAACCTGATATGTAAAGAGCTACTACATTGATGCTAATAACATTAAAGAGATCTGATGGGGACACGCCTGAGTGTTGATATTGGGGCTGAGCCAGTCTTGGATATAGGGTAGACGCAGGTCATTTGTTATGCACTTCCTTAATTTCCCAAAATGCAAGTAAGGCCATTCTTTTAGCTGAAAATATGCACTTGGACCTCAGGATAAGGTCCAACGCGGAGATGACTTTAATTATGGCGTCATCCAAGGTAATGCAGTTAGTGGTTACTAAGGGCTGTGTTTGGGTATATAATCAACTGACAAACTCCACAAGGCTTTCTACTTTGTTTGGATGAATATCATGAACGCCTGTTTTTGATTGGCCAGGGTTAGGTTGCTTCCAAAATCCTGAGCAGGGTGGTGCAAACTTGTTTCCAGGTGTGGCATTCTTTTAAATTGGGAGTTATAATCTCATGAGCGGTGCTATTCAGACAAGAATGGATTTTCTTAACCTTCTTTCAGTCAGTAGCCTCTTCCATAGAACTCTCATAAGCGTATAGGAAGAGGAAAAACTTCTTGGATAGGGTTAAATTTATCCTAAAACTAAGCATAAAGTTAGTCACAATAGGAGTGGAGAGAGTATTGACACCAGGAATTAGTGCAGGCTCAAAATATCTCAGTTTCTGCATATTTGCAAGGGGCTTATTGATCCAGACGTCATCCCAAACCCTAGAGGCCCACTTACGTCATCCCAGCTCCAATTTAAGGAGGTAATGGAGGCATTGTGAGCAACCTTCTTCAATGCTTGAATGTCAGCGTGTTGGAGAATCAACTGGGTCTCTAAGTTATCTAAGCGTGTGTCAAACCCTAAAAAGGTTTGCTCCAACTAAAATGCAATTATTGTTGAGCTTGGTGAAGGTGCTTAAATTATCTATCTCATCTGACAAGGCCTTAATCAAGACCCTAGGGTCAAGAGGGACTCTTTCCACTTGAAACTTTCACCCCTGAGCCATATTATATATTCGATCTTTAAGGTAGCAAGGGCTGTTAAAACGTCCTTTATACAGGTGTCATCAGGGTTACTAGGAGTAGGCACCATGGAATTGGAAGGTCCTTAAGGCCCACAGGGACCTTTAGGACCTTTGGGACCTTGTGGTTCTTCAAACACTTCACTTCTGGAGGCGATGTCACAAGAGGCTAACCTATGGAAGTGCTGTTGGAGGGTCTTTACAAAAACTTTGACCTGGTTGAGGCGTTAATTCCAGGAATCTTCAAGGAGCTGGGCATTCCAATGAAGCTGATTCTCAAGGTAAACCAAAGAACACTATCCAACGCTGCAAGTTGGTTGTGAGCCTCATTAATTAAACGAAGTTTATCAACAATGGCTTCCAAATTGTCATCAACAAAGGAGGAAGCCGCGTTATAAAAATTAAAATTATTGGAGTGTAAGGTTTTTGTAAGCCCTAGCTTTCAGGAGACTTCATGATCCATCCCAACTATTTTCAGGAGATGATGTATGGTAGGATGGATGAAATTCCAGAAATATCATTTGGTACCCCAAGCCAACTCTCCCAAAGGCAGTAGAGCCAAGGTATATAAATCCTGAATCATAGAAGGCACCAAAGGAGTGTGGGAGCGACTCAAGTGGCCTCCCACAGAGTAAAGATAATTTAAAATTGTTGGATAATCTCGTTAAAGTTTTCATATTGAAGTTTATACTGATTATTGTCAATGGAGGGTATAGTAAACTGAAAGATGGCAAAACACTCTAAGCTTTCAAGCTTCATGGGAGGAACTTTATATTGTGAGGTGTTAATACATTAAGTTACGCTTCTTGACTGATCAGTAGGTTAAATTTAATGACTGCTATTATTCTCTATTGTTCATGATAGACGTTTTCACTTTGATATCTCAGAGCCCCTTTAGTGAGCACCACTTTTCTCAGTGTAACAACTCTCTTGAATGTCACCGGAGTTTGAAAATGATCACAAAGCTGTAAAATAGTGGAGAGGTCAATAAAGATGAAAAGATGGGCTGAAGTAGACTACTTTAATAAGTTAGAAAGCATTAATATTCATAAGATGAGTGGGGACTTGATGCCTGATCAGTGTATCCCTCTTTTAGATTGGTACCATCTAGTGCTAAAATATGGGGGCTTGATGCCTGGGGGACCTTCATGGCCCTGTATGATTAGGATTTCAAAGCCTTCTAGATTGACTACCTAAACATTACCTTCATTGTTATGCATCATCCTTGTGACCACAATGGTGGGGGTCACGCCACTTGAGGTTCAAGAAGTGAGGATGAAATTCAACAAGGCATCTCCATAAAATCTCATATGTGTGATGCTTCCTGATCAGAACTCATACCAGTGCCATCAGGGCAGGTTTCATTCATGCGACTTAAGAGTCAACTTGGTGAGGCTTACTTTGGTAGTAGGAATCTGACTCACTAATCATCTCAAATCCCAAATGAATTAAAACCAACATTAGAAATTATACTAAAGATTTTTCCCACATCATCTATGGGTTTTTTTATATAAATTGTCCCCAGCGGATAAATCAGATGATACTTATGATCTAGTAAGCTGGAAGCTGTGAGAATTATAAAAATCCCAATGCACCACCGCTTGACCTGATTATCCAGTAGAGATATAGTTTTAGAGGCAGACGCCACTTTGTTTCAGGGCCTGAATCAGCCAGCATGGTTAAAAGTTTAATTTTTAAAAGAACTAGACCTTATTTTTTGTTAGATGTATTTTTTGTGCCCATTCTCCTCAGCGTGTTTCCTCTACATCTTCTTGGGTTTTCTGAAACCTCCTTCAGGTGCAGCTCCATGGCTATACGCTGCACAAGGACTACTTTGGTAAATCTCACCAATAATATTTTCCTGAATGGCTGTTTTCCCCCAAGGCAGGGCTCCTAGAGCATCACGCCATACAAGGATCACTTTGATGATCTTACCTATGAATTACATAATGCCTGTATTTCCCCAGGTCAGGCTTCACATATTATTGACATCATGGAACTTCCAGTTCTCTTTCCTCATGATGGCTCACACCAGACCTATTTCAACGTGAGCTGGTTCTACCAATAATTCATGCTCCTCTTTACTACTTTTACCATAGTACATCCCTTTCTCCCTACAAGAAAATGAAAAGTAGAAACACCGCCAGATACACATGATTATGGCAAAAATAAAAACTGATAATTAATAAATTTTCCAATATTTATATCTTTTCAAGGATGATTGTTTTATAAATGAATATATGTTTATCTTTTTATATTGTTTTTTATATTTTTTACTGCTAGATACAATACTTAAGTATATAATATGGACCTAATTCACTATATGACCATTAGTGATGGTTTTCAGCATAAAGGAATCTGTTATCAATTTGTTGATAGACTTGAACGGACCCAACCATAGGGTGTCCAACTTGTTTCTTCTTCCAAATTCGTGGGTATCACAAAAGGCTAGATTATCCCCCACATGGTATTCCTTGAATCCCAGTCAATTTTAAATGTCCTATTTCTTCGCTCTAATTCTCCTTTTCAACTTTGTATTGAATACCTATGATTGCAATTCAATAATGATGTCATCCAGTCAGGTTAAATATTGCTCTGAGCTCATCCCAAAGCTGGTTCTACCGCAGAATAAAAATAGGTGGTTGTGAAGTTCTTCATCCTTATAAGAGTTTGAATGGCGTTTTCTCTGTCACCATATGATAACTGATACTATATGCAAAGTTAACTAACAAGGATAATGTTACCAAGTGGAGGTTTTCCCCAATACAAATTACTCAGCGTCACGGCCAGAGTTCAGTTGACTCTCTCTACCATTCCATTCATTTCTGGATAGTTATGAAATGGACACCACTCCTCAGATCTTCATTAATTCATTAGTCCTGGAATAATCTAGGAAGTAATTTGGTTCCATTACCACTGTGTAGTATTTGTGGGCATCCATGCTGGTACGCTACTTGGACCAATACAAATCTCTTAAGTGCTCATTGCTTTTCTATGTTCAGGGACTTGATCTTAACCCATCTGGTCAAATGGTCTATTGCAACTATAATGTACTTTACCCCCCTATACTAACACTCAGGGGTCCCATCACATTTATTGACATTGTGTGACAAGCTAAACCAGGGCGCAATAGCTGGTATCCTAACACATTCTTGAGAGCTTGTAGAGTTGACACTCCATGCAACAGGCTTGATAATCCATTACGTCATAATTGATCAATTCCCAGCAATATTACTGCCATAGATGATCCATCTTTTTTAGCACTAGTGTTGCCATCAAAAAGGGGAACAGACACATATTGGAATAGATGATCTATCATTTTTCTTAGTCCACCATGCCCTACAACTTTGAGCGCAGCTTGTATAATTGCTGAGCGTTCTGAAAGTTTAGGGAAAAAGTATCGTTTTCCTTCAATAAAATTGTAAACCTGTCCTTTCTTCATCTTAGTATATCCATTGTTTTCTTAAGTTCACTTTAAATCCCCTGGAGTTCATCCTCAATATTTTCTTAAATTATCCTTTGTAATAGTTCATCTGCTTTGTTAAAAAATTGGTATGACTGGACGATAAGCTATATATTTGGAAGATTGTATTTTATGAGTCAAAGTGAGCCTCAAGATTGAGCAAAAGATTATGTTGATGTGAAGTGAATCAATTAGGTACTAATAGTTTGAAAAATCTAGGAAATTCCGCCAAAGCTTCAATGATGGGTCAAAACCTCTAAAATTGTAGGAAATATGGAGTTACTAAGTTGAAAGGTCAAGATTGACTGAGACAATTGAAGATCAATAGCTGAATAAGAGAATGGGAGGGGGAGGCTTTTTAATTGGAACAAGGAGGAAAATTAGCAGAGATAGTCTGCGTTTTTATATATAATATAATAGTGTCAGTTGTGGAGATAGCTCCATATTATATATATCTTTATTATTTACTAAGAATAGATAATCTTCATTTTGTCAGTACACTGCTCAGTGATGATTAACCTGTGCAACCAGCATATTGGATCTAAGCAACACCATCAAAAGTTAACAGTGGTGCTCACGAAAGCTTTCACTGCTCAACTATAGTAAAACTGCTGTTTGGGCATCACAACGAGCCTCCAATCATTATGCTAAAATTTAGTAGGGTTTCATGACCAATACTTTAGGTAACCAACGGAGACATTTAGCAAGGAACTGGCATTATTTATGGCGATGAACCAGGAGATGAGAATTCCAGGGTGAAACTGCATTTAGCAGCTTGTCCCGCATTGGAGTCAGACCAACAGGGCAGGTCCACTAATGTAACCCATCAGCAACTGGGGGGTATAATGTAATGGCTCTTGTGGTGTTACTGCCTCTACGAAGAAAATGTGGAGGAACATGATCTGAGTCTGTTTTATATTCAAAGGGACCAAGAATCTCATTATAATCGTATATGACTTACCTTGACGCTACCACAATGGGGTTGTCTCACCAGCTTAGCTCCCATAAAGCTGATAAAGACCTGGTTGTGTACGTCCAGCCTTCAATCCACTATTTACTGCGTGTGTTAACCTGACATGAAATTGATATCAGAATTATTATTCACTTTGTGCAGAACAACAGAATGACACAAGCCTCTTACTTGAATGCCTGGGCCACTCTTTCTCAGAAATTCAGGGGACGCTAGTGAATGCAGACAGTTGTGTCATGGACGTCCGCCGTTTCCTGGATGAACTAGTTCCACGCTTAAATCATGAGTCATTCAAAGTAATAGGAAAATTGTTAGACCTACGTGGGCTTTTGGGTGAATGGATATGGGTTTGTCAATGCTGATTAATAACACTGATTTATTTTTAAAGAATTATCTGAAGGGTGGAAGGAATTGACACTGCGGTGGCTTGGATAAGAGACCAGATTACACTGTTAGAGCGGCAGATGGCTGATCACACTGACACAGTGGCAACCGAAAATATTCAACTTTGAGCTAAGTGGAGTAACCAGCATATGGATGACCATTTGCCCAGCTATTTCTTGGCAAACTCAGGCTACAACCAATTTCTAGTTCAGATTAATTAGTTTTAAAGTTCTCAGTCAGGCATTTCAGGGCTGAGCCATTACTTTTTTATTTATTAAGATGGTGGAGTATGCTGATATTTAAGTGCACTTGGATAACCTTTGATGGTCTAAAGAGAAGTTGGTTCAGGAACGAACTTCTTTATTCAATCAAGTGGTCAAAGAAACTGACATGAGCGTGACACTAGATGGCAGAACGTGAGAATGCAGGGCACAGTAGAGGATGTCCTCTTGCAGATTCAAGAAATGGAGCGTAAACTGGACACAGAGCAAGAATTCCGCACAAATTACAGAATGAGTTAGAAGAGCTTAGGCAAGGGGTGA
Source organism: Massospora cicadina (assembly GCA_022478985.1). Classification (NCBI taxonomy): domain Eukaryota; kingdom Fungi; phylum Entomophthoromycota; class Entomophthoromycetes; order Entomophthorales; family Entomophthoraceae; genus Massospora; species Massospora cicadina. The sequence goes on from JAKSZP010006593.1 coordinate 61,999, forward strand.
GAGATGGGCGATATTGGTGCTTGTAGGGACATGGGGGAGCATTTCCAACCTGGCTCCTCTTAACTCAGGGAATTAAAGCCCCCAGCAAGTTAATAGGACATTAAGGCCTTAAGTAAGCTAAAAAAGGAAAAGAAATTGCGAGAAACGGTAATTTTATTGATTTAAGCCATAAGGTATTATATGAAATCAAGGCTAGAATTGGAATTGGGAAGGGAAGGATTGGGATAGGGAGTTCTTGGAGTCAATTGCCATCTAAGATATATAAAATACTAAACATTACAAAAGAGGATTGGGATCATCATTGGCATTAGTCACTGGTATTGATTATTTAGTTAGTTATTATCAAGGCTGATATCCGATACTTCTGATTGGGCTCAACCCAAGCTAATGGGGAGCCCAATCCATCATTCACCCATAGGCGAGTTGTGACCCCTAGTCAGGGCTTCCCCCAATAAAGGGAGAATTCCAACAGAGCCCCCTCCAAGCCTCATCTTGAGGTCAGAGCCAAGTGAGGGCACCAGATCCGAGCATCATTGTGGTACAGGCCAAGGTAGCTGGCGCAGACACAATGGAGGGATCTAGTGAGCATCATTGGGGAGTGGACCAGGCATCAGCATAAGAGCTGGCTTTGGCGATGAGCCAGCATCAGGAAGAGGTTCCATCATCAGGATTAGGTCCTGGCATTGGCGCTGGGGCCAGCATTGGGGATCAAACCCTGGTAACCTGGTCTTGCCGCCCAGGCTAGTTTTAAGGGGACCTTAGTCCCCCCTCATCCTGTATTGCCCTCTTGGGCAGGGTCTAGGGTAACATGGGTTTGTCTGCTCAGAATTAAGATTCAGACCATCTGGGAGGACTCCACAACTGACCCTACTGCTTCCAAACTGGCTTGCCTTCTTGGGGAAAGGGCCAGGCCAGGTCATACCTCCTGGGTTGTTTATACTCCGGTTAATGCTCAGGCCAAAGGCCCTTGGCGGTGACTGCCCCTCCTCCTTCCTAATTTTTAGATCTTACATGGAACTCAGGGGTATCTGTCCGGGAGCATCAATTTGTAGGGAAATGGGGGAGCAACTCCAACCCAAACCCTTTTAATTTGGGCTCTGAAGCCCCCAGAGTTAATAGGCCATTAAGGCCTTAAAAAAGCTAAAAAAGAAAAAGAGATTGCAAGAAATGATAAGTCTATTGAAATAAGCCATGAGGTATTTATATGACCTCAAGGCTATAATCAGGATGAGAAGGGAAGGATTCAGGATAGGGAGGCTTTTGAGTCGATTACTGACTGAGATAAACATATAATACTAAATATTACAAAGGGAGATTGGAATCATCCTTGGCATTAGTTGCTGGTGATACCAAAAGGATTAAATGATTGGGTCAGCGTCAGATGGTAAATCACCATGACCTGATTGAGGTTTTGACATCCTTGGCATTAGTTGCCAGTGTCAATTATTTAATTAAATATTATTAGGGCTGATCCCTGATACTTTGGATTAAGCACAACTAAAGTTAATGGGGAGCCCAATTTGGCATTTTCCTGTAGGCAAGTCACAGCCCCTAGTCAGGGCTTCTTCCAATAAAGGGAGAATCCTGACAGCGCTATTTGGTCAAAGTGGAGCGGATAATAGACAAACTTTTTACTGAATAGACTGGTGAGGGAGGTAAGGGTACAGTCAGCAGCGAGTCTAGGGAGGAATACTACGGATTGGTCAATGAGTACCTCCCAGGGGTTGTGGAAGTTCCTCTCCACATTCCAACCTCTACCCAGTCCACAGCAGCAGATTCGCATATGTCCTTGTGACCCTATTCTTTCCCTCAAGAGGATGTTCCATTTTGCTGATCTAAACCCATCACATCTGTTCCCCAAGCCCAAAGCATAAAGCAGGGTGATTTTGTACGGATTGAGAAGTTGTCACCTTTCAGTTATGGTGGGAGCATGCATGAATATTTAAATGGTTTGAATTTTCCATGGAAGGAGCATCAGATCAGCGGAAAGCTAAACTATTGTTATCCACTCTGGATGTTGAGAGAGCTGACCAGGTCAAATTTTACCTTAAGAGTAGTGATGTAACGTATCAAGAGGTGAAGGAGACTGTGATCTCTCTGCTTGGGGGCGTGGTTAAGATGGTTCAGCGCAAGGCCAGATTCCTGACAATACATTTTTTTAAAAAAATTAGCCCCTGGTGGAGTTTGCAAAGCAGTTCACATCTGAAGCTCATGTGTTTGTGGGAGAAAATATCTTAACTTAATGAGAATGCGGGAATAGCAATTACAGCAGCGGTTAAGCCATATTGTGAACTGTATAATGCTATGAACCACATTCTTCAAGATGTGGAGCTTTTACAAATCATTAACTCTTAAAGCTGTCTCTCTGTAGCATTCAGTGCTCCAAACGTTGACCAGAAAGCCCCCACAATTGCTGCCGCATCCTCGTCAGGAACTAAACTGCAACAACCTGGTTATAATCCATTAAGAAATACTCACACACAATATGTTGGCAGTTCCTTTCCGCTCTCCTTATGTACAACCAGCTCATCCCCTGCCTATTTACAATTATTCATTTAACTTCCAACCTGGAACTTCAGGCGTGAACCATAGATGGAGCCATTTATGAGTGCTTGTTTTTTTGTGGCCAAAAAGGCCACTATGCGGCTAACTGCCCAGCAAACTGCATGTTCATGCAGTACCAACTGTCTTGATCAAACAGAGAAAATCTCAAGTGGAGTAGAGATTGAACGCCCTAAATCCGCTGATCCAAATTAATTATCCCTTAACAAATTTCATGAGTTGTGTTGCGTCAGTCTTTGTAACAGCTCCAATGACTTAATATATCAGCTACTTTATCACAATATCTCAGCCTCAATCAAGGGAGCGACCATAACCCTTCAGATTCCGAGTTCTGCCGAGATGTGAAAAGGCCATATGCCTGGAAAATTGTTGAGTAAAATGGCACAAGTGAAGTTGGACCCTCAGTGAACGTCGCCTCTCTAGTGAGGGTAAACGTTGCAATTCCAGTAGAAAGATTGCTCAGAAGTATCCTCATGTCAGTAATGGTATTTTCCCTTTCTTGGTAACAAAGATCCCTTGTATGTTCAAGGAATAGACACCAATGGTTCTTCTTATTTTAAATACCTATTGTAATATTTTTGTTCAAAACACAAAAATCCGAGCTATTATAGATACTGGTGCTCCACTCAATATAAATCCACCAAGCTCATGGCTAATCTTCCGTTGAAGCCTGATGTGGAACACAGAGTAGTGTATGGGACTGCAGGGGCGCAGAGCACAGTGTCAAAGGGAGCTTACAGCGCATTAACTCTAAAGTTTAGATTGATCAGGGCTTCCGCCCCAGCTGTGGTTCTGCTTAATAATAACTACAACAGGTTTATTAGAACTGCGTTCATGTGGCAATTTGGGGCAGTGGTCAATATGGCGGAAGAAACAATTAGTATTCTGGGACAACATATCCCCATCCACTTTACCTCCAGTGAAGTCCCAAAGGATCCAATCCGCTTTAATCAGATCAATCTGGTGTATAGAGACGAGGTGATTCCTGTTCAATATAAGCAGATGAAGCGGAGGACCTGAGCCCTTCCTAACCAGATTTATGAGTATAATGGTATTACGCTATGGGCTGCTAGTGCTTTAAGCATACCTTACGGGCATCAAGTCATACTAGGAACAAAGCTTGAAATTGACATCTCAGAAGGTTTATATGGGGAGATTATGGGGCCCTACCAGTAGTCACAGCTCAAACCCCTTGTGGCTCATGGTTAGCATTTACTAGGGCATGAGGAAGTAAAAGTTTTTACTAGCAAACCTACAGAAGGAGGCTATGACGGTCCAAAGGCACTAAGTGGTGACTTATCTACACTTGACTCCTATTGTTGAGGTTCATCATATTCAAGATTTTGGGTCTTGGGAGAAACTCGTCCTACTGGTAAAAACTCCTGCAGCATAATGACAGTGGTTTCATGGGAAGCTCTGGTGGGGCTGTCAGAGGAACAGAAGGATGGGTGAGGACCTGTTTGAAAAATCCCAAAAAGTCTGAATCCACCAACCACAATTTGGGATGTGCGTGGGGGTCAAACATCGGGTGGACATGGGTGGTCACCCCCCCCATTCAGTCACGTCCTAAACAGTGCTCAAAAGTTGTAGAAGAAGTTGTCTCTAATGAGGTAGACCAATTAATTCAACAGGGGATGTTAGAGCCATCCAAAAGTCCATGGGCATCGTTGATGCTTATTGCTTAGAAAAAAGATGGCACCAACTGGGTGGTTATCAACTACTGGAAGCTTAATAGCGTCATGAAGACATGTTCCTACCCCTCTTGCGGATTGAAAGCACTTTAGATCGATTGGGAGAGGCTAACTATTTTTTTCCAAGGATTTTTTATCAGGGTACTGGAAGATTGAGTTGCCAGTGACAGAACGGGAGAAATGTGCTATAATCACCACTAAAGGGTTTTCCAACCCACACGTATGCCCCAAGGGTTATGTAATGCCCCAACTACATTCTAGCGGACTATGGACATAATCTTTGGTGACTTAAGCTGTCCTTCACCTTATTTTACCTTGATAATAGCAATGTGTTCTCTCAGACGTTCATGGAACATCTGACCATATAGAACACTTGTTTCAACACCTTCCTGATGCTAACATCAAGATCAAGTCTTAGAATTGTCATTTTTTAAGGAGTAATTGGAATACCTCAGGTTTGTGATAGATGAAAAAAGGCTTAAACCTCAGCTGGCAAAGGTGTATGCTATATGTAAGATGACTTGACTAGGCAATAAGCGAGATTTCCAAGTGTTTTTGGGGATTGTTAGTTAATGCTGGCAGTTCATTTCTAACTTCAATTGTATTGGGGCACCGCTATTTGAGTTATTGAAGAAGAATACCACCTTTGACTGGATTGAATGATGTCAAAATGCTTTTGATGTCTTGCAGATCGCATTGGCTAGTGCGCCCATTTTGCAATATGTTAATTTCAAAAAAATTAATAAGCAAATGGGCGCATCTCTTCCGCTGTAGGGCAATATTTTCCCAGAAGGATGATGATGGCGTAGAGAACCCTTTCTATATTTTGTAGCTGAAGATTAAACTATCATGAACATAATTACATGTGACTGAGTGGGAGTGCTTAGTGGTGATATACGTGTATAAACAGTTCTGACTATACCTCCACGGGGTGATATTCTAAGTGGTAACAAATCTTGCATCCTTGCGTGGGCTGCAGAATCTCCATGAACCTGAAGGATGGATCATGTGATGGGAATTGAAGCTCCAAGCATATGACTTTAAGATAGTACACCAGCTGGGGGCAAAGCATCAGAATGCAAACTGTCTCTCACAATTACCATCAATTGCCATTACAGCAGATTTGACCAACATCATGTATGAGAAGATGATTGAGAAAATATCATGTGAACTGCCACACGTGATCAAGGTGCTAGATGAGCTTAAATGAGATACCTTCTTGCACAATGTGATACTATATAAGAAAATAGAAGAAGCAATGCTGAGTTTCCCAAAAGCCCTCCGCTAGGCCAGCAATTATTGTGGATGCCCATAAGGCGGTAGGTCGTGGAGGGTTGCGGAAAACATTGGAGTTCTTGAGACCGCCTACTATTGGGAGAGTATGCATTATGACGTGCTTGAGACGGTTGCTTGTTGTCACCAGTGCCAAGTGGAGAAACCTTTACATAAGAAGACCACCTAACATCTGGTTAAGCCTCACTTTGCATGGCATATTGCTTCCCTTGATGTGATGAGGCCACTATCAACTGACGTGCAAACTAATCCAAGTATTTACTAGTAGCAATTGATCACTTGACAAGATCAGTGGAAGCAAGAGCGATCAATGATTTAGGGGCTGTCACCACCGCCAATTTTATCATGGAGTGTGTCATACAGTGACATTGCTGTCCACAATTTATTCTCATGGACAACAGTATTGATTTCACGCCGCATGTCCTGCCCAAGTTAAAATGAACTAATGGTAATCTGTGAGATCTTGACTACACCCTTCCACCCTGAATCTAATGGAATGGTGGAACAGGTTAACAGAACATTGGTGAACATTCTCCGCAAGCTTTTAAATGATCAGTCCTCTTAATGGAGTACCCACCTGTCTACCGCCATTTTTGCTATAAATAAGCTACCACTCGTCAACAGGAAAGAGTCCTTTAAAATTGCTCTATGGTAGACATCCAGCTTTTCCCGCACTGCTTTACTCCTGTGTGGAGGATAATGGAGGAGTAGAACCGCAGCGTTATCAGACTGATTTAACAGAAACGCTGATAAAACTACAAATGGAAGCTTATTCATCCAGCTTAGCTAAGGATATTTGTGATCAGGCAGCTGACCAAAATAGATTTAGCGGAATCACACAGTTTGCTGTAGGAGATCATGTCTTTTCCACAACCAACATAGATTTAAAAGAACGAGCTTGCTAACATCTGGACTGGACCATTTGAAATAATTAATGCAGCTGGTACCAATGCCTACACCATTAAGGAACCTGCAGGTGGTCAGATTATCAACTGAGTTCACGTGAAGTTTATTTGGACATACAAGCAATAAGAGCTTATAATCCAGTCATGAGGGATAATGTCAAGAAAGTGATATGCCTGAACGATAAGCCATATATCCTGTGGATCGAATTTTATGAGTCAAAGTGAGCCTCAAGATTGAGCGGAAGATTATGTTGATGTGAAGCAGATTAATAAAAATACTAATAGTTCAGCGAATCTAGGGGAGTTCTGCCAAAGCTTCAATGGTGGGCCAAAACCCCTAAAATTGTAGGGAATAGGGATTTACTAAGCTGACAGGTCAAGATTGACCGAGACAATTGAAGATTAATAGCTGAATAAGAGAATGGGAGGGGGAGGCTTTTTAATTGGAACAAGGAGGAAAATTAGCAGAGATAGTCTGCGTTTTTATATATAAAATAGTGTCAGTCAAGGCGATAGATCCATATTATATATATTATTATTACCTACTAAGAATTGATAACCTTCATATTGTCAGTCCACTGCTCAGTGATGATTAACCTGTGCAACCAGCATAGCAGATCTAAGTGATACCGCCAAAGGTTAACATGCTTGCCGGTGCACTACTTAAAAAATAAGGTTATCTTGAAAAATTCATTAGTATTCTGATGGGCTGCTCCCACTTGGTGTGTAATCTCAAAATCATAGGCTTGCAGCTTCAAAGCTCATTGAGCCAGTCGCCCCTCTGTTCTTTATGATTATGCAACAAGTGTAGAGAAAAGTGGTCAGTCACAACCCTGAAGTTCATCCTGTGAATATATGCCTGAATTGTTTGCAGGCATAAATTACCGCAAGGCATTTGTACTACATCATGGTGTTGTTCTTTTTTTCTGGCGTCATTGTCTGACTCACATATGTCGCTCTTATGTTCCTCTTTATTGTTGTCTACTTAATTAAACTCGTTATAATAACCACTAATGTGTCATTCTTTTGAATTTTAGTTCCTGATTTAAATCTGGGTACTTCAGAACAGGACTAGTCATCAGATATCTTCTAGCTTATCAAACACTTCTTGGTCCTCCTCATTTCATATAAACCTTTTTTTGGATCCTATAAAAAATGAATAATTGGATAGAAATTATAATAAAACTTTGATAGATAAGCAACAGTACTTACCATCCCAAGAGAGACTTGTAGGTCCCAACTTTCTTTGGGATTGGCATCTGTTCAATGGCCGTTATTTTCTGAGGTTGTAGTTGTAATTTTCTGGAGTTTATCACAAATCCAAAATATACAAGATTCTGAAGAAATGGGATTTTATCAGCTTTATTTTAAGTTTCACCATTGCCAAACGCTTGAATACTTCCTCCAAATGCTTTAAGTGGTCTCTAAATGTCCTTCTGAAGAAGTTGATATCATCTAGGTATACAAAAATTTAGGACAATTTTAAATCACTGAGTATTGAATCCATGGCCCTCTGAAATGTCGCTGGCATGTTGCATAATCCCTAGGGCATATTGGTTAAATGATGCAACCCTTATGAAGCAGTTATGGCACATTTATCTTTATCTTCCTTTGGAAAATCTATTTGCCAAGATCTTGAAATTAATCTCATTGCCAAAAGGTACTTTGCATCCCCTAGGCGATCGAGTATGACATCAATCCTTTCAGTGGATAAAAATCTTTCTTAGTGATTTTGTCTTATTGGTGACAATTGATCACTACTCAATTTTACCATTCTTATTTTCACAAATAGAATTGGACTCGCCCATGGACTTGACGATAGAACAAGGAGCCCATGCTCTACTAGCTTGCTAATTTCTTCACTGTCCTCAGCTTCAGCAGCTCTTGACCAGTGGACAGATCTCATTCTTTTTGGAATTTCCTCAGCGTTATACTTGTGGATCGCACTTTCACACATCTTAGGTCGTGATCATCCTGGGAAGATATCGCCCAATATTATCACACAGTTGGAGCACCCCCTCTTGCTGTCGTTTAGATAGATCAGCCAGTTGCTCCTTATTGACCAATAAATCTACGTTTTTGGCAACATCACTGGTAGAATATTTTGAGTAACATTCCAAAATTGTGGAATTCGCTTACTTTGGCCATCAGGATTAGATGCTGAAATGCGATGACTTGATTCCTTTTAACTTTCATTGGTTTTTAGGTTTGATTGGCTAGATGTACTCTGACTTCTCTGTGACCTAGCATAACAATCCCTGGTACTATATATGGCTTAATCTTTAATTTCTCATGGGCTAATGACTTCTCCATACAGCTTTTCTGGAATTTTGTGCGTTAACCCTGCGTTAACTATAATTTGCATTACCAGAAGAATAATGTTCATTGCATTTGTCCTCAAAAAATTTCTTCAAATCTCCAAAATCTTCATCAGCATTTCCCTCCGTTTACATCCACAAAATTTATTTCTATTAATCAGCAGAGCTTATCCTTTCTGATGATACACCAAGAGCAGGATTTACCCCAAAATCGCCAGGGTATTTTCTTCAAAATTACACTTCAAACCATACTTTCCCAGTAATTACATCCTGATGAGAATAGCATAGTTCTGATTAGCTAACAATATGGCGGGTGTCAGGGCAATAACAGATAATTTTATACTGGCCTGCCAGTATGGATGCAAAACCGCCCAAAAGGCAAGCCCAAATGCCAGGGGCATTGTCACGCAAATAACATTTAAATTGGCTGGGAGATGGTTGACAAAGGAGTGCCAACGGACCACAAATAAAAAAAACCCGTGAAGAACCTTGCTATTACAGCCTCAAGGCCAATGGGCCTGGGAATAGGGAGTTGCAAGACCAGGGAAAAAAATGAGGGCATTGACATGATAGGCCCAAATGCCCATGAAAAGAGCCAAAGTTAACAATATAGCTGGGACAAGACAGTTAATGAAAGGCCTGCGGAGCCTCATTGTAGATATAGAAGGGGTTTTGCAAGAAAAATTGGCTTAAATATGTAAATTTGGGTTTAAGAGCTATTTTTAATGGATTTTAAAATAATAGAATTGATCATCAATTTTCTCATTGTGTTATGACCGTTTAGATAGATGATTGATTTGGGTAATAGCTTGGATAAACGCGGGATTGCGGGCCTCAAGATTCAACCTAATTCAGCAAACTTGAGTGAGAAAGGGGGAGAAGCGAATTTAATTTTAGCTTACTTTGAAAGTATCATCAGTGGACGAGTCACTTTCAGTTCATCCAAGGATGCCCGAGTTGCAGATTTTATGTGGTTCTGCTGACTGGAGTAATGGCATCTTGAATGATGGACAGCAGGAACCTCCTAAGACCACCCCACACAGGAGTAGTCCCAATAGGTCAGGAATGTGTTTGGGGCGCCCAACTCCGCCTGCACCCAGTTGCTCCAGCATCCATTTATCCAAGCAGAAAAATAAGATGAAGATTCTGGTAAACTGTGGTGGGTTTAAACTGTGAGCTGCGTTTCCCAATGGCCTGATGCCATCAGCAAGATTTTCTGACAATTTGACACTTGACACTTCATTAAACAGAAAGTATTCGCTTGTCAGGCTTTGTTGTCAAAGGTTTGGAGTTATTAAGTCTTGATATCAAGCTCATTGCCATCAACTTCATGTGGGCCTTTTGCCCCTTGAGGATGCTAATTTTCAGATATCTCTGCACAAATTCCCTCAATTTGCCATAATAATTTGGCTGAAGTTAATTTTCTGACAGGTGGCGGGATCTTCAAATGGAGAGCTGTTACCCATTTCTTGTCCACCATGTGATTGAGGTCACCCTGTGAGATGAGTGGCACAGCTGCCCTTCTTGGACCCTTTTTGATAGGAAAAAACACCCCCTGATCTAAACAGAGGCAGCGCTCTCCCAGACTTACAGCTTGAGCTGATACTGCCACCAATCCAAACCAAAGTGGAAGCGCACTGTAGGCTCCATATAAAAAGGTGATACTGATCCAGAGGTTACATAATTTTTTTATACTCCAAATCTAGCGAATTTTTATGCGTTTTACTTATTTTGATCAAGCTAATATTGATAGCTCCCAACTGTCAATTGTTCAATTTATTCAAGGTACGCCGACCAGGGGATGGACAGTACTGAATCACAACACTCAAAATGACAAAACAAAACTACTAACCAGGTGGGAAGCAGAAACTGCTAACCCACCATGGCAGAGGGTGAGGAGGGGTCAGGGGGTTGGTTTTCAGAAAGACCCAACTCGATCAAGGGATGTTGGTTACAGTACCAGATCAGAGCAGAGAGCCAGGGCGTTGGGGCATCCGCATAGCGGGGGTGGAGGTCAACGTAGTAGGAGTTTTCCACTTTTTCATCAAGATAATGACAGGAAAGTGTTTCAACAAAAGCTGCGAGGAGAACTTCAGCTTCTTTGCGGGCTTCAGGAAGTTGGATGAAAAGGGAGATACTGTGGCGGGTGATTTTGGCTGAGGGGTTGAATGAAGAAAGCGTTGCAACATTCATATCAGCAACTTCAGCATCATCAAATAGATTCAAGGTGTCACTGCAGGGAGATTCAGGGAAGTTGGGGGGAAGAAGAGGGTGGGCAGGCCATGCTGGAGCTGAGTCACTGACTGGGCCACCGCGGTGCGTAGTTTCAGGCACTGAGGAGAGGCCACCGCAGCAAGGCGAGCTGGTGGTCACTTTGGAAGGGGGCTGTATTGGGCAGAGGAGCAAAATGGCAAGGGGTATGGGTTTCATTGAATCAGAAAAGAAAAATTCTGCCCAATTATAATCACCTTGGCAGAGAGGTTGACCTGTATGCTTACTAATGAGGACTTTACCTGATTCATCAGTCTCAGCCAATAGATCCCATGGTTTTGGTTCACTGGAATAGTGGCGTTCTAATTTGGGTGGGTGGGATTGGGCAAAAGGGCGGCTGCTTGGGTGCCAATGGTGGTCCAAGCATTGCTTTGATTGGCTGGGGTGGATTTAGGTGGGAGAGTGAGGCTGGAAGTTTTGGGGGGGCTGATTTTCTATGTGGGCCCACTGAACGAGATTGGAGGGTGGGAGGGGGCAGAAAAGCGCCCCATACTGAACCTCCAGAGGGGGGCTCAGAAGCCGCAGCAGCGGACTTGGCCTGAGGGCACACTTTTTTTGCATGGTCGAGGCCAAAGCAGAGGGAACAAATCTGCCTACCATTATTGACCTGAGCTCAAAAGAAATGATCAGGCGCTGCAGCCACAATAGTGTGGGGTGGGATTTGTTGGGCTATGGTAGGGTGGTGTGGTATGATGGTGGCTGTTGCATGAGGAGCAGAAAGGCGCTCTGCACCAGATGGAATGGCAAAGATGAGGCTGGGCTGAGTGCCATAAGCCATGAGCCCTGCGACCAACTGGTCATACAAAACCTGGGGTGGAAGGTGGGATGGGAGATTTGAAAAGGATACCACCAGCGTGGTGTTTGAAGGGAGGCGAGTATGGGTTGTGGGAATGGGGTTTTTTTATAAATTAGAGGAGTTTTTGCTGCCGCTTCAGCATCCTCCTCAGATTGGAACCCAACATCAAAGTAGCCCTTAAAAGGGCAGAAGTCTATAAAGCCAGCTGGCGCAAAGGCCGCAGTGGCTAAGTCAATAATTGCCTTATTGGCATATGGGAACAAACGCCCATAGTCCACTCTGAGGCAATAGCGGATAGCAGAGCGAGGGAGGGCGAGAGGATGGGGGCGAGAAGGGTGGACGCGCGCCAGGTGGAGCGCTAAGTCCCGTGGGGGGACAAAATAGTTGGAAGCAGTGGGTGGGCTGTTTGAGCCCATCCAAACGCGCTTGCCCACGGGGTGGAAAACGCTAGGTGGGGGTGCGCTGCTGCCCCACACTGGGGTGGCAGGTAGTGGAGCCAAGGACATCAAAGAATAGGTTTGGGCAGATGGCTGTGGATAAATAAAATTTAAATTTAAAATCGCTCAAAAGTGACTTTGAGTAGTTCCCAACTGTCAATTGTTGCACTTACTCTTATTTGATTGAATAAATGTCAGTATAGGTACACTCAGAGTATTGCAATAGTATTTAATGAGTTAATAGTGGCATTATTCACTGAATCGAGAGTATGGATTAGTTTTGCAGATAAATCATGGAAAAATTCCTTTTTTTGTACTGATAAATAAAGTAACGTTTGCTTCATCAAGTTTTGTTTTGACTAACTTTTCAAGGTTTTGGCAGAACTAATCTTCTCTGCTATCTGTAGAGCGTACAGTTGAGAAACATCCTTTATAATTTCATGGTCTATCCCCTTTGATTTTGCTCATGTAATCGCATCAATGCCTAAATTGATCACCTGTTAAAGTGGATCAGGAGCGTCATTTTCCAAGATAAATCAGTGATGTCAATATTATTGTCCATGATGTCAGGGGAAACAGTTTTTGACAGATGTACTGAATTGTCCCTTATCTAGACTGCTGGTCCTTTTCCAACTCTGTGGAGGTTTCTTTTTTCTAAGCCTAAATGAAATTAATATGCTCCTTCAGCTTCTTATCCTGACATTGAGCAATTAAATACTCAAGTTTTTAACATTAGGGTTTCATTGATTGTTCTCTATACGTTCATTTTTGTCCCTTGGCTTTACTTCCCAGTACAATTAAATTTCAAGGTTCCTTATGAGTCTCAGAAATTTCAACTATATTATGAGCCATTGTCTGGATCACTTTATAGGCTCTATTTGGAACTCTAAAGGTTGCTCCAAGCATCTTAAGATGGTCCATTATCTGTGAGGTTGAAGGTTGATTCATCAGCGCTGATGCCAAAACTTGATGCAGTTCATGATAGGGCCAAAGTGCTGACTGCATATTGATAAATGAATAAAAGTCTGAAAGTACTTGTCCCTTTCCAGGATCTGCAACTCCTAGTAAAAATGATTGAAAGTGGACAAGGATTCTTTCTTTTGTAAATTTTATACCATTGTATTCTTCTTTGCTTTGGGCTTTATAATAGAACTTTCAGATTTGGTCATGATCACTTCCTTAGCTTTGGCATATGACCAACTGTCCCCATTTTTTTAGCACTGGTGGTGCCCAACCCAAAGGGGGAGCCACCCACACATATTTTTTTGCAAATGGGCCAGACAAGGAAATTTATTAGAAAAAAATACTAATTTGGCACCTCAGCTAACAGCCTAGGAAGCCAAATCAGAAGGTGAGGAAGCTTTGGGGAAACTTTACCAATTATTCCCATAAAGTGGGGAAACACCAGTTTCTGATAATTAGTGTCAAGGCAATTCATAATGGTTACTGATTTTTAGCGGTCCACATAACCGAGCATTATCATATTAAAAAGATGGAAAAAGACTGGGGTGTTATCCTGGTGAAAGGCGTGCAATTTTGGTGTATTTCAAGCATTTTTTGTCATGCCACTGGCAGGGGATTCCTGTATTATAACTTGATTAACCATAGGCGTTGATTTAGGAGTCATCTCTGAAATGGCAGCGAATAATTTAGGTATATCTCTTAATGGGACTTCATTACTAACTGATCTTTCATACTTATTATTGTCAGCTTCATTTGCCTCATGATGAGCGCAATCAAACTAGTGATTCTCTAGTTCCTCAATATGCTTCTTTATTCTCTCCATGTCTTCATGAACACAGTGGGGGCGTTTGCAGTCTTATTCACATTCAGTTTTATAAATAAGATTTCTTTAATTAATTCAACCTAATTTCGTTTTAAAGAGGCCACATTACCGCAGAGGTCATTATTAACTTTCCTGACCTGCCCAATCTCTTATTCAACTTTAGGTGCATGCTCTTAAGAGGCAGTGTCATCAGCTTGTGATGCTAAGCATAACACATTATGGTTGACGGTATCCAACTCCATCCAGAGCTTCCAAAGTTTATTCTTATAATAAATTACTAATTAAATTTGGCTTTTTTAATTCAATACTCTCTGTAGTGAGCATTAAATGTTAATATCAGGGAGTTTGTTCTTAAATGATTGTAGCTCGCTTTAGTTCACTAATACAACTGCATAGATTCTTGATAAATTGCGTTGATTAAAATGAACTGAATACTTTAGGACAATAATAGTACGAAGACTAATATTTAAGTTGAGTGCTTTTAAAACCACGTTGAGTATAAGGTACAACGCTAAACAGGCACTTCTTCGTCTGGAAGATATCTCTTAGATTGGTAAGAAACTCTTACTATTCTCTTCACATAGAGCCTGGAAGAGATCTAGTAACAAACAAAACAACCTAAGGATATTTAATCTTTGCACTCTTATCCAAGAGTAAAACTATACAATTTATATATAAATAACCAAGTTTTTTTAAATAACTGAGGCAAGCCGACCAGGGGACAGGCATTACCAAAAGAAAGAAAGAAATGACATGAAACCTGAACAGGGTCAACTCCATCGAAGAAAGTTTTTCCACCTCTGGATTGGGACTCAAATTTTTCTGGTTGTGTCATGGGTAAGGTTTTCGTGTTATAAGACCTACTAACCGCCAATAGCTTCCTTTGGCTGGCACCCTGATCAATGTGCGAAGGGCGGGAATTGAACCCACAACCTTCAGGTTGGTAGCCATACGCCCTTACTGACTCGCCTTCCACCCCCTTAAATAACCAAGTTTTATCAAATTAAGATCTGCTTTATTATAAAAAATATAGTGGGGTTTTTAAGTGCAACGGCTGCACAGATTTTCAGCTTCTCAGTGGAGATTAATTAATTATTTTCAAAAAGGTTTTGCTCTTGAGATCAACTTTTGAATAATGGCGGGTTCCTTTGCCTTGATTAATCTCCAGTAGGGTAATATCACAATTCAGAAAATACTCATTAGTGTCAGGAGCTTTACACAAATTTCCATAAGGGCCGTGTTGCCTTATTACACCTACCACCACCAAAACAAGCATAAAAATGCTTTAGTAGTTTAGACAAACGCCTTAATTGTTTGGTTGGAACAAACCATCATAGTAATTAGATTATGGATATTGATCTCTTACTGAATCTCCTATTTGATATTGTTAAAGATGATCCCTGAGAAGCACTAATCAAAACAACCATCAAATCAAATTCATTGATTAAAGAATGTAGGAACTCAGGGGATTAAGTTTCTCTCTAATGCTTTTCCCCCTGAATTTTAACAAAAGCTGCAGGAAAAGTTATACTCTCTAATGCTAGAATGAATGTTTGAAGGGCTTGTTGTGCTACCAATATTTAAAATAATAAAACACTAGAAATACTAAAAAGTTAGCTTTTATACATTTTATTAGTATCAGTGAGGGGTAAAAAGAGAACCATATTCTGATATTACTGCTTAATATATAAAATGACTTGGGGCTTGAAGTGCAATAGGCATCAGCTTCATTATTAGCTTTGAGTCTAGTTTGGAAATTTGGGCATTTGACCTATTAGAGCTCTCAATCTCAACTCACTTCAATGGAATGGCGATGGAGGGTTAAGAGTAGGTATAACATTTCCTTGAGGCAAAGATCTTATATGAATGATCCAATCACCTTTGAGGGAAAATAATTGCACCTTGTGAGACCCCCTCCAAGGCTATATTAGGGGTGTTCGTGGCATAGGTGCTTTAATTAATTTAGAAGTAGGCTGGAGAGGAACATCAGATGGGCTCCCTGGATTTCGCCGCATAGTCAATGCAATCTGTTTACCCAAACTCGTCCTATTTGGCCGAGTATAATTAATATAATTATTGCACTGATTCAAAGGGTACTACCAAGAATCACCTGGGGTCTTTTAGCCAGGTTTTATTTTCATTTTCATCTTTATTCTGAATTGAGACACCCTTAGTATGTAATCAGACTTATAATTGTCCATAAATACAACTTTAAATTAAGTCAACAATCATCACCAAATACTAGATTGTGAATAACAACTTCTAATACTTTATCTGTAAGTGAGAGGGATAATGTGGTCAACCAAAATTCCAACAGAGTGGAAGCTAGCTATGGATGTAGAGATCCAGCTAATGATTGCTCGCTGGTGCCAATTTCTGCTGGATTCCACAAACGATTTACTTATAATGAGGAAAAATACTAATAAACAAAAAGCTGGTTTATATATATGTTTTTATTAGTGGCGGCATGAGGTAAGAAAAAAGAACCCTCTCAATATCTTACCGCTCAGTATCCAAACTGTATCTAGGGTCAAAGAGAAATCAATGATAAGTTTGGAATAGCTTTGTATTGTACAAATTAGGGAATATGGAAATTCGACCAATTAGAGCTTAGAAAAGTTGCTTCACTTTGGCGGAACAACTGATGGAAAGTTATTCTTAGGCAAGATGACCCCATGGGGTAACAATTTGATATATATCAGACAATCCCTATTAGAGAATATAATTGCATTTTGGGGAACCCCCACCATGCATATAAAAGGGGTGGTCCCCGCTTAGGTGTTTAATTTGAACTAGATGTGGCTGGGGGAGGAACCTCTGATGGACTCCCCTGGTTCTGCCATGTGGCCAGGGTAATCTAACTTTCTGACCTCATTCTATTTGCCCATTTAATATTTGCAAAGTGTTACCCTAATTCAAGGAATTCCACCAAGAATTGACCAGAATCTTCCAGCTGATGATATCATTATTATTGCTTAAAACGTTCTTTACCCCAAAACTCTTTTCTGCTTGGCATAACTTTCCAAGCAAAATCTTATGGAAAAAGCAAATCTTAATTGCTCACTGTAGTTTCACTCTGATGTCCTCGGATTCCCTGCTGGCTGCCTCAGTGCAGGGCAGTGGAAAAACTCCCCCCGCCATTTTCCATCTGACAGTAAAACGTGCTCAGACTGGCTCACCTAGTCACACCAGACCCCTGAGATGATTCGTTCCTCCCAAGGATCTTGACGCCCACCTCACCCATACCCAAGTGGTGCCTTGTTGCCCCCTGGTGCTCCCCCAAAGCAACATGCATTTTGGCCTTAGGGTTGACTATGGGAAACTTTTCCCTTACCATGACCAAGCCATTATTAAAATGGCTCAGGCAGTGATGCATCCTTCCAGCTTTATTGACTTCTGCCCTTATAAGGTGTATTTTGACTTGGGCTTCACATGTGAAGCTGATGCCGCCACTGAGGAAACTATGCCCCTGGTTTTCCAGGGCACCCCTCTCCCCACAACTTGTACCCAGCTCCCAGCGATTACCACTTTGGTGGTTCAATTCTCTGGTTTGCCCACCCACTCCCCCATGCAGTGCTCCACCAGGAGCTGATGGAAGGTTTGGCAGCCTTTGGCTCAAACCCCATCTTGCAATTTGTGGTCCCAAATGGGGCCACATGCCTCGCTGGGCCTCGAGCATATGCCATGATCAGCCCTGATTCAAATAAAATTGCCTTGTTAATTCCCCCTTGCACCGTCATCCCCTATGCCCCTGACCATCCATTATGGGCCCGCGTCAAGGGCGGATGGATGATATGTACATCCTTTTTTAGGTTGGACCACCAGAAAAATAAGCTCCCTTCCTTAGATGCTTTTAATGGCTCTGATTTTTCATCCACCAGCTTCCAATCTGACACCTACCTCACGCCAGTTTTGGTATGGGGTATGATCCTACCTCCCCCAAAAGCCTGTTGCTGCAGTTGCACCAACAGCCACCAATCAGCCTCTTCCTCGCCCCAGTGCCACAAACGCTCCATATAATCAAGCACTGGATTCAACCCCAGTTTGATCCAAAGTATCCTCCAACAAACCAACCAAACCTCAGGAATATGCTGATTCTCCAATTCAATTCAACTAAAATCCATGGGACCTATTTTCTGAAATTGATGAGTCCAGTCATATAATTGAAGACCGCTTTATCCAAATTGAGTGGTTTGTGTTTATCAACCACGATGGTGAGCTACCCCCTCATTTATATGCCCCCAGAAAAATGCCAAAATGTTCCACAGCAACCACCAGCTGGCAGTTGAAGCAATAATTAAGCCAAATTTCATCCTCTCCGCAAAACTGCCACTAAATCAGTGGCAATGCTCGAAGTGGAATCCTTCCTCCCATTATTCACTCAACTGCTAATAAGCTTTAAAAATATACTGACTGAAGCTCACAAAGCTTCCAACAACTTCATCCAGCATGTGGCAGTGGTAGCGCAGATTCTCAAATCAAAGATTACCCACACCAATATTGCCACGTTCATAATACTCCACAATGCATGCATAAAAACTGAAGCAGCTTTGACCAGTTACATTGAACTCTTATGTACAACAGCTGTATTCCTACCACACCAATCATCTGAAATTTAACTATACATCTTGTTGACACCCAACGCCCCTGCTCTCTGCTGTAGCCCATGCCCTGCTTTGGGGTGAAGTAGAGGCTGAGGATGAGCCCCCTGATCCCTCCTTCCCTTCCACCATTGTGGGATAAATGGTTCCCAATGTCCCACATGGTTGGTTGTGTTTGCATTTTGTGTCATCCGCTCACTTTGGGCAGTTCATTTGTTTTATTCAGAGAGGATTATTCGTTAGGTTTTGAGTTTTGATATGTCCGTCCCCTGCTCAGCTTACCTCAGTTAAATTTAAGATAATACAATAAAACACCTTATTTCTTTATGTTCATATAAAATAAAAGATTTTTATATGTAAGAAGTAAAATTTTATAGCTTTTTAAGGCAATTGATATTGTTATGGCTGAGCATTTTAGTATTATTTTGATTAAATATTATAAATGGTGTTTTAAGCAGGTAACGGTTATTTGGCTAATTAAAAGGGTAATTTTTTAGTAATTAGTAAATGATTGGTTATCTGATATTTTAATTAGTTTTGCTAATCAGTTGGTGGTTTTAGGTTGATCTAATAGGTCAAAGCTTCTCGTGGGAAAAATCCCAATTAAAACTACAGAATCAATTTCAGTATACTGTAGCGCAAATATTTTATGTAACAAGGAAACAGTTTAAGCAAGTTTTATATGTTACATAAAAATAAAATTCAATATTTTTTGGATGTAACTATAATGAACACAAATGTATTAGTTGTCAACTCGCGTTGCCATCCTTTCACCATTTGAGCCTCCTCAGCCATTCCTGAATTACAAACGCTGTTACTCAGTATATAGATAGTCTTTTCCTGCAAAATGGGTACCTTTATGGCTATCATAACCATTGTACCCCGTGTCAATTGTGTTCTAAAATCAGGACATCATTGTTTTTGGAAAAAAAGTCAATCATAAATATCTTGCATGTTTATCATAATAAAGAATCGCCTTCTTACTGAATTTATATAGTATTTTGTAAGTAGTGCTTGGAGTAGAGTTTTAATATACCATATATCACGAAAATTGAGTATTGTGTAGTACCTTGTATAATATTAGCAGAAATGACCTTGTCAGGGGACATAGGTCAAGCAATCAAGGAAGTTTGGAAAAGTTTTTAGGATGAACTTTACCTGTGCAGTAGTGTGCATGTTCTGCACACTATTCACTAATTGGGGGACAAGCAAACACAATAATAACATATTTGCGTGATTATGAGGTTAACTACTTTATTAGATCATGTTGACTAATTGAGAAGAAAACAAAGGACAAATCATAATGAGTATTTAATAAAATTGATGATTTCCTCAAAGAATTTACTATTTTGAGTCAATCCACAAATTCTAACACATTTGTCATGTAATATACCATAAGTATACTGGAGAGTAATTTCTCGTTTTTTGGAAATAACCTCACCAGTACACTAACACCCCTAAATTTGTAATAATAAGGTCAAGTTGCGGATATTTTGAATGAACTCTTTTTATATATATCAAAACTCTTCAAAAATGTTACCAATTGGTCAAAATGCCGTCATGGGTAATAATTTGATACCTGCTGACCAAAGAGATTTTCAATATAGACAACGCCAAAAACGCCAACAATGAATGTGAAATTGACCCAGTTTATACCTTTGGGGGTCCAAGATAATTTGTGATTGACTGAAGACAAAGAACTGACTGTGATAAATTACCCCAATGGAAGCAATTGAACTTTTCATCTGAATTAATTTAGAAAGGCAATCAGCCAATAATTAGAATTAAAAAACCCTGAAGAAAGGCGCATCAAAGTAGCGCCATCAATTCAATTATAAGATCAGAATAATTCCAAATCAGGATAAGAAGTATTTACCAGAAGAGGCATTGTCGCCCCAGACTCAGAGCCACGTATTGTGCAAGGGACCACCAAACATCATGGTGCAGTGATGTCCACCATGAGATGAAGCTGAAGGGTTAAAGAATTGAACAGAATGGATGCTGCCATCAATACAGAATTCAAAAATAGACTTACTAGGGTCTGTGAAGCCCATAAATACAGCTAAAACCCTTTCTATTTATTTGGAGAAGGTCAACCAGGGGACAAGCATTTCTGATATAGTCAGGAAACTAATGAAATTCAACAATTAAAGACACCCCAGAGGGTTCAAGGCCCCTCTTGTTGTCTCCAGGATCACCAAGTTTAGGACGGTAGGGAAGGGGAGTTATGCTGTCTTATTCTTGGATGCAGCATGTGTGAAGGAAAGGATCAACCTTTAGGAACCATATGGGGAACCATGTCTTGATTCTTCTTCTGTTATGGGGGGGTCATATATCCAAACAGCCATGATTGGAAATGTTCCAATATATGGCTGTGGAAGCGATGGATGGCTTCTTGGATTGTGAGCGCTGCTCCTGTGAACGATTCCAGTACCATTGTATGTATCGTCCATAGTGCTATTGCTACTATTAACGACCTGAGAGATGGGTGGATAGGAGAGTCCATGTTTATAGCGAACATATCCTTACTAGGCTAAAGGGAAGTCCTTTTCTTAGCGGAATAGGCGCATGGTCTCTTTCCATGCAGCCACTGATGTTGGGCATTTTTCTAAACGGTGGGCTAGGCTTCCATACTGACCACCTATTGTACATAATTGTGAGTGGCATTTGACCGTTCAGCTGTTCGTTATACTCTCCTAATGCACCTCCATACATGTGCTCTTATCCTGGGTTGGAGTAGAGAGTGATGTGTGTATCTCCATACTCTTCTTTGAGCCTCCAGGTTGTAGGGTATGTTCACATGGTCCAGATAATTTATCCTAGCTATGGTACTCAGACTTCTGCATTTTATATTGTCTGTGACTATTTGGTCATTGATTTACTGTCTGTGAGTTAGCCTTGGGCGTCCTCAGTGACTGGTTTGACCGCTTATGTGATCAGCCACGTCGCTCTTCTAAGGCTAGTAGTATTCGTTTTAAATGTGCAGGAGTGCTGTGTGGTCCTGCAGTTGTGGGATGGAAAGCCAGATATTTGATTAATGTGTTTGGGTCATCTGGGTTTCATAATTGGAGTGCACGTGTGAATTTATATCTTGCTGTTCTGGCCCAGTGTTTATCTGGACAGCTAAAACCCTTTCCCAAGTTATCTTAGATTAATAATCATTTTATAGCTTGAACTTATGCTATGATAATAAAAATCTTTTGGTTTTATTTTAATAGAAATCCTTAACCATAAAAGCTCAAGCATACTCTTGTTTTCCACTTAATTCTGGGTTTAATTGAAGAGTTCGCTTGTAACCAGTCTGGGATCTAAAAGAAGAAGGCACTCGTTTAGGAGAATAAATGGGTTACTGATACGCTAGGGAAGAGGTTGAAAGCAGCTTTTGTTGATTCTTATGTTAGACCAACGTATTGAAGTTGCGTTTAAGAGTCAATCAGAGTACTGGCAGCAGGGTATGAACTATTCCTTTGAGCAATCAATGCAACATCTGGTAGTATTGAAAATAGATCTACATATTGAGGAATGTCATGTCCCTTCAGAAGGTTGCCTAGTTTCTAAACTGTGTGGAACATGAACCCTCCACAGCAAGTTGGCTGACCAAGTCAAGCAAGTAAGGGCTTTTGAGCTTCCTACTGTCATGGAAATGGCAGAAGAAGTTTAGACTGGCCTGCCAGTTGGGATGCGTGAGCACCCAAAAGCAAGCCAGAATGCCAGAGGCATTGCTGACCAAATGACGTTGTATGGAGCTGGGAATTGCGAAACAACAAATTTTTGGTGTAGGACAACATTGAGTATGTTCCTATGACGAACCACAATGAGCCCATCCCATACCCAGGGGGTCTTGCTGCAGGGGCGGAATCAATGAAATAGGTTCAATGAGTTCATCAGCATATGGGGTTATTTTGACTGGGGAGGCAAGGAGACGGATTCTCACTTATAGTTGGTGGATATAAGACCACAAGATCCCCATGTACTGTTGTCAGAAGTTCATGATAGCATAGTTGTATTGCCAGAAATATCTGACTCGCTGAATCCAATCAATGACAGAGGGGGCCATAGTGACCATAAGTACCGGTAAAGCCCATCCAGTATATGGACTGACAGGCCACCAGGGAAACGCCATTGGAGATGCGGCCAGAGTGATCAACACAATAAAGAAAATTTTGATTGGTTTTTTGGAAAAATTTTATTAGGAGGAAAGGAAGAAATTTGACCAACAATTTTCTCAGTGCAATGCAACTGATTAAATAGTGGTCAATTGGGGTAGTGGCAAGCCAGGATCAGAACCCTCAATTTTGACCTAACTGGCAAATTATTCAGAAATGGGCGGATTAGTTCCCTGGAAACTGACATCAAAAAATTTGGCGGTGGGTTGAGTCCCTGTCAGTTCAACCTCTAACATCCAAACCTAGGCACGGCTACATTTCTGATGGTTAGTGTGACAGCATTTGGAATGACAAGTAGTGGGAATCCCCCAAGGCCACCCCATATAGGGGCGGGTCCATTTGGTTGGGAACAGGTTCAGGACGCCCAACCAGCCCACGCTTGGTTGCTGGGCTGTTCATTTGGTCAGTGGCATCACATCAGCCCAACACCTGAATTGTCAACAAGGAGCTTCAAACCCTCATCAATGATGTCCGATGCTGTTGCCTGCCCATCGAGGATGATCCCCAATGACTTTATGAGGGAGGTGATTTGTTCAATCATCATGTTAATTGAAAAAAACCGTCAGGTATTCCGGCCAATAAATCAGTCTTAATACCTTTCCAACCATTTGAGATCTGAACATTTGTAAGATTGCCACTCAAATTAGTTCTGATTGATTTCAATTCAACAATCTTGGTGCAGATTTTGCTGATTCCTCGTAACAGTTCTGCCAAGGTGAGTGTGGGTACTGGGGGTGGTGTCATGGAAGCGGCTGATAAAAATTAGACTGGGCTCCCAGTCAGGATGAGTGAGCACCCAGTGGAGAGCCCAGAATGCCAAAGGCACAGCGGTCTGTGCAACTAGAAGAAGGGGGGATCTAGTGGGGACGTGAGGAAAGTAAATGTTTATAATTGTACTGAAGGCCCCCAAGGCAAACTAGATGGTTGTAATGGGGGCAACCGCGAGTCTTGCAGGGACAACCCCAAGGGCGGGAGAGGCAGGGAGGACGATGAATCTTCCAGAAGCGCGGTTGCTGGCCTTCAGTTATGGGTAGGTGAGTCTGTGCGCCAGAGAGGGGCGGCACAGGGCCCACCGCGTGGACAGGGGTGCAGTCAGAGGGGAAAACAGACCTGCGATGAGCATTAGGGCTTAGTTCCCCTTGGTAATGGTACTCTGGGGCCCTTAGGTGGGTGGGATTAGCGGTGGATGAGCCAGGTGTGAGGGCTGAGCTCGCAGGCATTGGGGCGGGGGCGCCCTGAGGCTGCTCTAATAGGGGAGCACTCTTGGAATTCCCAACAGTGAAGCTAATGGATGGTTTCACATTTGAAGGGTATGTGAAAATGGACGGAGAGTTGACTCCATCATTGAGAATGAGGCGGTTTACCGCGGATATGATCCACCACCGTGTGGCAGGGTCAAGAGACTGGATGACACATCTGTGATCAATGGGATGACTATTTAGGTGGTGGAGCGCTTTGCCAGATTAATCAGTGGAATTTTGAACAAGAAAACAAACAGGCGGAGTCTGCAGCAAGGTGTTTGAAGTATTCAGCTTTATTTTAGCGCAAAGCATGGGGAGAATAGAGAATGAACTGACTTCTGCCCTTCAGCAGGGCAGTTGCCCTAGGTATTGGGTGAATCTCATAGTGAGGATGCTGAGGGATTGGGTGATTGGGGATTGGCGATGGGGATTGGTTGGCTGGTGGGTGGGGGGTGGAGTGATACCCAAAATCTTGGCAAAAATCAAAAAAACTTTTGCAGATTTTCCCAAATTTTTGGGACTAGACCAGGTCAATGGTACCGATCTGGGCCTTGACCATTCAAGTCAGGCTTCTCACATGGTTTGGATTTCCTGGCTTTGTCCCTGGGGGCTGTGGCCTTGGTGCTCATTAACCACAACCCAGTATGAACTCTCAATTTGATTGTCTACGCGATCCAAACTTCCTGGATCTGTTCCAGGGGATAGGGGCAACTGGTCTGAGCCACTAGAAGCCTGGTTCAAAACCTGAATCGAGTTCCAATCTGATTTATCAGACCCGACCAGTCTGGACCAGCTCCGTTAGCCCATTTTTTGCAGACTGGGCTTTAATACTAGCACTGGCTGTTTCTTCAAAATTTTGGTAAGTTTCCCTTGGTGAGTGAGGGGTCCCAGGGGCCCACCCATGACCCATGTCCTACATAATCTCCTGGCAGGTCCCCTCTATTAATTTTACCAGGGTTGGGGAGGGGGGAGGGGAGAGATCTGAATATCTCTAGGAGGAAGGGCATTCACCCAGCGCTTATCAACCACGTGCACCAGGTTGCTCAACTGCGACTTGGGGTCCACTTGGCCTTTGGCCCCCTTTTGGTCCAAAAGGGATGCTGCTCCCTATCCAGTTGTAGGGCTGGTCCATAAGACTTACAGGTGGGATCCGAAGTGGAAGAGCTGTTACTCAGCGCTCATCTACTACATGAGCGAGATCACCCTGAGTAACAAGGGGTACCACCATCTTCTTTGGTGCCTTCTTGCTCAGGAACAGAAAAATGGCCTGATCAACACCCAGAAGATGTTCCCCAGGACTTACATTGCCCTTTCCTTTTTCCAAAGGAAGGGCCCCACCACCGGGAACCTGCACAAGAGCCACATTCTTGTGAGCCTTGGGTAACTTGATTGCCATAATTGTCACAGCTCTTTTTGGGGGGGGCGGGGAGCTTTGGGGTGGGATTTGTGTAATGCTTCGACCAGGTCCATGCAGTTCGCGCAATCACGCGCTTTGACCCAACTAATTTGTAGGCCAGATACCCTTTCCAGGCCACAAGATATTGTACGGAATGTTGGGATTTTTGGGATGCCAAGATAGCCTCTACTTCAGCCTCTTTCCCATTTTCAACGATGATTGGTTAAGGTTGTCTTTGGGGATCACACCCTTGAAGGGTAAAAGCTGGGAAACATAGAAAATGGGATGCTGCTTCCAAAGCGTAGGAAGCTTCAACCAGAACGCTCAGTTGCCCAATACCTCCTCCACCAAATGGGGAACCAAGCGTTTACTAGCAAACTTATGGGAAGGGGCCTGAATTCTTAAGTGATGGGTATTGAGCATAACGTTGGAGCCTACCATAAAATCATGACCCAGAAGACACTTGCAATCTGCAAACCGCTCGTAGTCATCTATGGCTTTGGTGAGGTGTTTCCACACTAAGGTTTGAGTTGATCTGATATGGGCAGCGTGGTCCGCGGCAGCTTGAACCTTTGGCCACAAGCTTAGCCCACCCAAAAATGAAGGATTATAACCCAACGTTGCTTCGTAGGGAGAAAACCCTGTGGAAGTGGGGTCCCATTATTGTAAGAGAATTGAGCGAGAGAAAGGTCATTGGCCCAGGTGTCATGCGCAACTGCAGCATAGCAACGCAGGTACTGTCAAGGACTTGATTGACACGCTCAGTCTATCCATCAGACTGGGAATGATACGCAGTGGAGCAACAGGGGGATATTTTCAGGACCAATAGGAGTTTACTCCAAAACCACATGGTGAACTGTGAGCCACGGTCACTGATGATCTCCTGGGGGAGACCAAACATCGAAAACACATGGTGTACAAAAAGGCGGGAAATTTCTTCTGGTGTAATCATGAAGGTACAAGGTATAAAAAGGGAAAAATTTGTGAAGTGATTCATTACTACCATCACCACTGTGAACCCATCAGAGCAGGGGAGTTTGATGATAAAGTCCATGGAATGCAATGTCCATGGGCCCTCCGCCTGCTGTAAGGGGTGCAGAAGGCCATTTTTGCCAGAGCGGTCTGACTTAGCCCTGGTGCAAGTAATGCAATAAGTGATCCAGGCCGGAACCTCTTTGTGAGACCCGCCCAATTGAAGGTCCGCTTTATAAAGTCAATGTGTTTTTTGTTACCAGGAAGCCCGACCATGGGGGGATCATGATGTGCATGGAATACCTCCATTTGGAAGGAGGGGGAACCCAGATGCGAGACCAAAAAATAAATGAGTCCCTCCTCTAAGGAGTATAGGGAGTGTTTATGACTTGGGTGAGCCAATTGATCAACCAACTCCATGTCCTCAGGGCAGGCCATTTGACTGGCTAAAACCCGGGCCACTATCGGGGTGTTGAGAGCTAAAGCGATGGATGAAACAATGGGGGGAACAATTGACAGGATTTGGGCGGCAGGAATCATGGTAACGGGATCCACTTCCTCTGGGTCCGAGGAACAGTGGGTGGGGCTGCGGCTTAGAAAATTGGGAAGTACATTGAGTGCACCTTTTACAAATTTGTAATTAAAGTTAAAACTGCACAGGTCCCAATAGGTTGGGCTTGCCAATGCGTCAATTTTGGGGTTTATGAAAATACAGAAGGGCCTGGTGATCTACGCAGACCATTAATTCATGTTGTGCACCCTGTAACAGATACCTTCTGTGAGTTAATGCCCATGAAACAGCTGCCAATTCCTTGTCATAAATGGTCCAAGACTGCTCTGTGGCAGTGAACTTCTGGGAAAAATAAGTGACCGGATGTTCTAAACCATCATGCTCCTGAAGCAACACTGATACCACTGCTACCAATAAGGCATATCATGCAAGATTATACAGCTTGGTGGAATCAGCATGCTTCAAAATGGGTGGAGACATGAACACTTCTTTGATTGATTCAAACGCCTGTTGGCATTTGGGCGTCCAACAAAACAGAATGTTTTTCCCTGTAAGGTGGTGGAGAAGTGCAGCCAGCTGGGAAAGTGCCAGGGAAAATATTTTTAGGAAAATGATGGTTCCCAAGAAACTCTGAAGTTGTTTCTGGGTAGTTGGGTTGGCCATTCTTGGATCGCATCTAACTTGTTGGGAGGGATTGCATAACTATCTTTAAGAATGAATTTCCTGAGGAAGGTAACCTCCTCCTTATAAAAACTCACACTTGGAAATCTTGACGAACAAGCCTGCCTTATGAAAGGCGGCTACCACTGCTTCCAAGTCAGTAGTGTGTTGTTCGATAGTTGGGGAGTAAACCATGATATCATTGATTTATGCAACTGCACAGGTAAACTGGAGGTCACCCAGTACATTTTGATCATGCATTGAAACGTAGCGGGAGCATTCTTCAGCCCAAAGGGCATTACACAGAATTGGTCAATGCCGCGCTTTGTCCAAATCGCTGCTAACCATTCTTGCCCTTTCATTACCCAAATTTGGATAAAGGCGTTCACCAGATCCAGCCTAAAGAACACACAGGATTTAGCAATTGCCTGGCTGATTGTCTGCTCCAGAGGCAAGGGGTAGGGA
The DNA here is from genome assembly GCA_022478985.1 of Massospora cicadina. Classification (NCBI taxonomy): domain Eukaryota; kingdom Fungi; phylum Entomophthoromycota; class Entomophthoromycetes; order Entomophthorales; family Entomophthoraceae; genus Massospora; species Massospora cicadina. The sequence continues at coordinate 90,070 of JAKSZP010006593.1, forward strand.
TCAGAAAAAGTTATTTTATTTAAGTGGCCATAATCCATGAAGGGATGGAGAGAACCATCCACTTTTTTGGCGAAGATGATGGGGGAGGTAATGGGCGAGGTCACCTTGAACAACTGCCCTTTTTTCAGCATATCATCCAAACAGGCGTTGAGCCCAATTTCTTCCTCCGCTGTATGGGGATACAACGGACAGTTAATGTTCACCAACTCCACGGTTGTTTGAAACCAACAATTGAACCTAATGTTTGGAGGCAGGAGATCTGCCTTTTCCAAGTCAAAGGTTCTTTGATAGTGCATTAAACTCTCTGGAAAATCGGCCGGGATGCCTGCAGAAGTGACAAGGGAAGTAATAGAACTGGTTCCTTGTGTCTTCATAAGGGTGTCAATCAGAGGGAATTCACTATCCAGTTGATCATTAATAAATGACAACATATTAGACTCCAAGTGAATCTTGACATGTTGTCGGCGCCACCACCCCACACCTAAGATCACCTAAACACCAAGTTTGGCATGGCAGAAAAACGATCACAGAAGCTGAACTGGTGGATTGAAAAAGGTACTGGTCGGCAAATGTCATATGAGGTCTGAGTTATAGATGAGGCCACCATCACTGAGAGACCTGCATCCATTTCCAGCTCCAATTGTTGAGCCAACTCGACACTCATGAAGTTCCCCACAGCTCTGGTATCCGCCAGGGCCTTGAAGGAGACATGCGAGCCAACACTGATCTTCATAGGCAATAGGAAATAAGCAAAGTTTTGTTTATTGGAAGATTTGACTGACTCTTTTGCAACTGAAGAAATAACTGACAAATCAGGGGTAAGGTTGGGTGCTTTCGCCAGAGTGAAAATTGGGAGTATGAGGGCAGGGGAAACGACTTCCTCTGTCTGGGCCTTAACGGATTCATTTATAGGTGACTCTGTATTGGCCAACTCAAGCATGGGGTTATGGCAGGATTGGTACCCAAATTATCACTGGTTTGGAGGTAGGCGCGTCGTCTGCATCTACGTTGGGTAATCCTAACATAAAATCCCCCTTCCAATAATGGATATCATGGCGGGGGAAAGCATTAATAGTGATCATGGTGGAGCATATTTGATCTACTGATTATTAGACAGTGGACCAGACCTTGTGATGAGCGGAAACCAGATCCAAGCCTGATCTAAAGACTGCCTGAATCATATTGATAGAGAGAACTGACGCAGGAGCCAGTTCAAAGAAGATAGAAATCAAAGAGGCCAGGCTAGGGGCTTCGGCCATGGCATAGAGCAGTCTGAATAGGTGGTCCAATTGTGACACAGGGGGTTTCAGGGCAGCCAACATGGCAGCAATCAGTGGGGTGGGGTCTCTTGTTTTTGAGGAAGAGCGCAAAAGGCCTCTAACCCAGCGGTGGGCATTCCCATCCACAGCGTCTAACAACGTGAGCCCTTGTTAGGCATGAGATAACGTGGAAGTCTTGTTAAGCGCAATTGCTGTATGCATTTGCACCTCGGTGAGAGCGTCAAGGACTTGATTGGCTATCTCCTGGGAAGGGACACTTGAGCTTCCTTTTGGGCGACTGGGAGGGGGAGGAGCTGCAATCCGCGCAGTTTGGGCAGCTTGAAGAAGATTCTCCAAGGTAGAGCGGATACTTCTCCCAAAGTTGGAAAGTGACCAAACAAACAACAAACAGCAAACTACTGATTGCACATTCATTTGGTAAAGGGTAACCACTGCAGCGCCCAGTTCAAAAAGCAAGGCGGAAGTGGCTGGAAACAACGGTTGTCAATTATGTTATAGAAAAGGCAGAAGAAGTTTAGACTGGCCTGCCAGTTGGGATGCGTGAGCACCCAAAAAGCAAGCCAGAATGCCAGAGGCATTGCTGACCAAATGACGTTGTATGGAGCTGGGCATTGCGAAATGACAAATTGTTGGTGTAGAACAACAGTGAGTATGATCCTGACAACGAATCACAATGATCCAATCTCAGACCCAGGGGGTCTTGCTGCAGGGGGTGAAATCACTGAAATAGTTTTTAATGAGTTCATCAGCATATGGGGTTATTTTGACTGGGGAGGCAAGGAGACGGATTCTCACTTATAGTTAGTGGATATAAGGCCACAAGATCCCCATGTACTGTTGTCAGAAGTTCATGATAGCAGGGTTGTAGTGCCAGAAATATCTGACTCACTGAATCTAATCAATGACGGAGGGGGCCATAGTGACCATAAGTACCGGTAAAGCCCATCCAGTATATGGACTGACAGGCCACCAGGGAAACGCCATTGGAGATGCGGCCAGAGTGATCAACACAATAAAGAAAATTCTTGATTGGTTTTTTGGAAAAGTTTTATTAGGAGGAAAGGAAGAAATTTGACCAACAATTTTCTCAGTGCAATGCAACTGATTAAATAGTTGTCAATTGGGGTAGTGACAAGCCAGGATCAGAACCTCAATTTTAACCTAACCGGCAAATTATTTGGGAATGGACGGATTAGTTCCCTGGGAACTGACATCAAAAAATTTGGCGGTTGGCCGAGTTACTGTCAGTTCAACCTCAAACATTTGAACTGAGGCTCAGCTATGTTTCTGATGGTTGGCGCAACAGCGTTTGGCCTAATGAGCGGTGTGAATCCCCCAAGGCCACTCCATATAGGGGCGGGTCCATTTGGTTGGGAACAGGTTCAGGACGCCCAACCTGCCCACATTCAGTTGCTGGGCCTTTTGTTCAGTCAGTGGCATCGCATCAACTGCAACGCCCAAATTGTCAGCAGGGGGCTTCAAAACCCTCGTTAATGATATCTGATGCTGTTGCCTGTCCATCAAGGATGATGCTAGATGACTTTGGAAGAAAGGTGATTTGTTCAATTGTCATGTTAATTGAATCAAAACCGCCAGGTATTCCAGCCAATAAATCAGTCTTCATACCTTTCTGACCATTTGAGATATGAACATTGGGCAGATTGCTGCTTGAATTGGTTATGATTAATTTCAGTTTGACGATCTTGGCGTAGATTTTGCTGATTCCTTGTAACAGTTCTGCTGAGGTGAGTGTGGGTACTGGGGGTGGGATCTGAAGCAGAAGAGCTGGTACCCAGCGCTTATCTACTATGTGAGTGAGATCGCCCTGAGTGATGAGGGGTACCGCCATCCTCTTTGGTGCCTTCTTGCTTGGGAACGGAAAAATGGCCCAATCAACACCCAGAGGACGTTCCCCGGGACTTACACCTACATTAAAAATCAATTTATAGACAAAAGCTGTTGTACTATCCTTATCAGCCCTATGATTGATGATGATAAGAAGTTACAACAAGAATTAGCAATTGAGTTGATCAATGCTTAGTTGGAAGCCGTTAAAAATATTATGAACAGCTATTTAACATGTAACAAGGATTATAGTCTACCAACACCATTATCTATATTCATATTGATGAAGAAGTTATATTCTGTCATGTTAGTGGAAGTATCATATAAAGCTTCAAGCAGTTTGTATAGGGCCAACCACAATTATTGTATGACAAGCACTGGATGTTTCATTAAAGATAAAAGCACTCAACTCATTTACAATAGAGTGCATGTCAGGCACTTCAAGCCTTACCTAGGTCTTATATTAGAAGGGATAATGTCGCAGATACCACTCAAAAAATTAATTTCTTCAGCCAGTGGTAAAATTGTCCTTGTATATTAACAAAAGATAATATAAACTAATATTTTATATAGAATATCTGAACTTCTTATAAGGGCACTCAAGAACCAGAGACCACTTATAGGTGACCATAGACATCAGGATTATCATAGTACTAAATAATTTGATAGTTAATTTAAAAAATAGATCAGGTAACATACTTTTCAGGGTGGAGGATCATTAGAAGAGGACTGGGCATTCAGAATGGTTGTTGCAAGTCTTAGTGGAAAACCTAGAATGCCAGTTTCTTAAATGTTCCTATTAACTTTGGAAGTGAGAGTTCTAGGGTTAATTATAAAAGTAGAACTTTTTAGAAAAACGGGAAAAGGCCCCATAATAATCAAATAGGCTACAATAGGGGCAACCGTGGGTATTACTGGGGCAGCCTACATGGTTGGGAGAGACAGGTATGTTAACAACCCCTCCAGTTTCATGGCTAATGTTTGGTGCATGACAATGGATCATATTGATAGTAAGGCATATTTTGATTGGATCAGACCAAATTAGTGATAGATTGGCAAGTGAATCAAGACTGTAGGAATGTGAAACATGCGCAACAGATTGACAGCAGTAGTCAGGAGATTTTTCTTCACAAATTTAATCCCCATGTGGTATGTCGCCTGATTAAGAATTGATACACTTGTCCTATTATAAATAATTTTTTGTGGGACGGAGGTGTGACTCGCTGGATTGATTTGTACACCTAATGGCATGGTATATAGGGCAGACACCACATAAAGTAAACTTAATAAAAGATATGTTTTCTTAAAAGCGAATATAAAGTAGAGAATGAACTGGCAATTAAACAATAGAGTGATGTAGACTTTAGAGTGGAAATAGGGGGAACTGGAAGGGAGCTCAAAAGCTAGTTTGAGCCAATGACCCTGGAGTGAATCCTGATTTTGCTAGGTTGGACGTAGTGTTTTGAGTAAAAGGAGAATATTTGAAAGTCAAGTCATTTACTTGTGTGTAGCTCTGCACTTCACTGAGCATCAACTTGCTCAATACGTTGAGGCAATGGACACCGCCAGCCTCATTAACAAAGAAAACCCACAACTATACCTCCTTATGCCTCACGTCGCTGATGCCCCTACCCCGATGTTGTCTGCTATGGTCTGCCAGCTAAAGCGGGCACTGGACAAAAGTTTCCCCAAAGCTTTCCCGCCATATGATATGGTTTCTTAGGCTGATAACCTAAGGGCTATATTAGAAATTTTTTTTGTTTATATTAATCTCTTTGTTTAGCCCATTTTTTAAATAAAGATGTGTGGCGGCTCCCCTTTTGGGTTGGGCACCACTAGTGCTAAAAAGAGAGTTTTTTGAAAGTTTAGACCACGGCATAAAATTTTATGCTTATATTATGGATCAGATTTTCAAATTGTAGTGTCAATATTGCATGGATCAGTTCATGCTGGCAAGTCATTACAACCAGTTCCACAGAAGCCATTTCCATCCAAGAGATTGATCAGATTAACATTGGGGGGCAGATTAAATGATCAGGGGTTTAATCTGCAATCTGCATCACTATTGATGACCCAATCTACTTATCAAACCCGTCAGGCTTTATGGTTTTTAAAGAAAGATAGGACGCTTTTTGTATATTGGAGGTAAACAGTATATGATTTGGAGCATCTTTATGGTACTGCCTAAGATCCTTAGACTAAGTAACCTTCCTTCAAAACCGCTTATATCATTAGCAAGATAGAAGAAGTAAAAGGGGCATAGAGGGAAGATTTTTGTAGCAAGGCAGTAGCCTATCGCTCATCTACCACATAAGCAGGGTCACTATACGTGGAAAAGGGAGCCACAGGAGGTCTTGAGTCCTTCTTCGTTACCTTAAGGCTATTGCTCTCAGACAATGGAGAATCGCAGAGCATCTGGGCTAACTGTAACAAATTGATGTATGATGTAGACTGAATTGATTCAGGTTCCCTATGTTTGACTTCAAAACCTAAACCAAAAACATATGATAATCCAATTTTATCCACACCAAAAGTCATCTTAATGATAATCTGAAAGTATCCACTTTAAGAAACAATCTTAACAATTTGATTTTAATACTGCCTCCTTTCTCACACACCCTATAGCTCCACCAGGCTGTTTTTATGAAGTTCTCATTGTAATTAAAGTCGAATGTTGATGCATCCAAAGCCAAAGTAGTCCGTCAGGATACTCTTATTATATTTCTTAGGAAAGCCAACAAGGGGACGAACATTACTGAGATAGAGAAAGAAAGTTTGGCATGAAATCTGAGCAGGTTCAACTCTGCCAATGAAAGTTTTCACCTCTGGATTGATTTGAATTTTTCTAGTTACGTCATGGGTAAGGTTTTCATTTTATTAGACCTAAAAAATGCCAATAGCTTCCTTTGGCTGGCACCCCAGTTGATGTATGAAGGGCGGGAATCAAACTCACAACCTTCAGGTTGGTAGCCATATGCCCTAACAAAATGCCTTCCATCCCACCGTTAGGATACTCTTTATAGTTCTATAAAAGCTAAAATCTTATATATAATTTTTAATTTTGATTTTAGTAAATTTGGACTAGTTTAAAATATTAAAAGCTTTATCCTTATTTTTATCATTTGTGTGAACAAGGCTAATTTTAGTTGGAAAATCAGTAATACTAGAACTTTAATGGCTCTACATCATTTTGAGAGAAAATCACCAACTTATAACTGCTCAGAGCTTTCAAAAACAAAAGTTCACCCTTAGTTCAGTTATCTTGAAATGATTCTAATTAAATCACAACCTGATTGTTTATTTTGGACCTTCACAAACCTTAATATCATTGGTATCTAGTAATACTCAAGCAAGCCAAGGCAAAAGTTGTAAAAAAGCAACTAAAAATGTAGCCCTAATTGATTACTATAGTAAAGAATAAAAATGCTATTATAGACTCTAATCTTTAATTTGCATAAAAACTTATATATATACTGGTCAGTATAATGAGATAAGTTATAATGTTATCTCTATTTATTATAGTGTAGAAAATTCAATTTTATATTAAACTCAATATGTGGAGCAAACGTTAAGCTATTGTTGGTATGATTTAATTATCTAATCATAGTAAAGTATAAGTTAGAATATTTTATTTTATTTTTGGTTTATAAAAAAACTCAATCTTGTATCTAATATGCTTTATTAGGTACTATAAATAATATAAGCTTTTGTTCAAGCTTGAAACCATCCTTGCTGAGCATTCTAAAGTTTTTTAGATCTAGTAGTTCAGGATGTATCTATGTTGTTCTTAATTGAGAATATTTCTATAAAATGTTAAAGGCGGATCTATTTTAGGTCACAATTATTAAGTCTTGATAGACAAATTTTTGCTAATTTTTTTATGTATATCTCTAAATAAAAATCTCTTTATGTATGCATGAATGTGGGCATGAGATGCATTATCTCATGAACAAATGAACTAAAAATAGCCAATCTTGCTCAAGTAAGCTATAGGAAATGGTAGTCTTAATAATAATATATTTTAAAAAATAAGATAGTTTGAGAGGAATTTTCAGCTATATGAGATTTAGAAATAATATAAGATTTTTAATAGTAAATGTATTGTTTGGATGAGAGTTTTCGTGTTATTTGTTTAAATTTTAAAGCTTTAAAGGTTTTTAAAAGCAACTGGTTTATGTTTTTTATGAAGTTCAATAATTGGTTTTAATTGAGTGATTGGTGTGTTCTTAATTAATTTGAAAGGCTTATTAGTTTCAGGTGACTTAATTGAGGGTCTTCCAATGACTAAAAAGCAGCTTGGTTTTAACTAAATGCTTGATGGTTTAGTTATTTGATAGGTTGAATTGATTTTGGCCAAGTGGTGGTTAAATTGATAAATTATTTGTTTCTAAACTAATTGATGGCCATTTATCAATGTAATAACTTAAATTTTAGATTAGAATCGGCTGGTTAGTTTCATACCCAAGTAAGGATGGGAAAATAGGCTAGTACTAAATAACTCTTTTTAACAATTGATCATATATACAGGCTATTAAAAGAAAAATCTATAGTTTCTGTATCACTACTTAAAAACTGTAGTTTATGATTTAATCCATTTTAGAGCTTTTTATAAGTTCAAGTTATAATTACTTAAGGATCAGGGACAAGAGGAACATTCTTAACAAAAGAACTAAATAAAGATGTAGTAAAGCCTACATTAAAAATCCTATTATAAAGTTGGGACCATCTAGTACTAAAAAAAGCCTATTATAAACTTAACAATAATAAGACAAGATAACTATGCCTCTGACATACTGAGAATGAGGATTTCTTAGGGATTACATTATCCAATTTTTTATCTTTGTACTAATGCAGCTTTGATGTGTCAAAAAATCAAACCAATGAGGTACAAAGATATCTTTTTTTAGTACTAGATGAGGTACAAAGATATCTTGATAAAATTTTTATAGGGATATAATATATATAAGAGATGTCATTTAGATTTTAAGCTCTTCCATATTTTCAAATATCAGGATATTGGATATGAAAGTAAGAATATTGATCCATTTACTCATATGAAAGAATCAACTTTAAGCCCAATAAAGAGTTATAGAAATTCCATTGATTAATCATACAATTAGTTTTGATAGTAGGTAAGGCTTAAATAGATGTTATGGAATTTCCATAGAACTAACTTTAGCCAAAATACCCTGTGATAAAATCCTGCTCAGTCAAATGATGAAATATCAAAATGTCAGGTGACCACTACATTAGGTGGCACATGAGGCCGTAAATTAAGACATACCCCTAAAAAGATAAGAATCAAGAATTTTCAACAATCAACATAAGTGATATAAAGCTTCATATGACTTAGTACATTTAACGTACTTTTTCTCCTTATCAAAAATATGCTACAGACCATTGTACAATCTGGATGCATCGCCTGACCAAGAGCCTCCCATCTGGATTCCTCCCTTCATTAATTTAATTAATTTTTCCTTATGGGGCTATATTGTTAAATATGACGTTAAAAACTCCTATTTCATAAAATAATAAAGTCATGTTGTTCTTTATATAGTCTTTTTAGTACTTAGCTTCAATAAGCCATTTTGCCATACTTACTATAGTATGGATACTCTAAATGATCAGACTAAAGTGTGACTTGGCAACTTCAAAATAGATAACATACTTTTCATGAGTCTTATAAATGCTTCAAGTATTGACTGTTGTGCTTCTTAGTCAAAACACAATTTAGCCACAAAAAAAGCCCAACAGGCTGGTACTAATTACAAGGCTCAGCAGATGCTTGATGATACCTGCACTAATTGATTTCATTATGGAAGACGATCCAAATTATAGTGTTACTTATGGATAAACAACAGAAATGGTGAAGAAGATGACCAAAGGGAAGTCTAAACAATGTCACATTTTGAGAAGTTCAGGAAAATCTAATGGATATTTTCGAATCTTGATGCCTAACCTGGATTTATAATAAAGGAGTTTGAGACTTAGTTCATGGAGTCATTAAACTGGAAGAAAGAGCCAGTTGAGAAATGGAATCCATCATAGACAGGCCTCTCATGAAACTTTATGTAAAATTTTCTCTCTGAGATATTTTGTCCTAGTGCAAATCTATCTTGCTACATCATGTGATTTATATACCAAGTGCTTTAGCATATTGTATATTCATTGAAGTCCATAATGGGGAACTCCATCATCATAGTATTACTCAAAGTGCCTTAAAATTTGCCTACAAAAGGTATATATTTTAGCACCTCAAAGTATAGGGGACATCCACAACCTGAGTGAGCAAATCATTACTGTAACATTCAACTTCATAATCAAATGAAGACCATTGTTTCAGGTTTTAAATTATAAGATAAAAAGCTATGGAGCTTCTCAAAACTGACTTTATGAATTCAAACAAAAATACTAAAATTTACTTGATGCTTTTTCTCAATAGCTCCAAAGAAAAGACGCTAAAGCTTATAGCGATATGACAGCTTAAGCTTCTAATGGCCATCATTTTTAAATTTTTATTTGAGGTGGGCCAACCTGTGGATGATACAGCACCAATAAAGGGAAGTGAAGAAAATGGGAAACGAGGATAAAACACAGAAAACCTCCATGCACGGAGTATGATAGGCCAGGAAATCCATGGACTTCCTCTACTATTTGCTATCTTGGTTTGGGGCATTGGTGCGCAAAACCAACACAGTCATAATCATCCCCTACTTAAAGTTCATTTACTGAGATCAAACTTGAGGAGGCAGTGGTAGAGGGTCCATACCCTACCACTAGGGTATTCTAAAGGCCATCATTAAGAAGCAAAATTGACTAAGCTCCTTGAGTTCCATCTATAGCAAGCTGTATGACAAATTGATGAGCTTTAGACACAACAAACCACTGAGACTCAATCAATAACTTAAACTTCTTTTTCCTGAGTGGCCCATGCTGAGTAGGATCTGGCATCCCATGCATCTCAGGTGTCTAAAATATCCATTAATAAGTGAATTAACAAATTGGAAAATATTATGAGAGGCATATCACCTAGTCAAGGAGAAATTAATCAAGTGTAATTTCGCCTTAACAAAGCTAAGCAACGCTGGAATACACTCACATAGAAGCTGAAAGCCAAGACATACAAGCCTCCTCTTTTCACTGAATGTAAAGAGGTGTAGGAGGAATTGAATAAGAGCTTGGAGTATTAGAGGATAGAAATAAACTCTTGCAAACTTACTGCTCATCCACTTATCAACAACTTATAGATTTGACATCTGAGTTGAGAACTTGGAGAATCTTAAAGTCATTTTCAAACAAGAATTAATCTTCTGGATGTCACACCAGACTTACTCTGGAGGGAATGGAGCATCATCTCAACCCTCTACACGATCAGATTGTTGACTCTCATTCCAAGTTGTACAGAGTGTTAGAGTCTGATGGATGACTCAAAAAAAAAACCTTTGACAGCCAACAGATTGGGCCGATTATCCTCCTAATGCCTGAGCTAATACTCTAATTAAAGCCTATTGCAATAACATGTCTCAAGCCAATTATTGCAACATGAATTTAATTATATTATCAAAAGCTCAGTCTGAAAATACTTTCACATTTAGGCTGATCTTCTCTGCAACTATATGGCTTGGGCCAATTAACTCAATGTCAATTCAATCCATTTATATATTGAAAGCTCAGGCTGAATACACTCGCATGGTTGGGCCAATTATTTCTGAACCAAAACTTGGCAACTAGGCCCAACTGATCAGGACCAACATCAGATATTCAGCATGAGAAATCATTTGGGATTGACCCAAAGATAACGTCTAGAAAAAACATGATTGAATAGATGAAAGATTGTAATCCTTTTCCTGCCTTAGATAAGTTCGTAAATCAATTCTCATAATTGGCATGATAGCACTTGCACATGGACTGCCCAAATAGGAGTACCTAAAGCTATTTAGAGGACCACTTGACATCCTAATTAGGGAGTCGTTTTTGTCAGCTAAATGACAAAAACATGATTGATCTGGATCAAAAATAATTTTCTGCCCATGGCAAATAATGTAAGTTGTTATACATAATTGGCATGATAGCACTTGCATATGGACCACCTCAATGGGAGTACCTAGTGCTATTGGCAGAGGCCTGCCAACGTCCCAATTAAGGGTATGTCATTTATTTATATTTAATGCCAAAATCTCCCAGAATTCATATTTTATCAGCAGTATCACAAAAATCATTCAGATGATCCTAGGACAATTTTGCACTCTTGTTGTTGCAAATTTCGCCCCTGAAATCCTCCCAAATATGAGAGTATTTTGCCACCAATAAACATAGCAATAGGTCTCAGTCATATCAGTTCAAGGGGCGAACTGAGGTGGAAATAATCTTTTGAAAGTGCATGATCAATTTTAGCCAGGAGATTCCCTAGAGGTAAAAATATTGGCGCCTGGCCTAATGACTAATTATCAAATAATTTAGTCTAATAAAGATATCTTATTTAATCCTCATACAAGTTTTATCTTAAATTGCTTTTAGAGAGTGTCAGAAAGCTTGATCTTGAGATCCACAGCTTGTAACTTTGCCTGCCTCAGTTGAAGTTCCCAATTACAAAGGAAAAATCAAGCCCAAAAATTGCTGTAAGAGTTGGGGCTATCTGAATATGCCTAGTGAGTTTCCAAAATGTCAAAATACTGTAAGCCACTGTCAAAATCAAGGATCATTTAGTCAAACTTCAGAATTAATTAAGCGTTCAGGAATTAATTTATTAAGTGAGCGATCCTCAGAATTTCACACAGAGCAACACAAATACTGAAATTACTGAATTTGAAGCCCCTGTATTACACGTCGCCGCAGGATTGTAAGCCACTACCTTCACTCCACCTTCAAGGGCAAGTTTACACCTGGCAAAGGGGTATGCATCTTTCCTCTACATCTATGAAGCCATTATGGAAGATGCAACTAATCATCAAACGGTAAGCATATTCTTACCATGGTTAAGTCATATAGATCAAGAGGTTATGGTACCTCATATGGACGACTTGAACACCTGGAGTGAAATGAAGGAAGCGCTTATCAAAGAATCTGGCTACAAGTAAGGCTTGAGTATGAAGAAACAGGATTTCAATAGAATTTGCGCTACACTTAAATGAAACTCTGGCCAAATTCGCGGATTGCTTCTATATTTAGGCCTAAATGCTGATAACTATAAAGATGCTTACATTAGATGATGCCAAAGCTGCCGTTGTTGCTGGTTTACATAGTAACCCTGACTAGCCATGCACGTCTTGTCTGTCAAACGAAGCTTTTATTCCATCCTAGACGTTAAGGAAGCACTACTTGATGAAGTTGATATATAAAAGCCAGAGACCTCCTAAAAGGCTTCCACGAAAAACATATTTATAATGTGGAGGAAGAAAAGCCTAAGAAGTTGGAGAAGCCCAAGTGTAACTACTGCAAGAAAAACAACCGCACAGATGACATACTTTAAGAACCCTTCCCTTGCCAAGCAGGGAAAAGGGCAGGCTGCTTAGGGTCAGTTACTATTAACGCTTACCAACATAAATTACCTGAAGGCAAAACATTACCAATTGTACATCTTGTATACACTAAAGACAATTTTGGCAATGATTCTTAAAGTTAAAAGGCCATAATTTATCTGATTTTCAGTGTACCAACTGAGTCACTTTTCTAATTTGCTTAAATGCAGAGAATATTGACGACGCTCAAATTTTAGAGAACACTTATCTCAGTTAGGTCAACAGGTATACAAGAATAATTGATACCGCCAGTTTTGATGATCAATACCTTGCTTATTGATCTGACCCATCTCAAATGTGCATAGTTTAATGGAGTTTAAAAAATTATTTCAAGACTTCTCATAAAACTACTTTCAATGTTCTGCCTTATAGAGCTATTATCATTCCGTTAAAAATTTGGAGGAACCACTACTAAAAGTGGAAGTGGTGATTTATAAGGTCAAAGTAATGGTTATCTTAGATATGGGATCACTGATCAGCGTTTTCTCATCCCATCTCATCATGGAGATCGAACTCACCAAAGACCTTGAGTACACTCAGTAGTATAGCATTGCGAGCCAGACATCTAGGCAATAGGTGCTTGTCATATTTACAACCAATATGAGTTGGCATATTAGTTTTCTCAGTTCCCGCAGTTGTTATGAACATAGCCAGTAGATATTCTTATCAGAACACAGTTTATGTCAAATATGAAGGAGTCATTATTATGAAAGAAGGCTGTTTATCTCTCCTCAACTATGATTTTCCTTATAATGGATAATAAAGGCATCCAAAAAGTAATACTCTTGTTTTGCCTGAGTACTTTGGTTTTTCTTTTCCTTTATGATATTCTACCTCTGAAAGAAATAAATGCTCATCAAATCAGTAGGTGCAGCACAAGGCACACCCTTTTATTTACTGAGGAGGTAAAGATTAATAATAAGAAAAAGCAGTTTCTACAAACATAACCCTGATATACCACAAATAGTTTGCTACATACCACTAGAGTCAATTAGTCAGTAGATTTGAACTGTGAGCTTTAACAGAAATCCTCAACACATCTTTATTAGTGGCTTACTAACCTACTACTTGAAAACATGCCTATTTTTATATCTTAGTCATGAAACATCCAGAGATTTTGAAAATTAATTAATTCACATTGATGAATAAGACAAAAACATTTTAGTGATATTCATCTGGATTTGACCTACCTGTAAATAATGTAATTTGTGCCATTAACAAGTCCAAAGATCCACATCAATGAACCCCCCCTCGGGTTGGGACCATCTAGTACTAAAAAAACAAGTCCAAAGATTAAATAAATTAAATCAAGAGGAGCTTAAGAAATTGCATTACTACTTGAAGACTATCAGGATGTTTTCTCAGCGCCAGATGTTGGCTATGGCCACATGAAAGACTGAACACAGTATCAATGTAGGAGATTCAACCCCAATATGATTGAAGACATATAGGAAGTTGAATGTAAAAGAGAGATATACAAAGACTAAGTTCAAATAACTATCTATTTCCAGCTTAGTTGTACATTCACAAAGTCCAAGCTCTTCCCCCTGTTATTTATAAAGATAAAGAATGGCTGTCATATAATATTGATACGTTACAAAAAAGCTAAACAGTCTCACAAAGAAGGACAGCTATCCAATTCCCATGAATTGATAATTCTCTGGCAGACTAACAAGTCTAAATTAATTATCCATGATGAACCTCGCCAGTGACTATTGGTAGATTGATCTATCTCCAGAAAACCAAGAAAAACTCGTTAATATGCAGGGAGGATTTTTTCAACCTACCTGGATCCCTAAGGGATTATGCAAAACTCCCGCCTCATTTTAACTGTCAATGGATCACATCATGCAAGAACTTAAATTAAGACGTGAGATTGAATACCTAGATAACATAACGTTGTTATCAAAAACATTTACTAATCATCTGGACCACCTTATTTCAGTTTTTAACGATTGTGAGGGAACCACATCAAACTAAAGCCTGCGAATTGCACCCTTTTCCAACAGAATTACTTTTATTTAGGACATGTCATATTGCAGGAAGTTATTTAGCCTTATACATTAAGTTTGTTGCTATTAGCAAGATGCCTGAGCTGAAGTGCCTCCAATATATACAAAAATTTTTAAAAATGATGGGATATCACCACAATTTATCACTAATTTCGCTCAACTTGGTGAACCTCTTGTCCATATGGTTTCCAAAAACACCCCTTTTTTATAAAGGAGTAGAGCTTAGAACTTTTATTTGAGACCATAAAGGATTTTTTAGAAAGAAGTTTGATTCTACAACATCTGGATTATAAAAAGCCAATCATCTTGTTTACAGATTCCTCTGATTATCTATAGGAGCATTCACTTGCAGCTGAATGATGAAGGCATCGATAACCTGGTGTCCTACTACAGAAAGAAGCTTACAAATGCTGAGATATCTTACATTGTCACAAAGAAAAAGTAACTAGCTTTTCATCTTGTGGTTAAACATTTCTGGCCCTTCTTTTATGGTATGAAATTTTCAGTTGTTACATACAACGCTTCTTTATGATGCAAAGCATGAAAGATCTAACAGTAAGATTAGCCTGACGGGCTCTCCTTTTTTTAGTACTAGCGGTGCTCAACCCAAAAGGGGGAGTCACCAAGCATCTTTATTCGCAAATGGGCCAAACAAAGGGATTAATATAAATTAAAAAAATCCTAATATAGCCCCTAGGTTATCATCCTAGGAAGCCATATCAGATGACAAGGAGGCTTTGGGGAAACTTTTGTCCGGTGCCCGCTTTAGCTGGTGGACCATGGCGGACAGCATTGGGGTGGGAGCATCAGCGACATGAGGCATAAGGAGGTATAGTTGGGGGTTTTCTTTGTTAATGAGGCAGCGGTGCCCATCGCCTCAACGTATTGAGCAAGTTGATGCTCAGAAAAAATGATGAAAGCTGGTACACAATTAAATGAGTTGATGCGCCAGCAGGTTTTGGGATAATTGGGGTTGAAAAGAGAAGTTTTGCTGCATCGATGCAAGCGTGGTTCACACCAAAAGCAAGCTCCTCAATTTTGTACTCTGCATCTTCCTCAAAATCATGAGGAAAATTGGGGATAGGAACACCCTTGACAAGGGGCTCCATGCCCCATGGAGTTGCTGGCGGAGGAGGGTGTTGGCTGGGGCAGCTGCAGCCGCAACTGCCATCCTGATGGACATTTAAACTTCAGTACAACATGAACATTGTCCATTGAGATGGAACAAAGCACAGGAATGTAGATGAACTGACCTGATTGCCCCTGTTATATTTAGACAATAGAAATTATGAACGATTACATGACATAATAATGTACCTGGCTCTTGGTTGGGAGAAGATGAACCAGTCCAAAAAATGTTTAAATGACAAACGTAACGTACTAAAGTTCCTGATGTTTATATACCGGAAATTTGAAACTAATTGGATACCTTACTTGCAACCTTTGAAGAGGGTATCAGTGATAATGGGAGGCTACAATACATTAGGACATGGAGGAGCCAGAAAAAGTTATAAATAGATTAAGAGTTGATACTAAAGGTGTGGAGTACTGGACTCTGTAGTGAAAGTCTTAGGCACTTGCATAACTTGTAAATAGCAAATGCCACATAAGGTCAAGTAAAAGTATCAGCTAATGACCCTTCAGCATCCATTTCACAACATCAGTTTAATGCCATTTGTCCACTGCTAAATCCACAGGTTGGAATTTATATATCCTTATAGTGATTGATGATTCATTAAGTTGTTTAGTGTAATTGCCAGTCCCGCACAGAACGCCAAGGTTGCCACTAACTTTTAATATAAAATATACACTAGGCATGGTTGCACGCAGGTACAGCTATGTTACAAAGGGTAAAATTTTATATTAAGAGTTGTGAGAATTTTAGCTATGAGCTCTGGAACTCAACAACTATTCTCAGCGCCCTATAATCCATCAACTAATGATAATTTCGAAAGAATTAATGTAACTTTAGTTCAATATTGTGCAAGATGGCTACTATCAATCCATTACACTAGGACCATGTTGGAATTTCAAACGGATTATGGTTCATTTAATTCCAACTGTTGTAATTTACTAATTGGGAATGATAGCTGATTAATTCAGTTAATTTATAAAGGGTTTTAACTATCATAATTATTCCTTATGGTTTCTAAACTATTATATGAATTAGTTGAAGAATATTGCTGACTAACTTGCTTAGCTTTGATGTATTTAAGTCTTATCTTCAGTTATTAGCTATTTCAATGTATCGGCTATTTCACAGAGTAGTTAGGAAAAACTCCAATAGCATTTAGAATTTCAACTTATTTACAATTAATTCCAAGGATAATCTTTGAAATATTATAATTTTAGGTAAATTAAGAGTGGGAGTTTAAGTGAGTCCGACTGGATATTAGGATGAATATTAAAAACCAAGTGATTTAAGATATTATAATTTGGCGGTGATTGATGATGATGTTTATAAAAATATTTTTAGGGTTATTAATTTAAACTTGTTATGTTACCCTAGTTACAGTTGAACAGCAATGTAAGACAAAATAGAATATAATCTTTTTTAACACTGAGATAATTAGATAAGCAGGTGACTAATGTTTGCTGTTCTTATAAACTCAACCTCAAATTTTAATATAAGCCTCCACCTCCTTACTATTATCTATTTTGAGTTGATCAGATCCTTGAAGTTTAAAAGTAGGTGAATAAGTCCTGATTATAGATGCTAGATGAGGCATCTAATACGTGGTTAGCGCACCACTCCAAATCCTGAAGCTACAAGGAATCTCCGCATGGACTAATCTGACTGGCTAGCTGAAACAAGGAACTAAAGGAGATATACCGGACAGAATGGGATTTTAGGACAAAAGCTATTTTCTCAAATAGGTTTAGGGCTCTGTATCTATTAATGTAGTTTATTAACCAAGAGTGAAGTTGAAGGCTACGCTGAGAAAGGGGAATTTTCTGCCATGATCTGTATTGAAAGGTAACCAGTGAAGGCAAAATAGCAAGGATCATTAGTCTTAATACTGATACCCTAGCAAGCTAGCAGAGACCAAAATTATGTGAAATAAAAATTTGCAACATAACAATATCTCATAAATGTATTGATGACTTACAGGATAAGCTTCCAATGTATTATCAAAAATCAAGAACTTATATGGAAAAGAACCTGGCATCCCAAAAATTATTAGCTCACCAAATTACCAGTGATAATACTGAAGAGCATGAAAAAGCTCTAAGATGACCATCTCGGAAGATTATACAGCACTAATCAGATTCAATGACAATTCTAGACAAAAAAACAATAGAAGGGCAAGATATAAATGCATTCTGCCACCCTTTACCCGCTTTTAAGATTTTGGATTTAGTCTTGTGCCATCACAATTATATAATTCCCTTTCAGTTTATGTTTGTTTTATTGAAGGTTGAGACCTTCAAGGCTATTTAATTATTAGTCAAATATGTCTCCAGCGGGAATCTCTTAGGACTTTTGTACTCTAAGGTAAACTCTCAAGGGAAATACGTAGTTGAGGCTACTCTGTTCGCGCCAAACAGGCAAGACTTTTGTAAAACAGACAGGAAAATCTTTAGTATAACAAATAGGCAAAACTAAAGGTATCTTTAATACAAAATTGGGGATTTTTATAGGGCCATGCTGACTCAGGATCACTTAGGATAGACCTTTCAAGAGAATCAAGTTTGAGTGTGGTAAGGAGATCTCCTGTTTGGAATTGCAGAATGCAAAGGCTTTTAACATACTCAGTCCTTCTGAGTAGGGAAAGAAGTTTCTAGTTGACCTCTGAAAGGCATGATCTTAAACAATTGAATCACCGCCTTTGTCAGATAAATTGGCGGATTTAGGATTCCAAACACTCTTTCAGGAGAGCATTATCCTTGTTGATTTTAATATCTCTCAAATCAGCTGAGCTCCACTTGTTGTATTGTGGCTCAGTATGCGTTCAAATCTCATCACAATTTACATTATCCTGGCAATGACTAACGCAAGATTTCTCCAAGGAGGGACATAACTTTGGGAGAAATCTTGCATGAACAATATACATGTGAAGCCTGATTTGACAGAGGAAACTATATATTAAGGTCTACATTGTTAGATCACTAAATAAGTGCCTGACCATGAAGTGTCTTTTTTGGACCCATCCTCCAGGTCATTAATTATTGAACAGGACGAGTTCTTCTGATTAATATTTGGGCAAAATCGTTTTCTGGGCATTATCCCGTTCAGCTTCTCTTCTAGTTATAGCTCACATGGAGTTTTCAGATAAATCTTGTAGCCAAAAAAGTTCTTCAGTTAGCCTTTGCATCACAAGATCAGCAGTATAAGGCTTAAAGATTTCTAATATGGGCTGTACATTTGGGGGTAGAATTGGTTTTTATCCATAAAGAGCTCAAAAAGTGATATCTGGACAATATGATAACTGACATGGTACACTAGTAAAGCTGCTGGCAAATATTCATTCCATCATAGGGTCGGATTGAGTTATTTTTTGGAGGATGGATAAAAGCATGTCATTTGCCCGTTTTACAGACTCATTGGTAACATGATAGTAGGGTGCTGTAAAATAGTGAAAGGTGCTCATCAGAGAATTGAGATTGAGACTTCTTCAGAAATGAAGCTGGTTATTATCAGAGAGCATCACTTTAAGACTATCATTGAAAGTGAAGACCTATTTAGGTAAGAAGAAATCGGTTGCCTTAAAGGTGGGCTAGGCAGCGGAGATGGCCTCCATTAACTTGTAAAGTGGTCAAATTCTAAGATGATATAGTGATGGCCATATATCGCCAAAGGCAAGGGGCCAATAAAATGATACTAACCATGGAAAATGGGGTCGTGGGACTTGCTACCTGGTGTTGATATATTGGAATGGAGGATTATGGTTTTCAAGAATGAAGCACGTAAAAATGACATCTTGAATAGTTTCAATCATCCCATACTAATAACAACGTTTTTTTTGCCATTTGTGGTTCTTTCTAACCAACCATGGCCTACAATTGCATGCGCCTCCAGGGCGGCTTTATTCTGTTGAGGTCAGACTTATGGTATCTTTGACGTCCCAAAATGCTTATACAATAGTCCATTATCAACCTAAGTTGTTCAGCCAACTTCTTTAATTGGTTTTAGATCCGCAGAGCTTCTTAACTCGAGTCTTTGGGTTTTTTTAATATGTTCATAGATATAATCCTTTTCAGAAGCAGAGTTAGTATGGAGCAGGAATAGTCCTTTGGCGTTTTGACAAAACATGCTGGCATGGTAGATAATTGATAAATCGTAACTCTGAAATTTAAGAGCCCAATAGGCCAACCACCCGTCAGGATCTTTCATCTGTTGTAGCCAACATAGGGAAACATGATCCGTAACTATGGTAAGATGGATCCTATAAATAATGGGATGAAAGTGTTTGATGGCCAGCAGGACAGCCAGACACTCGCGCTCCATTATGCTATAGTTTCTTCCCACCCAAGTTAAAGTCTTTACTAAAGTGAGAGGTATTATGATCACCTTGATTAATATCAAGCTAAGCTGGAATAGCCTTACGGCCACATCGCTAGCATCAGTAATGAGGATGAAAGGTTTGTCAAAGTGGGGTGCATTAATTTAGGAGCTATAGCAAGTGACTTTCTTAAAACATCAAAGGCCTGATGTTAGGTTTTTTCCCATTAGAACAGGACTTCTTCATGAAGTATATAGGTTAGCGGTTCAGAAAATTCAGCAAAATGAGGAATATATTGTTGTTAAAAACTGACCATTATGAGAAAGACCTGTATATCACGCAAACTTCTCAGCCAAGTCATTTTATCAATTGAAATCAATTGTTAGGTAATGGAAAGATCTCTTCTTTGGTAACCTTATACTATAAAAACTCCATCTCAGTCTGGAAGAACTGGCATTTTGCGGGCTTCATTTCAGTGAAACAGAGATAAGATGTTCAAACACGTCTTTTACTTGAAATACATGTTGATCAAACGTTCAGGAAAATACCATCACGTCATCTAAATAAATCAGTACACACAGCATCTTAAAATCCCCACTAGGTAGTCCATCGTCCTTTAAACTGTGGCTGAATCATTGTATAGTTTTGAGGCATATTCATGGGCTTGAATAACCCCATGCTTGCTATAAGGAAACATTTTTTCTCTATCATCAGTTGTAAGCTTGATTTGCCATTACCCACTGTCAAGATCCATTTCCAAAAGAACTGAGATCCTTCTAACAGTTGTAATGAATATAAATTCAGGGTAGCGTGTAGCTAACCTTTTGAGTGATGGCATTTATCTAGTGCTAATTCATCACCGCCCAATGGCCTTCATATTTCTTCCTTACAAGTAGCACGTTGAGGCCAAGAGGCTTTGTTATGGTTTTAACAATATGGAATCCAAGAGCTGTTTTAGTTCTTTAATAACCTGAGCTTCTTCAACCTTAGAATCCCAGTAAGGTCAAGTGCAGATCAGAGAGACATCACAGGTAAGCACCCTGTGCTGCACACCCTCATCATCCCAAAATCTTCTGGCCTTGTGGAAAAAATATCAGCGTACTCCTCATATAAGGCATCCGCCCGCCATTGTTGCTTAAAGGTGAGGTTTAACCTGTCTCTACTTAAACTCAGGCTAATGCAACAATTTAATCAATGCCTAAATCACACAACATTCCACACCCAGAAAAGGACTCAACTTATTGGAGGGTAAAGTCTGGACACATGCAACAGGATGGTTTTGAGTTATTAGCATTGGGTGATTCGTAATGTTAGCCATCAAGATAGTTAGAGTGTCCCAGTAAGCTGGATCCAGCACCATAGGGCATATAATAGGCTCCACAAATAGCTGTATTACCATCTCTGCGAATCTCCAGTAGATTGTCTGGTAGTATGGTAATTTGGAGCCTTGTGTCTAAGAGAATCCGTGACTTTGGAGGTATGGTTATACAATTAATTATATATACAAGCATCCCTCTCTGAGCTTCTTTACTGGGAGGTGGCAATTTTGGCCTTTGGTCCAACTACGCGGTATTCTAAGAGTTTGATGTGGTTTGGGTGCTCTAGTAAGCAACTCATAGGATTTCTCTTTCTTTTTCCCCAAAAATATGAGTTATGACTAAATGGATGCGGTACCCTGAAAAATAGAAAAACAGTGGTCCTTTTGACTTATTAGGATATTGAATTCAACCAGGAATTCTGTGATGATGTGAAGGTCATATTCATCGTTTCCTAGCAGCTTTCAGGGGCAGTCACTACTAGAGATCTGAATCTAAGCGGCATGGATGATTAGGCGCCCAAAGAGCAAGTTTGATGTGGTCCTGTGGTCACATAATCTACAAGTGTGGTTCTGATTTGAATAGACTTTTATCCGTTTTAATAGTTGGGTAGATATGACGTTGGTGGGATCCAGTATCGATTATGGCCATGATTTTAGCTTATGGATGGATATTCCTACTCGAGTGACTTTGGTACTAAAATGAGAGATTGATTAAATTGGATTGTTGGATGAAGATTTCCCGAAAGGGCAGTATAAGAAAGATTAAACCTTTATTTGAAATCAGCAAATATGGAACCTAGAAGTCATCGGGCTTGGCAAAAACATAACGTTCAGTGTGTGGTGCAGCGGTAGATTGAGGCTGAGGCTTAGCATTTGCAGAAGGTGCCTTGTCCTTAAGCTGACTCTGCTTTTCCCCCTTCATCAGCTTGCTTTTTCCAGCAGGAGCTTTCTTGATGGTCGAAGGTTCCACAATAAGTACAAGGGTTACAATGCGGTTTACTTCTCTGGAATCTTCCAACTGAATGAATTTGTGGCCAGTTTTCCCTACTAGATGGTTGGCGCACTTCAGGTTTGGGAAACTCCATTATAGGTTCCTTAGTATCAGGGATATACTTATAAATCTTCTTAACATTCAGGAAGTAAATTACAAGGTCGGTGTTGTGCTGATAGGTTGAGAGAATGGCGGCAATAGCGTCATCTAAGTTTAAAATGGTCGTAAGTTGCAAGAGTATGAGCTTTATGATACATTCTTTCAGCAAATTTGATGTTGGTCAACCCACATCTGGGGTTGGTTCCGCAGAAAGTCCTGTTTACAGTTAGAAAGGGAAGAGGTTAATTATATATTTTTAATAAGGACATTCTTTATAGCAATTCAGGTGGTACAAGTCTTGAAGTAAGGTATCATAATATCTTGATCTTTTTATCCATGCAGGTTTTAATGTGTTAACATTTCTAATGCTCCATAGCTGGTTCCATTGTACCTTTGTACACAAAAGGATAGTGCTGAATAGTCAAAGTTCTGGGAACTTCTTCTATTTAGAACTAAGTTTAAAGTATCTAACTGTTTTTAGAGAGCACATGGATGGCAGTGGAAGTTGGTCACTCAGATTTAGTGGGTTCCTTAGTACCTAAGTCAGTATGATGTATAGACATGTTGAATTGGTGACGGAACTCATCCATATCATCCTAGAGTAGTGTATCAGTCATTGACATGCGTAAGCGGGATCTTGGCATCTAAAAGTCAATGGAGCTGTTCAATCTCGGAGGATCGAAGGGCCAATTGCGCGAAAAGAGAATCCTGTTTAGCTTCTATAAATCAGATTTAGCGTTCATTTACTCGAGTTGATGATCCAATTGGGCTTAAGAGATGATCAGGTTTGCACATGTTGCAGTTGTCTTTGTATTATTGTTGTATAATGAGATAAAGGTCAGGTCTGCATCAAGATGACCCCCTCAATAGTCATCTTAACTCATTGGGCCACCAGTAGTAGTTGTCATTCAAGAGCCTTAATCTAAGCTTCATAGGTTTCATTGTAAGAAAGCCCAATAGGGTGAGAAGATCCAGGAGACCTCGGGGACCTTCAGGTCCAGGGGGTCCTTGTCCTCCTTCCTTCTAGGTTCAGTTTCGCTGGGAGGCCCCTTTTGGATAATAACCTCATGGATTGGTGGTATGGCATTTCGTTTGAACAACTGTTGAATCCAAAAGGCCAAGGTGACAATATGGGAATCAGTGTCTTGGCAATTTTTGGTGATGAGGTCAACGAGGGTAGATAAAGCGCGTTCCATTCGTTGTTCCATGTCAGTGGCTACATGGATCATCCTCTGAGAGAGTTCATTTTTAAGTATTGATCAACCCCAGTGTCAAAATGGGATATATGATGTCGGATTTCAATGATTTCATGGCAGTTGTCCATTATTGCCTCACAGTTGTCTCATCCAAAATTTTAACGTGGCTTCATACAGTTTAAGGAACTTATCGCGAATTTGATGAGACAATCTGAGTTGCCGCTGGATCTCAAAGTAAAGGAGCCAAGTAGCTGCATTTGATGGCAAAAAGTGGGATGTACAAATAACCAAAGATAGGACTCCACTTGGGATACTTAATCTTTAGAGCTTGGAAGGTCAAGTGAGGAATATAGATGTGTCAAATTGCAGCAATCCGTGCAGTGCGGCTATGGCTGGTTTTTACAGGGATAATAGTTCCACCATGTATGATGATAACAGTATAGAAGACATCAACAGCCTGCATTTGACAAAGCGAATCATCCAGAGCAGAGTTAGTTGGGTCATGGGCACATTGAAATCAAGTTTATAGTGTGAGGGAAAAAGAGCCATAGGATTATTGGTAATGACCCATCAGGTCAGGCTCATATTCTCTTCAATGTTAGTAGGGCTGTTGTCACTGTAATTGTTCATCTAGAAGATAGGTATTTACCAGGTAGCCTTGGATAGACCTGACAGAAAGCACCAGTAACAGTTTTTGTTGATTTCGTTGAAGATCAGGACCTTTAAAGTCTACTCAATTATTAGTTGAATGTAGCTCCAGAGGGAATCTCTTAGGGATGCTGTGCTCTATAAACAATCTCTTAATGGAAATACATCGTTGAGGCTACTCTGTTCACTTCAAACAGGAAATATCTCTGTAAAAACAGGCAGGAAAATCTCTAGTATAACAAAAAGGCAAAACTTAAGGTAACTTTGTTGGTTAAAATTTTAAGGATATTTATAGGGCCATGTGAGACTCAGGATCACTTAGGATATACCCTGCGAGAGGCTCAGGATTGAGTGTGGTATGTAGATCTCCTGACCAGTGCATCCAAAATTAAAAGCTTTTATTATACTCAGCTCTGAGTCATAATGGAAGTTTTCTGGTGACATCTGAAAGGCAAAAACTTTACCAAGTGAATCAGCACCTTTGTCTATAAATTGGCGAATTCAGGAAGGTTTTGGGATTCCAAACGCTTTTTCAGGAGCTTATTATACTTATCAATATTGATATCTCTTAAATTGGCAGAGCTCCATTGGTCATATTACAAACTAATGTGTGTTTAAATCTTAGCACGATTTCCATTATCACTGAAACACACCAGGGAGTTAAAATGGATTTCATCTGGGATGAACCATATGATATATTCTACAAATGCGAGGGATAGTTACTTAATCAAGTCTTAGAAACTAGAGTAAATATAAACTGTGTACATAGCAATTTTTTTAATCAGCACTCCCATGCCAATATTCTTGATGGGGGTAATGCCATATATCAGGAAATCAGGCATGATGGGAAGAATATTGTTAAATCAACTCCCAAATGATAATCAATGCCTAGACATAAGAAGGGGGTTAAAGAATCCAATCAATTAATTATCTGGGAAAACCAACAGTTGATAAGGCTTAACTTAATATTTGGAAAATTCCATTAGACCAATTCAAGACTAAAATACCCTGAGATAAAATCCTGTTTAGTCAAATGAAGAATGATCAAAATGTCAGGTGACCATTACACTAGGTGGCACATGAGGCAGTAAATTAAGATATACCCACAAAAGTGTAAGAATCCTGACTCTGCCCAACAATCGACCTAAGTATATGAAGTTTCACCTGACTTGTTACATCAACATACCTTTTCTTCCTATTAAAATATTATGCAGAAACATTGTACAATCTGGATGCTTCACCCGACCAAGAGCCACCCACCTTAATTCCTCCTTTCATTAATTTAAATAATCCTTTTCATTATGGGTTTTATATTGTTACATGTAATGTACAAAAACCTCTTTTGTTATAAAATAAAGTTACATCATTCATTTAACCTCTTTTTTACTTGAATTCACTATTTCATTTCGCCATACTTACATAGGAAAGATACTTTAGCAAATGGGACCTAAGAAGTCGACTTGGAACCCTTTTAGATAGAAAATATACTTTCTATTCGACTTAGTTGCAATCAAGTATTGAATTTCAGGCTTCTTAGGTATAGCACCATCAAGCCACTAAAACAGAAGCCCAACTCTCATATTTAAACGAGTTGTCATGTAATTTGATAATAGACATCTAGACTGGCAGCTTAATTTCTTATATTACTTAAACTCTAATATTCTTTAACCATCTAAACTACCCCACTTTCTCTTCATTATGCTTGTTTGATATCATCTCAAATTTATCACTATAAATTTGAGTATTATACTTTTAAGTACTATTAATTTTTGTGTAATTTTCTTATGCAATATTTTCAACAAATAAAATCATACTTACCTTCTACATTAATTGCTGTATAATAAATCAATTTGTACTTACTTTCTTAGATTTTAGGGTAAAAAGATAAATTACAGAATCATCAAATTAGATTTAAAACTTACCCACACTAGCAGGAGCTTTAGTATAAGCTTTCAGATCAATTTTATCAACCCCTATTGGGTTTGCTGCTATTGACAACAAGCTTTGGATAATTATTTGGTTACTCAGAGATGCTAAGTCAGACAACTTTGGTTGTCACTTACCCTTCTCTAATGGTTCAGAGGTTTCTAGAAGTTTCAGAAGGCTAGAGATATATCTACATTTTTAGAGAATTGGACAAAAACTAAAATTAATGTAATAAGTTAAAAGCACTTTGTTAAATAAAAGGCTTGTACTATTTAAAGTGCAAAAGGTAGATCAGATATGTGATGGGTGATAGGTGAATACTACATGTGAGGGTGTAAAGAGATTTTGAAATGAAGGAGGCAATGGCAATAGTTTGGTTTAAAGTTAGAGTAGATCAGGATTCCGCATTGAAGGCTAGACTGAGGTCAAATAATGGTATCACAGTTAGTAATTTATATTATATTCTATTAGAAAGCCAATAGGTAATAAGGCATAATATGTGACATAAGGTGCTTAATGGGATTAATAAAGAAGTTAAACACTGAGTACATTATCAGGCCTAATATCAACATGATATTAAAGAGTTTTACAAGTCAATTCGCATTCATTACAAGCTAAATCTATATTTATCATTGAATTTTCATACATTATAGTCCATCTAATATATATTTGTTGATTTTTGCATACATTATAGGCCATATCAAATATTTTTCAAAGTTTTTAATGGATGAGAAAATAAATTAAAACTATAAAATTTGGCTTAAAATAGATTCAAAAATTAATAAGAAAAATTTATGAAATGGCTTGAAATGGATGCATAAATAAATGAAAGATTCATAGATTGGCTTAAAATGGATGCAAAGAAAAATAAAAAATAAAAATCGGCTCAGAAATCACTTTAACTTGGATTGGGCATCCTTCCCTATCTCATTAGCCAGTTAAATCACTAACAAGACAATTTATCCAGATTTTCTAGGTCCTAAACCTGGCATTATTATGGTAAATTGCTTAATGCTTAAAAAATATAAGATTAATAGTGCTTTAAAGCATTAGACCGATATCATCATCAGAAAAATTATAATAATAATGGGCCTTAGTCCCAATTAAGTACATAATAGTGAACATAAACTAATGTAGATAGCAATATTAGTAAAGTTGACATTAATTAAAGTAATTGATAAAGTGTAACCTTAAAGTTGAGTCTTTGCCTAACCTAAGGCAAAATCCAACAACATCATTAATACCTAATATGATTTTTTACCAAAGTTGATCTCAATAATAGACTATTCATTAATTAAGTATCTTGATTCTTGATGATAACTTAATATATATAAGTCTATGAGACATATGATTATATTAAAATGAAATCATTTGATTATTTTTAGAAATGGTAAATTGTCTACTATCAATTGGCCTTATAGCTCAAATATTTGATTTTTTTAATTAAAATCTGATTGTGTTTCTAAATTAACCCCATTAAGATATTGTAATTGACATTTATCAATAGGCTTTAAGCTTAAAAGACTATATCTTTGTATTCAACCAATCATTGCTACTTGATATTTTTAATAGTCAAGTTTGAGGCATATAATGAAATATCCCTTCCCTCCTTGACTTGAGCCCAGAATAATGAGCTAATACCACTGCAATGATGTCATGTAGAAGATACTGCAGTATAATATTTGGATGATGTGGAGTAAAGGTAGCTATTGCCATTGGCCCAATATAACATTTTAACTTTTGAAGAATCACAAGGTCAAGTTGCATGGAAGCAGCAAATTAAATTGAGACTGCTTACCAGTTGGGGTGCGTATGCACCCAGAAAGCAGCCCAGAATGCCGGGGCATTGCTACCAAAATGACTTGGAGGCAGTAAGGGAGCAAAGCGATGTGGGAGAGGAAACTGACTACCACTATCCTTTCGTTCCTACTAGTAACCAAACTTTGGTCGCCATAGTGTAATAATTCCACCATGGTAAACTCCTTAAGACTGACAGAAGACCCTGGATATGCTAGGGTGCTACTGGTTGTTGAGTAAATGGTGAGGTCATGGATCCTCACCCAGCGGTGTTAAATGATCTCTAAAAATAATGGTACTTCTTGATGCCAGAGGGCATCCACAAGTGGGGACATCCCAAATAAGCCGCTACCTTAGTAATCCTATTTGAGGAAGGCAGGCAGCAACGTCATTAGAATGGCCGCTAGGGCCTAGTTATTGTGCAATTCTGTAAATATGGTACTGGCTAGCAGATGCAACAGAAAATAGAAAAATTTCAAACTAGAAAGTTAGGTTGGAAAGGGAATTTATAATTTATTAAACAAAAAATTAGAATTGACTGACAAATGTACAAGTGAGAGCAGTTGTCCTATATACTAAAAGGCTTAAGGAAAGAATAAAAATACTTGAATAAGGGTGTCAAGATTTGAGGTGAAAAACAAATCAAATTCGTCACTTCTGAATTGAGTTGCAGTATAATAACTCACAAGCCTATTTGAATGGAGCCTTATCTTAATGGCTCAATCCCAAACTTAGTCAGGAATCCACCTGCGTTTGAGGATCAATGGAGACAACTTCAGGAGTCTCATCCCCAATTCCTGAGCCATGTGAGGCGGAGTTTTCACCAATCCATTCATGGTGGAAACAAAATACAATGAGGGTGCCAAACAAGCGGTCAATTCAGAAGGCCATGAAAGACCCTGAATGGATGGGGCATGAAGATCCTTGAGACACCATGTCCCTACACACCCTATAAATATTGACACATTTTAATCTAATAAAATATTTGGTATTTAATCCATTCTTCCATTTTATTTCTGACCTCCTTTTAAAAATTTATAGGTTTTAATTATTTTCAGCCAATAACCCTTATAAACTGATTACTTGCACAGGTTTGGGTTTAATGCAATTCGTCTGAATTGTATAGTAGTTGATATGATCAGTTGATAATAGTATGTGTCATGGTAAAATGATATCATAGTGGGGACCAACCCCAAGGATAAGGCTTGGAGCCAAGAGGTCCATAAGGTGAATTTACAGGCCCTCCCTGACCTTAGGCATACCCTAGACCAATGCTGGGTATGAGAAAAAATATGCCCAGGTTGGTACTAGTGGGGTGACAAATGCCCATCCCCTTATGTTGGCCTAGGTATTGAAAAGAACGGTTTATATAACAAATGCAGACAGTTTGGTTTGGTTAGTCAAGGAACAGGGTTTTAAACCTGTTCCATTTACAAAGATCGCATGTTTGGGTCAAATACAACTTCAATCAAATACACAAGTGAAGTCAGTCTTGGTGTATTCTACCAATCAGGATGATAGTGTGTGCTTATTGGTGGGTCAGTGCTTGGGCCTACTTCAGCGAACCCCTTATTCCCCCATTGAAATTTAATTATACTTTTCCTCAACCAACATTCCTTGTTGTTTGACTTCCCAATAAAATTTACCCCATTTTACCATTTTTTTATTGCTATTCCAAACAATCCTGTGTGCGGACCTTTTTAAGGAGGCCTCGCGCTACCTTAACAACCACATATTATATTAATTTAGGCTTTCACCTAGTGCACTGTTGGTTCTCCCAGGTTCCCTCCAGCCTGGTACATTTACCATTTCATCCTTAGTGCACCGCGTCATTTTTGGTTGGATTATAACTTTAATAATCGCCTACTTTTGCTTGAGTTATTATTGCTTCAGCACTCTCTGCTGAACAATAATGACTTTTATTCTAACGGTTAGTTCCCTTAATTGGGCCTGTGCACTGAGCACTACCACTCTGGGAACATGAGAGTTATAGATACTCTCCTTACATTAGTTGATAACCGCATAAAATTATGTGCACAAACTTTTTTGCGTGTAACTTTTCTGGAGTGGAAATGGTGGGAGCTGGCTGAAGGCCTTGGCTGTGGTCAGCTACACCGCTGTTTTCCCTTTTTCAAGAACGTTGGAGCAACTCAGCGTTATTATGGTTGCCTCTAACTGGAAAGTATCCACCCTTCATGCTCATACCTGGTGGATTTGGACGCTTCAATGTCCAAAAGTCATGATTCCCCAACTTTCCACCAAAATAATCAATTTCCATCTAATTAACAAGTTTTCTTTCAACCGTGCATTCAGACAATGCCAGCAGAATTGGCTCAGATGGGCCTGGGGTGTTGGCCTCGGATACCATTGGCATTCCGTTGCAGTTAGGGGAATAGGGTCGTTTATGCCTGAAAATGCGTTTTATAATGATTTTTTTACCCAAACCTCTGAACCTTTTCTTAGCTTTTATGGCTTGGATGAGAACCCTATCCCAGTATATCAAACCACCCCTGAGAACCCTCGCTTGACCCCTACCATGATCTGGGGCACTCAGGAAGCAGAGAAAGAACTTCGTTTAAAATATGATAAAGTATATGCACCTGCAGAAGGCATGGTGGGGTATGTGGCCTCAGTATTAAGAGTGGCCAACTATCCCTCCCCCTTTTTTGATTCCAAAACATACTCTGATGGCTTGCTTGAGCCAGAGGAAGAATTTTTTGGTGAGTTGTTGTCATTGTCTACCATAAATAAAGACCATTACTGGTATTTTTTACTGACTGCTGCCCTCTCCTCCCCTTTAGGGAAGCTCACCACTACTATTTTGGTGAATACTGGCGCCACTGGAAACTTTATGGATCAGAGCCTAGCCGACTACCTGGGACTGAGTTACTTGTCAGGTGGTATGGCTAAGGGAGGTGCGTCCCAAGGTATTTCCACTCTGGAGGTTATTGGGACAGTGGACTATCAGGTTGGCAAGTACCAATTGCCAATTCACTTCAGAGTGATCAAAATCCTCCTGTACCCTATCATTTTGGGTGTGGAGTGGTGGCGAAAGTTTGATTTTAGAACCAACCTGAAAGAGAATACCCTCCCTCTCAATGTGAATAATGGTTACACCCTAGTTGTGCCTTTTTCAGAAGAGAACGTCCAGGGAGAATTGACCCACTGCCCCACCTTCACCCTTATAGCCTTGCCTCATTGCTGAAGCCCTCAGTGGAAGTTCCCCTACCATCCTGTTTGGAGGGGTGGAATCTTCTTTTGATGCAGCATCTTCTAACACAATTTCTGAGCACTCAGAATTTAATTGTGACTTCAAGCCCACTATGGATCTGGTGCATTTATCTTCCCCCATTTACCCGTTGACTGTCCAGGAGGAAGAGGCGTTGGATGTGTGGGTGAAGGAACAGTTAGCCAAAGGTGCGATTTTTCAGCGTACCTCCCCTACATGCTCTCCACTTCTCTTTGTTGAGAAGTCTGATGGTACTCTGCGCCCATATGTGGACTATAGGAACCTTAACAACGTCACTGTACCAGATCTACATCCCATCACTTTGGACACTCAGATTGAGCGCTATGTGGAGAAGGCTAAGGTCTTTTCCAAGCTGGATTGTCTCAATGCATTCAAGCATATTCATATTAAAAAGGGACATGAGTGGTTAACCGCCTTCCATACCAGAAAAGGGATTTTCCAGTTTTGAGTCATGCCCTTTGGGCTTAAGAATGCCCCTGCCATCTTTTCAACGCCACATTGATGCAGCGTTGGGTGACTTGTTGAGGGTATGTGCGGTTGCCTACATGGATGATATTCTGGTATTTTCCCCTGATCAGGAGTCCCATGCAGTACACCTTCATCAAGTGGTGGAGCGGTTAAAGGCAGCCAGCCTTACGCTGAAGATTAGTAAGTGAAGATTCTTCAAGTCCCAGGTCACTTTTCTGGGCAACGTCGTGTATGAACAAGGACACATGATAACTCCAGACAAGGAGAAGGCGATTCGTGAGTGTCCTACCTCTACTTCAGTAAGAGAATTGAGGAGTTTTTTGGGGACGTGTACGTTCCTCAAGAAGTTCACGCCAAACCTTTCTAAGATGGCAGCGCCCTTGTATAGGGCTAGTGGTGCAAAAGTGCTTCAGTGGTCCCCCGTTTTGGAGGATGCTTTCTAAGCTGTGAAGTGCTCCCTGTTGTCCACGACCATCCTTCACCATGTCAACTCTTCCAAAGAGTTCATTGTGTCTACTGATGCCTCTAACTTCGCCATAGAGGCTGCCTTGTTACAAGTAGGTGAAGATGGGATAGAGCCTCCAGTGGGATATTTTTCCAGGAAAATGTCTCTGCCTGAGTTGAATTACGCCGTTTATGACAAGGAGTTACTAGATGTGGTGGAGGCACTGACATATTGGCGTCACCACTTGCATGGCTCTACCAAACCATTCCGCATATGTACAGATCACCGTGCCTTGCTGTATTACTGCGCCCTCATGTCCTAACCCCACGGCAGACCCGTTGGCATGAGACCCTTGCCCAATTTGCCTTTTCTTATGAATTCACCAAGGGCAAGGATAAAGTCTGGCAGATCTTTAAGTCGCAACCCTGCTTTTAACTCTTGATCCAAAGGAGGTAGAAGTCCACAACACACAGGTGATGATTCCTCCAAATAGAATTCTGTCGCCACTTCCCTCTTCCCCAGAAAAAAGGGCCAGTGCTTGCACCTCTGGAGAATGCAGAGGAATATGGTATGTTCATAAAGGTTGTCCTTTCTCAGCCACTGTTGGCCGAATATACTATGGTACTTGCTAAGAGCTCTTTAAATATAGAGGACCTATCCAGGGGTTATCACGTAAAGGATGAGATGGTGTAGTTTCAGGGGCGCCTTTGGGTACCTGCTGGACCACTGTGCCTGAGAATCATCTGGCACCATCACAATGGTATCACCATTGGTCATCCCGGGAAAGCAAAGACTTTGGGGTTGATACGTCACACCTACAATTGGAAGGGCTTGCCTGCTCAGGTGGGGCGGTATTGTAAGGAGTGTCTGGTCTGCAACCAGATGAAATCCAATCGTCAACCTTTAGCAGGGTTGTTGGTACCAGTCCAAAAGGCTGATGGGCCCTGGACTTCCCTCCCAGTTGATTTCATTATGGAATTACAGCCTCTGATGGTTATGATGCCATCATAGTGGTGGTGTATCGGTTCACAAAGTTTGCCCACTTTATTCCTTGCGAACTACAATAACCGCGGCTGGGATGGCTAGGCTCTTCGTCACCCATGTGTTTTCACTTCATGGGGTTCGCCAAAAAATTATCAGTGACCAGGGCCCCCAGTTTACCTCCGTTTTTTTGGAAGAGTTGTGTAAGACTCTTCAGATTCGCCCTTGCCGTTCAACTGCCTATCACCCCAATCAGATGGGCAGACCAAACGAGTGAACCAGTGTTTGGAACAGGTTCTGCGGTGTTACACCGCCGCAGATCATTCTGATTGGGTTTCTCACCTTCCCATGACCCAGTTTAGCTATAACAATACCTTGCACTCCTTTATTGGTTGTTCCCCATTTTTTGTCAGCCATGGCTTTAACCCCGCCTTTAACATGGAGCCCAGCTGTGAGTCTAAGGTTGAAGCGGTGGTGAACTTTGCCAAGACAATCATGAAGGTCCACCAGGGGGTTTCCACAAGATTGGAGGCAGCAATTCAAATGTATAAGAAGAACGCTGATGGGAAGCGCTGAGTGGGTTCTGTGTACAAGGAAGGGGATCTCGTGATGCTTGATGCTCGTAACATCCCTATCAAGCAGCCATGCAAGAAGCTGGGACCAAAGAGGATTGGGCCCTACCGCGTTGTTAGAAAGGTGGGCCATGCCTCATACCAGCTAGATCTCCCCCCTTCATTTTGGATTTTTCCTGTGTTTTATGAGAGCAAACTGATGTTGTTCAAGGGCCCCCCACCAGAGAATCCTGAGGCCTATCTCGTGGATGGGGCGCCATAGTTGGAGGTGGAAGAAATAGTTGCCTCCTGCAGCGTTAAAAGAAGACTGGAGTACCTGGTATCCTAAAAGGGCTTTGATGCTGCAGAGAACAGTTGAGTTTCAGCGCGCAATTGTGTGCATGCCCAAGAGATAATTGAAGCCTTCAACAAGCGTTTCCCCCAGGCTGCTGGATCTCAACCCAAAACGACCGTTGCCGCCATGAAGTTGGCCCCTGCCCACAAGAACTTTTCCCTTGTGCAAGCCCCTGGAGGGGGGTTGAGCCCCATTGGGAGGAGAGGGTAATGTCATGGTCACATGACATCATAGTGTGGACCAACCCCAAGGATAAGGCTAGGCGCCGGGAGGCCAATAAGGTGAAGTTACAGGCCCTCCCTGACCTTAGGCATACCCTAGCCCAACGCTGGGTATGGAAAAAATATGCCTAGGTTAGTACTAGTGGGGTGCCAAATGCCCAGCCCCTTACGTCAGCCCAGGCGTTGAAACAAACAGTTTATGTAATGAACACAGAAGGTTTAGTTCAATTAGTTGAGGAACAGGGCTTCAAAACCCATTCCGTTCACAAAATCGCACATTCAGGTCAAATCCAACTTCAATCAATTACATGAGTGAAGTTGGTTTCAGCGTATTCTACCAATCAGGATGGTAGTGTGTGCTTATTGGTGGGTCAGTGCTTGGGCCTACTTCAGCGAACCCCTTATTCCCCCATTGAAGTTCAATTATGTTTTCCCCGACCAACATTCCTTGTTGGTCGACTTCCCTACTAAATTTACCCCATTTTACCATTTTATTCAAAATGCTATTCCAAACATTCCTGCTCGCGGACCTTTTTAAGGAGGCCTCGCGCTACCTTAACAACCACATATTATATTCAATTAGGCTTTCACCTAGTGCACTGTTGGTTCTCCCAGGTTCCCTCCAGCCTGGTACATTTACCATTTCATCCTTAGTGCACCGCGTCATTTTTGGTTGGATTATAACTTTAATAATCGCCTACTTTTGCTTGAGTTATTATTGCTTCAGCACTCTCTGCTGAACAATAATGACTTTTATTCTAACTGTTAGTTCCCTGGAATTGGGCCGGTGCGCTGAGCACTACCACTCTGAGAACAGGAGAGTTATAGATACTCTTCTTACAGTATGATGACTATTATCCATTATTGAATGGAAGTCCTAGATCTCAGCCCAACGCTCAGTCAGTATTTCCTCAAAAAATACTTATGATGTCTTGAAACAGGGATTTGTACCATCGTACTATCTAACCCAATCTTCTCTTAGATTCCCGTTTACAGTTTCTATGGTTTGACACACAGTTGGCAGCAATCCCCAATTTGGTTCTGCTTCTTCTCTGAATCCCCACTCAGATCCTTTTTTCTTCCTTAAAGAGTCTTATTTATTGTACATAGCAATAATATACCTGAGAAAGAATAGAACAAATGGATGCTGATAAAGTTTACTAAGCTGATACTCTAATAAAAGTGATAGGTATATCTGGTAAAAACTATATTACTATATGCTGTATATTTTATTAGTGAATCTTAGGGAATTTATAGTGGGGTATTCGGCGCCCAACCTTCAGTTGACACCTCCTCAATGAAACGGCAGCCGTTGCCATTGATCAACCCATACTCATCTCAGCAGCGATTGTCTTCCCCATCCTGGCTAGGATTCTGTCATTGGACATCCTCAAGACCTAAAATGGAAAGAAACATAAAAAGTGTCCCTAACGTTTTCCTCTTGATCCAAGCGAACCAACCATATTTGGCAAGCGACCTGTTTAGTTAATGGGACTTGTTACCCATTAAGGCAGGTCGAAAACCAACTAATTAAGTCTCTAGTTGCAGATGGCATCACTCGCCTCACAACTTACCCCTTACATTCCTGATCAGTTGGTGATGAAACCTGACTGATCCCAATAAGTACACCAGATAGTTAATCAACTATCAGATGCCCCTATTTCGTTGGCAACTCTTCCCGACCAGATCTTAAGCATTTATCCAGATTGATCCCCAGCAGACCTGACTGGGAGAACAACTTAAAATCCTCCAAACATAGCTATCCCAAAATTAGGGTCAACCAATTTCCAATTCACCTCACAATAGGGAATTATTCACTAGAGATATCTGGTAATCAGACGGCTAGGAATATGGGCAAAAATCCTAACACATCCACTTCTTAATTGGCTCATTTTGAATCCTGTTGCGCTCCTTTTTAAATTTTAATCTTCAGTCCACCTTCAGACCTCAGAAACAGCCCAAAGAACTGTAACACTGAAAAACGTTGTGCTCACTACAGGGTGTCTCAGAGCTGTCCTAAGTGAAAACGTCTATCACATACAATGCTGAATACTAGCAGACCTGAATATCAAGCTGCTGGTCAGGTGAGAAGCGTTGTTTAATGAGTTAGTACATTGCAATATGAAGTACAAACCTTACGGCCCAAGAAGTTATAATTCTGGACCACATTCAAGTTCTCCCTGGCCTATATTTAAGGAAGTCAGAACTAGCTTCAGTACAAGAACCTTAACAATGTTGTCCAACAATTAATAAATGGCATCTACTCCATGGGTGATCACTTCAGACGCTCTCATGCCTCTCTGTTCCTCTACAATGCAGATCTCTATGCCTCGGCTAAGCTGCCAGCAGGAAAACTTGCCCTGGGTTCCAAACGCTACCTTTGTAACTTTGTTCACCTAGCTTTCATCACCTAAACCAACTAGTCGGGTTGCACCAACAAGAAGTCTCCCTGACAACCGGGGCTCACCTAATCCTTACATTATAATATCATCAGTTTCTATGATGCAGCCTCCTCCTTTATCCATGACAACTGCGAGGCCATTATTGATAACTGACAGTTGGTCATCGAGGTCTGAGATCAAATTGTGTGTTAGATACCAGGATCTCTGGCTTTGAATACCAGCTGCATCAGAGTGTCCACTTCTTTAGGCAACTTGGAATCGGCGCCTCCTCCAAGTTGAGGATCTGGTATGGATCATGCAACAACACTATTAATCGCTGGCCTCTCATGGCTGCTCCTCTGGGAGTCAAGGTGCTTAAGGGTCTAGGGGCCTGAAGGCCCTGAAGGGCACGAGGGCCTGAAGGACCAGAGGTTCCCGTGGACCTCAAGGGCTCCCAGGTCCCTCAGCACCCACCCCCGTTGTCCCTGAAGACCCATGGCGGAAGGATGTGATATCAGCCTTGCCTGACTTACGCAATCAAATTTAAAATGTAGCTCAGGGATGCAAGATCCAGATGGATGGAGTCCCCTTGACCCTAGTGTCTCCATTGAGGCACTTTTGGATGAAATGGACAACTTCATTGCCTTCACCAAGATTACCAATACTCACATCTCTCAGCTCAAACAAACTTGTCAATGGTTTGAACCTGCTTGACCACCCTTGAGAGCCAGCTTCATTTTCAGGGCACCAACATTAAATCCTTAAAGAATCAGGTTGCAATTAAGGTTTCCGTTTCCTCTCTCATCCAAAACATGGGATGATATCCAAGTGGACATTGAGGACTACGGAGATGGCTAGACCAGCAGCCTCCATAACTATGCGGAGACTGAGATCTCAGAGCCAGCGCTCATCATTGGTTTCAACACCCTCTCCACTCCTTTGTAACTAACTTTAAAACTAGTTTTAAAGAAAGGTTCACCCCCAGCTAGAAAAGCATAACCTCCTTCATGTGCATATTTGAGAGTTCCATGGAGAAGGCCACTGACCAGCAGAAGGTAAAGCATATCCACTCCTGCCTAGATATCACTTTCTGGGAGATTATGACCCCCATTTGAAGGAGTGCAACTCCTGGGAACAGGCCCATACAGCCTTAATCTAAGAGTTCGGCAGCAAATAAACTCTGGACAACCAAAAACAATCATTCATGGGTATCTGACTGAATAAATGAGAAAGTACCATGGAGTTTGCCAACCGTTTTTATGCCCAAGCACAACCCTTAGTTACTACCAATTGTATCACCCTGGATGATGCTATTGACGCTGTCATTTCTGTATTGGGATCCTACTCTGAGGTTCAGATGCATATGATTGGGTATAAGAATGGGTTTATATGTATCTGGGAATCAAGGAAACACTTAACGAGATCTCTACATTAACTCTGCACTTTAAAGCTACATATATAGATTCCTACAACCATCCTCAAGTCCATGTGGTCAAAAACCCAGAAGAGTCTTAGACCTCAATGCACTCATTGTAACAGTTTCAGTCACAGCACCAAAACCTGCTGGTAATGACTTGTCAAGGTGGCAGGAAAAGGGCCATTAGCATGGAGGACGAGGCGCTCCATGATGACAACCCTACCCCGCCTCAAGAATCCTCCATAATTTTGAAGAAACCTTGCTATCATATCTGGAGAAGAAGTTTTGGTATCCAATGATTTTAAAGAAATTGATACTGCTTAATCTTCTTCTATTGACTCAAATGTTTCTCGTGGTACCGCCCAAGTTCAGAAGTCTAGTTACCTGTGTTACAGTTTGATTTCATAAAATCCCAGTCCTTTCCATAGTTGACAGTGGCTCCACCAGGAACGCCATATCATCCAAGTTAATGAAACACGTCATGATTGCTCCAGATTTGCCACACTATATGAATTATGGCACGGCTAGCCCACAATGAACCTGATCTATAGGGGCTTATTCCTCTCTACTGGTACAGCTTGGAAAGCTTGCTTTAAACAACCCCACTGTTATGCTAGATAACACTAGCTATGACATGTTCCTTGGGACTCAGTTCCTTTGAGACTATTTGGCAGTACTCTATTATGATGGCGGCTTTCTATCTCTATTAGGGCATTTATCCTATGATCTTCAAAATTTTCTGTGACTCTAAGACAGAGGTCAAAGCCCAAGCCTGTTTACTGGAGAGTAGAGGCTGTTTTATTAGCCTTGAATATCACATTAGGGGCTCTCAAGTCCAGTTGCCCCCTCCTGCTGTTGATGGGCAAGAGGGCATGCCAATCTACTTACCAGGGCGATTCCAATACCTCCAAAGTCCCAAGTCATTTCCAACACCCAGGTCCATGTTAACATCCCCTCTGGATACCTATTGGAAATCTGAGGCCTAGACAACCCGCACACAAAAGAGGTGCTAACCTGGCTGGGGATCCTAGATCCAGCTTATGTTAGATTAATATCGGCGTTGTTTGCCAACCTTACTTACAAACCCAAAATAGTAGATCCAACCAGTCCCGCCGCCTATGTCCGCCTTCTACCAGTAGAAGTTATTGCTTATGTCCAAAGTTTTGGGGACTTAAGAGATTTTAGAGGAGTCGCCTCCATTGGTCAGCCTGGTCAAAAGTATCAGGAAAGGACATCTCGGATGACCAACAACATAATGTTCAAGAGCTGTTGGTGGAGTATTTAGACCTATTTCCAGTCTTGACCTACGACTTCAGAAGAATGAATGGAGTCCTACATCATGTGGAAACTGGGGATGCTCCCCCTTCCTGTCCTGACCTTACAAAAAAAGCTAGGCTGAAGAGGCCCATGTGATGGAGGAACTCAAAAAACTACTCAACGCCGTACTCTTAGTACCATCGCGCAGCCCTTAGGCCTCTCCTCTTCTGCTGGTTCGGAAAAAGGTGGCAGCCACCGGGTGGTGATGGACTACTCGCGACTCAACTTTATCACCAAGAAGAACAGTTATCCTCTGCCCCAAATTGATGATTCCCTCCGTCTTCTTGCCTTATCTCAGTACTTTTCTGCCATGGACCTTGCTAGCAGATATTGGCAAGTTGAGCTTGCCCCTGAAGAACAAGCCAAGTGCACTCTACTAGCAAACAAAAGGACTATTTGATCCCACAGGGGCCCCAGGGCCTTTGTAACGCCCCAGCCACCTTCCAAAGTTCCATGGATGAGATCCTTGAGGACTTGAAGCTTTCATGCTTCCTCGTCTACCAAGATGATATTACTGTTTTCTCACAAACCTTTAATGAACACATCAAGCATCTCAGGGAAGTTTTCAATCGGCTCTGAAAGGTTTCTATAAAGCTTAAACCTTTGAAGTGCTCCTTTTTCCAATAAGAACTGGAGTTTCTGGGACACAAAGTTTCCAAGGATGGCATCCATCCTATACCGGACAAATTTGACACCATAGAGAGAATGTCACTCCCCCAAAGCTTGGGATATCCAGGTGTTCCCAGGCATGGTGGGCTATTATTTTCAGTTTATCCCCCAATTTTGCTGATATAGCCAAGCCATTTAAACTACTTCCTGCAAATAATGTTCCATTTGAATGGCGTCCTGAACAATAACAGGATTCTAATGCCTTGAGAAGTGCTCTATGTACTAAACCCATTCTTGTCCACCCACGTTTAAACCAACCCTTCTTGTTGTTTACAGATGCAAGTGATGTTGCCATCGGGGCTATCCACGCACAACATGATGAAATCATGTTGACCATCCCATGGCCTATTTTAGTAAGACACTGAGGAAAGCTGAATGGAACCACAGCATTACCGAGAGGGAGTGCAGGCTGTCTTGCGAGCCATCAAACACGTTTGGCCTTATCTCTATGGTACTCACTTTACCAGTATTACAGACCACTCCTCACTCCGGTGGCTCCAGCAGATGAAGGATCCAGATGGCCATTTTTCAAGGTAGACCTTATGACTGCAGAGCTATGATTTCACAGTTGTCCATCATGCAGGCACGTTTCACCAAAATGCCAATGGCCTTTCCAGGATGCTGGTGCTAGCAGCTTTGACAATCGAGGAGGACCAGCTGTACAAATATATAGGTTGACCTGAGCAATGGGAGTTGTAAACTCATGAGGTCCAAGATGAACTCTGAAGGATGACTTGAGAGACTCAAATTAAGGATGAGCTGATCTACGAGAATGTCAATAAGAAGTGGCTACCTTATGTCTGCCCCTCTTCCTGAACTGATGTAATTCTAGAGGGCCATTCTAATGTGGGACACAGAGCATTTAAGAAGACTCACGAATGGCTTAAGTCACAATCTTACCTGGGCTGAATGGTGGAAACCATCCAAGAGGTCTTGGAGGCATGTACGACTTGTCAATCCCAAGATTGAGCCAATCTTCAATTTCAACACTCAGTCAACGCCACTAAAGGGCCCTTCAATGTCGTTAGAATTAATGTGGTGGGCCCTCTTCCCACTGGGTTTCATGGCCATAAGAATATTATCCTAGCCTGGACCACTTAACCAAGTGGGCTAAAGCGATTTTTGGTCCCAGTTGCCACTGCCAAAGCCGCAGCTCTCTTCCTTGTTCAATCCTTTTTCACCCAGCATGGGTGCCCCAAAACTTACTTTTGGATAACGGGTTGAATTTTACATCACAGGCAGTACCAGAACTTATCTCACTATTTGGTACTAAGAGTTTTTCTGCCCCTTACCACTCATTAACTAATGGGGTGGTAGAACGTGGTAACGGAATTCTTATCTCCATTTTTACAAAAGATGACCGCCTAGGATCCTGATAGCTGGAACCACTACCTACCCAGAGCTTTGCTTGCCTAAAGGATAAGCTACCACTGAGTCATCAATATGTCCCCATTCTCAGCTCCATATGGGCATGCACCTTGGCTACCAAGTAGCGTCCAGCATTGCTTGAGATCTCCACACCTGAGAACTATAATTTAACTATGAGGGCCTTAGCTGATGAAATTATCCTGCTTCTCTAGACACTCAATGCATTTTCACCACTACAGGAAGAGAGGCGTCCCAATTTTATCTTGGCTAACCCTCCTTACTAACTTTCTAATCAGGTGACCTTGTTCTCTTCTATCGCCATCGAACTGGAGGCTGACAGAATAAGCTAGACGTTATTTGGTCTGGACCTTATAAGGTCATTAATAAGGTGAAGTCAGAGTATTTCATTGCTAATAGCGACCAGGGGACCGTGGTTAATAGGATACATGGCCAGTTACTTCGGCCCTATACCCACCTCCAAAAGGAACTTGAGGGGGGCATTTTTAGAAATTAAGATATACAAATCAAATTCCCCACTTTTGAATTGAGCCGCAGTGAATCAACTCTCAAGTCTATTCAAACGGAGCCTTATCTGAATGGCACTGATCCCAAACTCAGTCAAGAATCTACCTGCATTCAAGGATTAATGTAGACGAGTTCAGGAGTTACATCCCTACTTCCTGAGTCATGTAGGCGGAATTTCTACTGATCCAAGCAATGTGGCAGCAAAATACAATGAGGGTGCCAAACAGGTGGCAATCCAGAAGGCCATGAAAGATCCTGAATGGATGGGGCCT
Organism: Massospora cicadina; assembly: GCA_022478985.1. NCBI lineage: Eukaryota > Fungi > Entomophthoromycota > Entomophthoromycetes > Entomophthorales > Entomophthoraceae > Massospora > Massospora cicadina. The sequence continues at coordinate 132,364 of JAKSZP010006593.1, forward strand.
CAAAGATCCTTGAGGCACTGTGTCCCTACACAGCCTATAATTATTGACACATTTTAACCTAATAAAATATTTGGTATTCAATCCATTCTTATGTTTTCTTTTTGACCTCCACTTACCTAATCAGCTCAGTTCAAATGCTTGTGAAACCCTTTTAGCGAATTTTCATCTTTGAGCCCACCTTAGGACCTTGACAACAGTCCAAAGAGCTATAGCGCTGAGAGAGGGTATCATGATCCCAACCAATTTTGGCAGAACAAGATATATAACTAACTAAAGGGTGGTTAGCCAAGTGGGTAAAACTGCTTCCACCCCTAGTGCAGGTTTCGAGTTTGAAACCTGTACTGGCTAGAAAACATTCTTGGTGTGGTACATTTGTCCCAAGGTCGACCCACCATGAATAATATTTTAATATATATACCTAACTTGATATCATATCAACCTTCCACTATCCAGTTGACTCTCACTCAAATTTTTCCAATAAATTTATACTCCCACCATGATTCTGATTGCCATATTAGTGATGCTTTATTCAGCAGTAGACTGGTTACACAAGTCCAAGACATAAAGGCATGGACCCATTAGGTATTGAAGGAATTTGTCACCCTTGACCCCACTAGAGTTGGACCCCTTGATTTATCTAGATTTTTCGCCTATTCATCAGAACCTGAAACTGTTGCTTGAAATAGATGTGTTAAAAAACTATATAACTGGATGATGGGCCAAATTAACCACCAGAAGATCATTAAATTAACCGTCATAATTGGGCCTATATGAGTATTATTGAGTAATCTAAGTTGACGATGAGCAAAATCAAACTTGGCGGATAGGAGGAATTCTGTCAACGATATAATGATAAGACGATTAAAAGATGTCAATGCATGATACTAAATGGTAGATTGCCTCAAACTAGGCAATCGTGAATTTAATGAATGTAGACTCTGCTGGACCAATGAGAATATGGAGGAATGAATAGTCTAAGCAAAAGGGTCAGTATCAATTGAAGTCGCTAACATATAAGTGAGATGAGAAGGATAGAGGATGAGGATTGTAAAGAGGAAGAAGAAGAGAGTTTGCAGTAGAAGCTGCATAATATATAATACAAGAAAATAAATAGTTGTAGCAGAAGCAATTTCTTCAGGTTTTATTATATTTATTAAGTTATCTTGGGACTGACAATTTCCATACTATTGTCCGTTGCTCAGTGGGATTGACCCTGTGCAACCCCTTCAGCGTATCTCTAATATATCGCTGAAGTTATACCAGTGTTTTTCACTACAGGGGGCCCATTAACCAACATAAAAGTAATATTATTCATTTGCCAAGCAATGGCGCAACTAGGACAAAATGAAGGAATCTTACCCCAGTTTATTGAGCTATCCCAATATGTGGAACTAAAACTCATGATGGATAAACTATTTCAGACATAAAAGATGCTTTTTAGGAAAATAAGGGATTGTGGACCAGCTTGACAAAGCCTTCCACCAGTTGCATCTGGTTAGTTGTTGAGTCAGCCATCTTGTTGATTGCTTGGAAAGCACTAAATAAGAGGCTACACTGTGAAGAGTGTAAACTGAATAGTGTTGTTAGGGAGGAGGAGGTTTGCATCAATAAGCTGCCTCCTTATGTTGAATTTATTGCGGGGAAGGCCAACCATGGGACGGACACTTCCGAATATGACTCAGAAGAGACAAAACTTAGTACCAGGGAAGGCACCCCAGAGAAGCGATGCTATCTCTTGTTGCCAGCGGGAACGCCACTTATGGGGAGGGGAGGGAGCGTGTGGAGGGGCCATAGCCACAACTGAACACGTGTGGAGGAAGGGGTCTGATTTGATGAACCAGACTGGAAACCAGGAGGAGACCAGCTGTCAGCGACGCGGTGGGAGGTATCCAAACATCCACGCTTGAAAGTGGTCCACCAAATGAGACCAGAATCTGTGGACAGCTTCTGGGAGGGTGGGGGTGGAGGCTGCGATGGCATCTAAGACAATCGTGTGGATGGTCCACATGGCGATTGCAACCACCAAAGCATGGAGGGAGGGTGGAAGAGAGGGGGCCATTGATAGAGCAAACATATCTCTTGACAGACTAAAGAGATGTGTTTGATCCTGGCTAAGCAGACGTTGAACTTCGCGCCATATCACTTTAGAGGTAGGGCACTTCTCCAGGCGGTGGAACAGCGTTCCATACTGGCCACACACGACACAGGATGAGTGTAAAGCGTTAGAGCGCTCAGCTGTACGATACACCCGCCTCAGGGAGTGCCACACATGGGAGCGGACTTGAGGCTGCAACAGAGGATGGTGTACGTATTTCCAGATAGTATTTTGGGTCTCAGTGGAATAAGGGATGTCCATCATGTCCAGGTAGTCCACCCTGGATAGGACATGGGGCCAAATGGGGATCACGTCATCATGGATGGGTAGCCCCTGTACCTCTTGTGTGAACTGAGGAGAGGGGCAGCCTCTTTGGGTTGTATGTCCGCTAATACAAATTCTCCACTCAGCGCTCCGCATGGAGAGTAGGATTCGTTTGTAGTGGGTTTTAGTCCCGTGAGGACCTGTGGTCGATGTGTGTGATGTGAGGTATTTCATCAGGGAGTGGGGGTTCGATGGATTGTTGAGGCCCAAGGCGCGGGAGAAGTTGGAGCAGGCTGCGTGGGACCAGTGTTGGGAGGGGAGTGTAGGGGCAGTGACGGCTGTAATCCAGGTGCCCAGGATCTTGGCAGTATGGGCTTTGAAGTCAAGCAGGCCCATGCCTCCATGATGATGAGGGCCAAACATGACATCTAGCCGTACTGGTGGAGGGCGGCCTGACCAAAGCCATCCTTGCAGCAATGCATACAAGGATTTGAAGAAGCTTGGGGAGAAGGGGATGGCGTGGGCTACAAACCAGACTTTGTATAGGAGCATAGATTTGGCTAAAACAACCCTGCCAGTAAGGGAGTAGGTGGGCTCTGAGAGAGGCGATTCGCTTCGTCACGTTGTCCAGTATATGGCACTCCATTACTGCTGACGCATATCCACCTGCCTCCAACCACACGCCCAGATGGCGTACCGGTCCTATGGTAGGACGTGGCACAAAGGGGAGCACCAGTGGGGCGGTGTGTGTTGATTTAGTAGGGCGAGGACGTGAGCGAGCAGATGGGCCAGGTTGTGAACAAAATTGCTGGGGTCCAGCAGTTCTGAAACCGACCAAGGAGGATGATTTCAGTTTTGGAAGCGTTCAGTGCCGCGTTGCTTACCCGGGAATACTCCTGGATGAGAGCTTCAAGAACGCGTGCATCTTGATTATTAGACACCCCAACCACACAATCATTTGCGAACTCCATTATCTTGACTGGGGCTTGGCCTGGCACATGGACCCCGGTGAGTTGGGCATTCACATTTCGCAGTAGTTGGTCAAGGCTGAAGCTGTATAATAGTGGGCTGAGGGGGTCCCCTTGTCGCAAGCCCCTTTAAGGGCGGACTACTTCCGTTAGGAAGCCATGGCCACATACTGCCATTGTTGCAGATTCCGTGAGCAGCATCACCCAGTTGATGAAGCGAGGGGGTAGGCGGAATTGATGGAGGCAGGCCCTTAGGTATTCCCGTTTACTCTATCATAGGCCTTTTGTTGGTCCAAGAATACAAGTGCTCCAGAGGCTGTGGACTGACATACGTTAGCCACAGAGTGCACATTATCCCAAATTGACCTTCTGGGTATGAAACCGAATTGTTCTGGGGATATGGTGGCAGATGCTACAGTCCCTAAATGGTTAGCCATGATTTTTGTTGATATTTAAGTGTCTGTGTTTGTTAGAGAAATGGGGCGCCAGTTGACTAAATCTAGCTTATCCCCTTTCTTGAAGAGTGTGACAGTAAAGGCCTCATGTACTCCTGGTAGGAGGCGTGTTTCCAATAGGCTTTGGTTAAGTGAGGTGAGAAGCAATGGGGATATATATTTGAAATACTTTTTGTAGAACTCATATGGAATGCCATCTGGGCCTGGGCATTTTCAGTTTGGTGCACTGCAAATGGCTGTCCATAATTCAGTCGGAGTAATCAAATTCATTATTTCTAGGCATCAGAAAATGGTGTGGATGTGGGCTCAGTTGAGAAATTCCGCCACTTCGGCCAGCTGAATTGGATCAGATTGGTATAACTTGGAGTAATACTTTTATGTTTCAATTGTCACTTCAGCTGGCGTATCTGCAATGGAATCATCCGATCTTTGCACCTGTGCGCAGGCCACGCTCTGGCGTGGTGCTAAATTTTTTTAAAGAATATGCGGTGCACTTGTCACCTTTTGTGATGCATGTGGCCCTGTACTGAACACAAACCCGATGTTTGTGTTGCCTTTCGAGTGCGTTGAGGTGGGCGGCTGCCTCCACCCACTTCCAGCCCCATGCAGAGCTGTATCCTATAGATGGGATGTTGGACTCCAGGTGTCAACTCTGCCAGAGCGCATGAAATGACCTCCAATGTGGCTCATGAGCATCTGGAGGAGAGATGGCGAGAGTGGTGGATGGTGTCATCTTTGAAAGTTGCCCATGTGGAAATGGGGTCCACGCAAAATGGTACAACAAACTTTTTTGCCAAAGTTGCCGCTTCCACCCACGTGGAAATCCTGGTGACACGAGCTTGGAGGGGTGGATTTTGCACCAATGTGGGGCCTTAGCAGCTGTGACAGGTAGGTGGTAGGTTAGCAAGACCAGTCAATGGTAGGAGAATTCCATTTTTGTTGTTTTGAAGTGGGAGATGTGGGGTTGGAATTTCGCCAGCGTTAGGATAAGGTCAATGCTGGTCATGGACCTTAATTGGCCATTGTGGATGTGGGGACGCATCATATTTTTGAGCAGCGGGGCATGTCGTGGCAGTGCATCCATTAACCTGAGGGTGGCCTTTAGAACGCGCAGTTCTACGTGACCCTGGGGGGCGTGGGGTGAGGAAGGCCACCGGTCCGTTGATGTGTTTAGCCAACAGTTCATGTCACCAACTAGGAAAGAGTCTGGGGGTAGTGGGAGGGATTTGACCAATGAGAAAAATTCACAACACTCGCGTGCACCGTTTGGGGCATAGATGTTGACAGTTGCATGTGCTACATCAGTCCACAAGAAAGTGACAACAAGAACTTGGCCATTTAGGAATGTTTCTTTAGATAAAAATTTGAAAAAATTATTTTTCCGAATTAGCACCCCACAGTGCTTCGACCAAAAGGATAGGTATGGGAGGCGCATTATTTTCCAAGCTTCCTTGGAGCCTCATGGATAGTGGGACTCCTGGATGGCCAGGATATTCACGGGTAAATTGTGTTGTAAAAAACTCAGTTTCCTAGCCCAGGATGGGGAGGCCTTGAGTCCAGCAATATTCAACATCCCTAAAGTGAAGGTTTCCCCCATTGCACCTTAGGTGTGAGGGGGTGGGCACCTGGGCCCACTAGCCTCCTCTAGATCCCCACAGGCCTTCATGGCAGCGTGGGTGTTTTCAGCAACGCTATTGGTGGTTTAGTTAATTTTAGCAGAAAGGTTCGCGTTGGCTTTTGCCTTCACTTTTTGTTTTCCCGACGTTGAGTGAATTTTTTGCAGTGCAGATGAGTTCAGTGCACCAACATTCAGGTCAAAAAAATTCTTTCAGGTAGGTTGGAAACCAAGTCAGTTTCAACCAGAGCTTGGTTGCTAAGGTCAGGTGAGATTGAGTCGCCCATCGTATCCTCAAATTGGTTGGCCCAATTGGCATGGGCTTCCCAATCTGATTAGTTGGTGGATTCCCGAGTTGCTTCTGCCACAAAGGTTTCAATGTCCTCCTGGCGTTGGGAGTGTGGGATAGTGGAGGTGGATTTGGCCGCTTCCTTGGCTGCGGCCCTGCAGGTCTGCTTGGCCTTCTTCCACTCTTGTGGGGAGATAGGCTTTACCAGTAGGTAGCAGCCTTGTGCTCCCCACGGGAAAGCCTCTTTGGTGCTTGCGGTTGGTTTGTAGTGCGCCTCTCCGCTGGCCATGGCTGCTGAGGGGTGCTCTTGGAATGTGACACCCTCCTTGGTGGGGCATGCATGCGCCTTATGGCTGAACGCATCACAGTGGGTGCAAATGGGGGGTGCGCTGTCCTCGGTCACCCAGAATGGGTGGGTGGTATGCCCTGCGATATCAATAAATGTGGTGTGCAGGATCTGGGTTAGGTCCTTTGTGATCTCCTTGGTTGGGGTCAGGACTGCAATGGCTTTGCCGGTGCACAGGTGTGGCATCAGCATGAAGAGTTGCATTTTGAAATATTGTATCTCGCCATATGCGGCGAGACCATCTTTCAGGTGTTGTTCCAAAATGTCACGTTTTACTGTAGTAGGCAAAAAGTCAAACGTGAGGAAAATTTGGTTTGATTTTGTCTCTCTGGTGCGTTTAGTTTTGACAACCCGTTGCCCTTTGGGAAGGTCAACCATCATGCACACCACCACAGCCTTGTCTGCTGCCTCTTTGTTTTTGAAACCTAGGTCCAGCCAACTGCATGACATGGAGTGAGGTGCGACGTACACCGTGGTCAGGAAAATTATGTGCACATCCTCACAAAATTTTTCCCATAAGGCCATTTTTTGGATGTCCAGAAACATGCGGACTCCGAATTCCACCAACGAAAGTGGCTGGGAGTGTGGCGTGTTGATGTACTCGTTGCATCGTGCTTGCCATGCAAGTATCTCTGGGGAAATAGTGACCACCAGTTTTTTAAAATTTTTGTCTATTCCGCCGGTTTCTCCAGGGCGTTTTTTAACGTTGGAGGCCGCAGGCCTTCCACCTGCTCCTCTTACCTTACTTTCCCAACTGCTCCCTGACATGGACGCAGACTAATCTCCTCTGTGAGATTATCAAACTAGATTCAGTCTTGAATTGAATAGGTTGCAAAAGTGAATGCAACAAGAAAGAAAAGCTAGGATGACTCCTTTTGTTAATGAGGGAAATATTCTTGGTTTCTTTAAACTATTTAAGTTCACTAAGAAGGATCCTTGGATTGTCATAAAGCTAAATAGTTAATATCCGCTTTGGATTTTGGGACTGCAGACTAAGTTATCAGGTATCTTCCAAGTAGTTCTGTTACATACCAAGAAGTGAAGGATACTGTGCTGCAGTTGTTTGGAGGTTCTGCAAAAATGTCACAGCATAAGATGAGTTTTTGACCATTGGTTCCACTGTGATGATACCCTTATTTCATTTGCTGACCACTTTATAGTGGAAGCCCAGTGTTAATAGGGGCAAGGACTTTATCCAAGTCTGATGTGTGCATTTACAATGACCTTTGCAGTAAAACCATACCATTAAATTTATAACTTCATGATTCCGATTTTGGAGGATGACATACCCCTTCTCAAAAAATCATTTACTTATTGTGCCACCTATCCTTTAGTTTTAGTGTTCCCAAGGTGGAACAAAACGCCTCTGTAGCCATTATTGAATTTTTGGTGGGAAATAGAAAACAACAATTTGGCTATAATCTGTTGGTTAATATGTGAGCACTCAACCCTTCAGCAGCTCCTTTCCGCCCTTGCTATGGTCACTCAGCTCATCATCAGTCAAATTAAAATCCTTTGTTTAATGTTCCAACCTGGGTTTTTAGGGGTGTAAAAATTTATAGGTTTCCTGATTATGTTTGGCCAATAACCCCTATAAACTTATTACTGCACAGGTTCAGTTTCCTTGTGCACCTTGCATTGTAAAATATATATAATTTGATAATAGTATGACAGCTAATATCCGTAGTCAAGTTGGAATTTTATTCAAGCCCAACGCTTCAACTGGTATTTCCGATAATACTGAATATTGCACTCTTAGGGATTCGTTCCCTAAATCCTGTCCACTCAATCTTCAATAAGATCCTCTGATGACAGTCCCTTCAGCCTAACACAGTCGGCAGCAATCCCTTAGCTGTGGTTCCCTTCATCTCTAGATCCCCGCCCAGATCTCTACTCTTCTCTGAGAGTCTACCAATTATTTCCTTCTGCAATAATATCCTTGAGATGGAATCTTCACGCTAGATGCTAATAGTCTAACTATTACCAAATCTACAGTCAAACTAATAAGGTTCTTTATTAGTTCTTTCCTGACCATAGACTTGTGTCAATCAGTTAGTATTTTCCAGTGTAATACTTGAATGTTTTACTACTATACTACTTTACTACTGTACTACTACTTTCGAGTTTTTGAGTGTTTCTAATATAGTGAATTCTAGGGAATTCATAGAGGATTCAGCTGTCTAACCCTTGGTTGACACCTCTTTCGATGAAAAAGCAGCTATTGCCATTGAATCACCCTTTCTTTTCTCAACAGTGATGGTCTTCCCCATCCTGACTAGGACTCCTTTGTTAGACATCCTCAAGACCTCAAATGAAAGAGTCAGAAATGTATCATTAATGTTTTCCTCTCAATCCAAGCGAATCATCCATAACTGGCTAGCAACCAATCAATTCACTAGTTGCAGGCGGCATCACTCACCTCGCAACTCATTAAACATTCCCAATCAGTTGGTGATGAAACCTGACTGAACCCAATCGGTACACCTGATAGTTAATTACTATCAGATTTCCTTATTTCGTTGGCCACTCCACCCAGTGAGATATTAGGTATCCATATGGATCAATCCCCAACGGATACAACCAGATAAATATCCTTAAAACCCCCAAACATAGTTCCTCCAAAATTTGGGTCAACCAATTTCCAATTCACTTCGCCTTAGGGAATTTTTCCCCTAGTGATACCAGGTAATCTAGCAGGCTGGGAATATGGGAAAAAATCCGAACAAGGGGCATCGCAAATACATGAGTCACATAGTAATGTCTGTTTCTCTTGCAGTCAAAGAGGCCATTATGCAGCTAAATGCCCTGGCAACCCGCATGCCTATGAAGTACCAATGGCCCTGTCTGAACAAGAAAAAGTTTAAACAGAGTAGAGATGGGACGCTCTACCTACACTGAGCCAACTTAATTGCCCCTATTAATTCTAATGAGTCCCTTTATGCCAGGCTCAAGCCCCAAAATGGCAATTTATTATACCAACAAACCTTCAGTGATATCACCAACTTCCCCCTGAAGGGAGAGAAGATGAATACAGAGCTGGAGTTCCACTGAGACTTACAAACACCATATGCCTGGAAAATCTTTGGGCATAACGTTACTGCAAAAGAAAGTCCCTCCATTGATGTGGCCGGATTAGAGGGCGTGAATGCTGAAATGTCAGTGGAAGAAATTGTTCAAGCGTAACCTCATGTTTGCGCCAGTATTGTCACTTTTCTCAATAACAAGAAGTCTGTGGGTGTGCATGTGTTAAACTCTAACAGTTTGTCTTATTAAAAGTGTATCTGCTGTGATATCTTCATAGGAATTACCAAAATTTAAGCGATTATAGACACTGGCGCTATCATCAATATAATATCCACTTAGCTAGTGGCTAGGCTTCCGCTGAAGCCTGATGTGGACCATCATGTAGTGTATGGGACCACTGAAGCACAAAGCACGGTGTTGGAGGGTACCACAATGAGTTGCCTTTGAGGTTTAGGTTGATCAGCGCTTCCACTCCAGCCATGGTTTTGCCTAATAATAATTATGACATGCTTATTGGGGGCCGCATTCATTCAGCAATTCAAGTCAGTAGTCAATATGACAGAGGAAACTTTTGAGATTTTGGGGTAATGTATTCCCATCTATATCGCCTCCAGAATAGTCCCAAAAGAACTCATTCGCTCTAGTCAAATAAATCTTATATATGATGGGGTAATTCCTGTTTGCTATTAGTGGAGAAGCAGAGGACCATAGCTCTCCCTAACCAGATTTACAAGTGTAATGGTATTCCTCTTAAGGCTGTGACCACATTAAGTATACTTCTGGGCATCAGTTATAGTAGGGACAGAACTTGAAATAGATGTCCCCAAAAGGCCTATATGGTGAAATCATGGGTCCATACCAGCAATTGTGGCTTGTACCCCAAGTGGCTCCTGGGCTACTGTTATTAGGGCATGGTGAAGTGAAAATCATTATTAGAAAATCTACAGAAGGAGTCTATGGTGGTTCAAAGACACCAAATGGTGGCTTTTCTGCATTTAACTCCAATTGATAAAGTTCATCATATACATGACTTAATTCATGGGAGATCTAGGTCTATCTGAAAAAACATTAGCCAACGTAATGACCATGGTTCCACGTGAGGCCCTGACTGGGCTGTTGTTGACCTTATAGATAAGGTGATGGCCCTGTTTGAAAAGATATTAAGACATTTTTTCATCCAACAACCACAATTTGGGATGTGCCCATGGGGTGGTGCATTGGTTGGACATGAGAGACCACCCTCACATTTGATCACGGCCTATTCATTGATCCAATGTGGTGGAAAAGGTTATATCCATGGAAGTAGATAAATTGATTAAACAGGGAATGTTAGATTCCAGTGAAGAGCCCCCTGGGAGTCTCCCATGTTGATTGTTAAGAAAACGAATGGTACTAAATGAGTAGTAATTGACTACCAGAAGTTTAATCATATCACAAAAAAGATTATATTTGCTTCTGCAAGTCAATGACACTCTTGATCAGCTGGGTGGGGACAACTATTTCTCAGCCATGGATTTGATATCAGGATACTGGCAAATCGATTTTTCAATGGCAGAATTAAAGAAATGTTTTATTATCACCTCAAAGGGGTTGTTCCAACCCACGTGTATGCCTCAAGGGTTATGCATTGCTCCAGGTACGTTCCAGTGGGTGATGGACAACATCTTGGGTGACCTGAAGCTGTCCTGCATACTAGTCTATCTTGACAATATCAGGGTGTTCTCACGGACGTTCAACAGAGCATTTAGATCATTTAGAGCAAGTGTTCTTCTGTCTTGGCAAAGAAAACATAAAAATTAAACCTCAAAGATGCTTTTTTTTCAAGGAGCAATTAGAATATCAGGTTTATGATAGATTAAAAGGGCTTAGTCCTCAGATGGCAAAGGTTGTAGCTATAAAAAAGATGACACAGCTAGGTAACAAGAAGGATATTCATGTGTTCTTATGGATGGCTGGGTACTACTGCCAGTTCTTCCCTAAATTCAGTTGTATCAGGGCTCCCCTATTTTAGTTATTAAAGAATAACGCCACTCTTAATGGACTGAGCATTGTCAAAACGCATTTGATGTCTTACGGACCACAATGGCTAGTGCCAGTCTTACAATATCCTAATTCTAAGAATGAATTGATTGTATAATTGGACGCATCTCTTTCCGCCCTATGGGTGGTACTATCCCAGAAGGATGATGCTGGCGTGGAGCACCTAGTTGCATATTGTAGTCAGAGCCTGAACTGCCATGAACAGAATTATACCATGACCAAGCAGGAGTACCTCACTGTAATTTATGCATATAAGCAGTTCTGAGTCTACCTACACTAAGTAAAAATCAAGGTTGTGACATACCATGCATCATTGCATTGGGTACAGAACCTTCATGATCCCAAAGGGCGTCTTGCTAGATGGTTCCAACAGCTACAGGCTTATAAATTTTGAAATAATGCTTGTCCCAGTGCAAAGCACCAAAATTCTGACTGCTTATCTTTGCTACCAACAATTGTGGTAACGGTGGATTTGGGTGACTTGCTACATGAAAAATGTTCAGTGGTCAATATTCAGACAAACTGCAACAACTTATTTGAGCGCTAGATGGAATGATGGCTGATATGATCTAAAAAATGGGGACTTATATAAGTGTATTAGTAACAATATGCTGAGTTCCCAAAACCCAATGTTCAACTGGACATTATTTTGAGTGTGCACAAGGAGGTAGGTCATGGAGGATAATGAAAGACGTTGGAATTCTTACAGCCTCAATACTATTGAGAACTTTCAGGATTTTTCCAAATTCTCTCATTTCAGAATATCATACTCCAATGAATCCCCCAGCACTATTGTAAGGGGGGCGTAAACTTTTTAATATATCAAGGTTAATAAGAACGATAATTCTCATCCTGATCAAGGGATAGAAAATTTAATCGCTCAGCAATTAATTAGTTCAGATGGATCCCAAGCCATTTCGATACCTATAAATATTCAATCCTTCTGATAAAAAAATTGGGTTGAATTATAAACTATTTCTTCTTTATATTTCGATTTTTTGGAGAATCCACCTAAAAAATTGAGAGAAGACTTGACCAATTGGAAGTGTAATTTAAAACTTCCAGAGGGGTGCTCACTACTGAGGTCATTCTGAGTTATGCATCAGTGAAACGTCAAACACTACCATGGCTTCTCATAACCGCATGAAGAGCTCAAGACCATGAGCAAGGCAGTATATTATTATTGGTCCATTTAAATAGAACCAAAATCCCAATTTACCCTCCACGTTGGAATTTAGCGTCAACTTGGAGTTTGATGGGCCTAACTTAAGCTTTACCACAAACTTTTAAATACAGCCCAAAGATTTACAAAATATTATAAACCAAATGCTCAAGGGGGCCTTAATTCCTGTGATCCATTTTACTCAATCTCATTCTAATGCTGTACCCTCTATCCTGCAGAAAGTGTTGCAAACCTCTCAAATGCCAGGAATTGGTACCAAGCAATACTTGCACCAGCTTGTACACCCTACCTTATACCATTTATTACTAGTAGTGGGAATGCATCATAAAGGGATGCTTAATTCACTAGAAGGACTCCAGTCCTTGATTAATTATGTTACCAAGTTTTTCAAGTCTGCCTCTGAGTTTAGCAGAGATAATCGCAATGCTATCATTAATAAGCATATCCTTCTCAATGAAGTACATCAACAACTTCTTTAGCTAAACCACTGGATGTCCAGTTTTGTTGATTTAAATTTCCTGAAGTAAGTCCAGGAAATTCAGAGAGAATGGAGAGAGGGTTTTTCTGACTCTCTGAGCATAGTCAATCAATGGAAGAGGAAATTAAAACCCATCTTTCAATTGTAGCAATTGTACTCCATAATTTAATTCCAAGTTTACAAAGTAGAGAAAACCTCTGGATCTATGGGTCCTTCTGGGGGTGAAGGACTACGTGGACCTCCCAGCGCTGGTGGGCCTCGTGGACCCCCAGGGGTTATAGGGCCCCATAGAACTCCAGGTGCAGATGGACCTTGGGGGACCCCAGGTGCTGATGGTCATTCAGGATCCCTTCAACAAATTGACTCTTTATTGAGCATTATGGACCGCTTACATGAGCAAATTAATAAAATGGCCAAGGAGTGTAACTTAACACCCAATGGGGTACCGATCAATCCTCTCCTGTTGCTTCAGTCTTTATCTGATGAATTGAGTAATCTGGGTAAAAGGGCAAAGGATACAGACATCCTGCTACAAACTTACGAATCAAAAATAGAGATGCTCCAAGCGAAAATTGAAACTCTGAAACTTAAGTAAAATGCACAGCAGGAGAAAATATATGGGCTATATTGTTGGTTAGATGAGAAAGTCGGTCATGCTGGTTTGAATTGACAAATTAGTGCAAAGTTGTAATGAGACCGTTGGGCCTTATTATCAATTTTATTCCCAAGCTTCAGACTCCAACTCTTATGTTTTCACTCATCTGAACACCCTGGAGTGAATGTTTTGACTGCCAATGCTCCAATGAGTTAAATATTGGTATTTAAAGATAAGTACTCTCCTGGTGAAGGCAGCATTATCTCCCTCCTCTATCTATATGATAAGGCTCTAAGTGAGGCCACAGATCACCAAAAGATGAATTGCTTGCGTAATTACCTTACTTGATTGGCTCAGGATATCATGGTACCCCACTTGATGACTTGCTCTATTTAAACTCAAGTAAAAGAAGCGCTAATCAAAGAGTTTGGGAGTTATCAAACATTCTCCTCTCAAAAACAAGCTTTTATGGATATACAGCCCCACTGGAATGATAATATCAAATACTTTGCTCATTGGTTCTATTGGAAAGCTCAGACTTTGGTAGCATGTGGTCAGTTAAATTTGGATGATGTGATTACTGCAGTTATGTCTTCTTTTACTTCTAGGACTCATATGCAAGCTTACCTTATCAGCATAAAAAAGATTTTCAGAAGTATATTAGACATCAAGGAGGTCTTGTTGAAATTGCCTCCTCAATTTTCTAAAAAGCCCTGAGTTATTGATTATTCAAGACTTAGTCATCCTAGAGTCTACGCAGTGCCTGAGAATGCTAGAGCAATTCAGTGTAATTACTGTCACAAATATTTCCATACTGAGGACTGATGTTATAGGAAAGAAGCTGATGAAAAGAGTAAAACCAATAATATTTTCCACCTTGATAATGAGATGAGTATGCAACTGGAACATAAAAGCCCTGTAGAATATAATAAAGATGAACATTCTTCCTAATACTTTCCCTCCTTGTTGGCTTTATCCTCTCAGTTTGGAAGTACATTGCCTATATTGACTTTTGAGTAATTTAAGTCAATGCCAAAGCTATCAATGACACTGGATCCCAATGAATGTTGTCTCAACAAAACTTATCAGGCAGATCAAGTTAACGCCTGATATTTCCATTACAAAGAATATGGCACTGTGGAATTCAACTTTTCTTTCTCATTGCAAACACTTTTGTAACCCATTCAATTCAAGACTAAATCTAGTTTGATAATCTCATAGAGGGGATTAGTCTGCGCCCATGTCTGGGAGCAGTTGGGCAAGCAAGGCAAGAGGAGCAGGTGGAAGGCCCGCAGCCTCTAACGTTTAAAAACGCCTTGGAGAATCCGGCGGAATAGAAAAAAAATCTAAAAAAACCGGTGGTCACAATTTCCCCAGAGATACTCGCGTGGCAAGCACGATGCAACCAGTACATCAACACGCCACATTCCCAGCCACTTTCGTCGGTGGAATTTGGAGTCCATGTGTATCTGGACATCCAAAAAATGGCCCTATGGGAAAAATTTTGTGAAGATGTACACAAAATTTTCCCGACTGCAGTGTATGTTGCACCTCACTCCATGTCACGCGGTTGGCTGGACCTAGGTTTCAAAAGCAAAATAGCAGCAGATGAGGCTGCAGCAGTGTGCATAGTGGTCGACCTCCCCGAAGGGCAACAGGTCGTCAAAACTAAATGCACCAGATGGAAAAATCAAACCAAATTTTCCTCAAGTTTGACTTTTTGCCTACTACGGTAAAACGTGACATTTTGGAGCAACACCTGAAAGATGGTCTCAGCATATATGGTGAAATACAATCTTTTGAAATGCAACGTTTCACACTGATGCCACACCTGTGCACCGGCAAAGCCATCGCAGTTCTGACCCCAACTGAGGAGATTGCAAAGGACCTAACCCAGATCCCGCACTCCACCTTTATTGACATCGCAGGGCACACCACCCACCCATTCTGGGTAACCGTGGACAAGGCGCCCCCAATTTGCACCCACTGTGACACGTTCAGCCATAAGGCACACGCGTGCCCCATCAAAGAAGGCGTCACATTCCAAGAGCACCCCTCGGTGGCCATGGCCAGCAGAGAGGCGCACTATGAACCAACTGCAAGCACCAAGGAGGCTTTCCCATGGGGAGCACAAGGCTGCTACCTATTGGTAAAGCCCATCTCCCCGCCAAACAGAAGAAGGCCAAGCAGGCCCGTAGGAACACGGCCAAGGAAGCGGCTAAGGTCACCACCACCATCCCACACTTACAATGCCAGGAGGACATGGAGACCTTCGCGGCGGAAGCAACTTGGGAATCCATCACCCAATCAGATTGGGAGGCCCATGCTGAATGGGCCACTCAATCTGAGGATCTGATGGGAGATTCAATCTCACCCAATCGCTGCACCCAAGCCCCAGTTGAAACCGACTTGGGACCTATCCCAACCAAAAAATTTTTTTTGCCCCACTCGACGGTGCACCGAACTTATCCGCACCACAAAAAATTCGTCCGACGTCAGGAAAACAAAAAGCAAAGGCCAAAGCCAACGCGACTCTTTCTGCAAAAATTAACAAAACCCCCAATAGCGTTGCTGCTAATACCCGCGCTGCTGTGAAAGCCCTTGGGGACCTGGAAGAGGCTGGTGGGCCAGGGGGCCCACCCCCTCACACCTAAGGTGCGATGGGGGAAACCTTCACTCTAGGGATGCTGAATATCGCCGGACTCAAGGCCTCCCCATCCCGGGCTAGGAAACTGAGTTTTTTGACAAAACAATTTACCCGTGGATATCCTGCCCATCCAGGAAACCCACTGTCCACAAGGTTTCGAATAAGCTTGGAAAACAATGCTCCTACCATCCCTATCCTTTTGGTCAAAGCACTGTGGGGTGCTAATTCAGAAAAACAATTTTTTCAAATTTACATCTTCAGAAACATTCCTAAATGACCGAGTGCTTGTTGTCACCTTCTCATGGTCTGATGTTGCACACACAATCATCAACATTTACGCCCCAAACGGTGCACAAGAGCGTCAGGTTTTTTCTCGTCAGTCAAATCCCTCCCGCTCCCCCCCGATTCTTTCCTAATTGGTGACATGAACTGTTAGCTAACCTCACCAACGGACCAGTGGCCGCCCTCACCCCACACCCCACAGGGTCATGTAGAACTACGCGTTCTAAAAGCCACCCTTGGGTTAATGGATGCGCTGCCGTGACATGCCCCACTGCTCAAAAACATGACGCGTCCCCACGTCCACAACGGCCAACTAAGGTCTATGACCCGCATCGACCTTATTCTAGCACTGGCGAAATTCCAACCCCACATCTCCCACTTCAAAACAACGAAAATGGAATACTCCGACCACCGACTGGTCTTGATAACATACCACTTACCCATCACAGTTGCAAAGGCCCCACATTGGTGCAAAATCCGCCCCCAGAGCTCGCGTTGCCAGGATTTTCCATGTGGGTGGAAGAGGCAACTTTGGCAAAATCATTTGTTGCACCGTTTTGTTAGACCCACATTCACATGGGAAACTTTCAAAGAAGACACCATCCGCCACTATCACCATCTCTCATCCAGATTCTCACGAGCCACATTGGCAGTTATATTGTGCACGCTGGCGGAATTAGCCCACTTGGAGTCCAACATTCCAGCCTCAGTATATAGCCCTGTATGGGGCCAGAAGTGGGCGGAGGCAGCAGCCCACCTCAATGCACTTGAAAGGCAACACAAACATCGGGTTTGTGTCCAATACAGGGCCACACGCATCACTAAAGGCAACAAGTGCACCGCATACTTCTTCAAAAAAATTTTGCACCACGCCAGAGCGTGGCCTGCACACAGGTGCGAAGATTGGATAATTCTATTGTGAACACACCGGCCAAAGTGGCAATAAAAATGCAAAGATATTACTCCGAGTTATACCAAGCTGAACCAATTCAGCCAGCTGAAATGGCAGAATTTCTTGACAGAGCTCATATCTGCACCATTCTCTGATACCCGGAAATAATGAATTTAATTACTCCGAACGAATTATGGACTACCATTTGCAGTGCGCCAAACTGAAAATGCCCAGGCCCAGATGGCATTCCATATGAGTTCTTCAAAAAATGTTTTAAATATATATCCTCATTGCTGCTAGCCTCACTCAACCAAAGCCTGTTGGAAACACGCCTCCTACCAGGAGGACATGAGGCCTTTATGGTCACACTCTTCAAGAAAAGGGATAGGCTAGACTTAGCCAACTGGCGCCCCATTTCTCTAACAAACACAGACACCAAAATTTTAACAAATATCATGGCTAACCATTTAGGGACTGTAGCATCTGCCACCATCTCTCCAGAACAATTTGGTTTCATCCCCAGAAGGTCAATTTGGGATAACGTGCACTCTGTGGCTAATGTGTGTCAGTCCACAGCCTAAGGGGCACTTGTACTCTTGGACCAACAAAAGGCCTATGATAGAGTAAACTGGGAATACCTTAGGGCCTGCCTCCAACAATTCCGCCTACCTACCCGCTTCATTAGCTGGGTGATGCTGCTCACAGAATCTGCAACAATGGCAGTGCGCAGCCCAGGTTTCCTAACGGAAGTAGTCCATCCTCAAAGGGGCCTGCGACAAGGGGACCCCCTGAGCCCACTCTTATACAACTTCAGCCTTGACCCACTACTGCGAAATGTGAATGCCCAACTCACTGGGGTCCATGTGCCAGGCCAAACCCCAGTCAAGATGATGGCATTTGCAGATGATTGCGTGGTGGGGGTGTCTAATAACAAAGATGCACGCGCGCTTGAAGCCCTCATCCAGGGATATTCCCGGGTAAGCAACGCGGCACTGAACACCTCCAAAACCGAAATTATCCTCCTTGGTCAGTTTCAGAACTGCTGGGCCCCAGCAAGTAGTTCCCAACCCAGCCCATCTGCTCGCCCACGTCCACGCCTTACTAACTCAAATTACACCGCTCCACTGGTGCTCCCCTTTGTGCCACGACCTACCATAGGACAGGTACGCCATCTGGGCGTGTGGTTGGAGGCAGGTGGATATGCGTCAGCAGTAATGGAGTGCCATATACTGGACAACGTGACGAAGCGAATCGCCTCTCTCAGAGCCCACCCTACTACCCTCACTGGCAGGGTTGTTCTTGCCAACTCTATGCTCCTATCCAAAGTCTGGTTTGGAGCCCACGCCATCCCCTTCTCCCCAAGCTTCTTCAAATCCCTGTATGCTTTGCTACAAGGTTGGCTTTGGTCAGGCCGCCCTCCACCAGTACGGCTAGAGGTCATGTTTGGCCCTCATCATCATGGTGGCATGGGCCTACTTGACTTCAAAGCCCATGCCGCCAAGATCCTGGGCACCTGGATTGCGGCTGTCACTGCTCCTACACTCCCATCCCAACACTGGTCCCGCGTGGCCCACTCCAACTTCTCCCGAGCCTTGGGCCTCAACAATCCATCAAACCCCCACTCCCTGATGAAATACCTCGCATCACACACATCAGCCACAGGTCCTCACGGGACCAAAACCCACTACAAACGAATCCTACTCTCCATGCGAAGCGCAGAGTGGAGAATTCGTATTAGTGGACATACAACCCGAAGAGGCTGCCCCTCTCCTCAGTTCACACAAGAGGTACAGGGGCTACCCATCCATGATGGCGTGATCCTCATTCGACCCCAAGTCCTATCCAGGGTGGACTACCTGGACATGATGGACATCCCTTATTCCACTGAGACCCAAAAGACTATCTGGAAATACGCACACCATCCTCTGTTGCAGCCTCAAGTCCGCTCCCATGTGTGGCGCTGCCTGAGGCGGGTGTATCGTACAGCTGAGCGCTCTAATGCTTTACACTCATTTTGTGTCGTGTGTGGCCAGTATGGAACGCTGTTTCACCGCCTAAAGAAGTGCCCCACCTCTAAAGTAATATGGCGCGAAGTCCAACGTCTGCTAGGCAGGATCAAACACATCCCTTCAGTCTGTCAAGAGATATGTTTGCTTCATCAATGGCCTCCCCTCCCACCCTCCCTTCGTGCTCTGGTGGTTGCAATCGCCATGTGGACTATCCACACGATTGTCTTGGATGCCATCGCTGGATCCATCCCCACCCTCCCTGAAGCCGTCCACAGATTCCAGTCTCATTTGGTGGATCACTTTCAAGCGTGGATGTTTGGATATCTCCCACTGTGTCGCCGACAGCTGGTCTCCTCCTGATTCCCAGTCTGGTTCATCAAATCAGACACCTTCCTCCACACGTGCTCAATAGTGGCTACGCCCCCTACACACGTTCCCTCCCCTTCCCATAAGTGGCGTTCCCGCTGGCAACAAGAGATAGCATCGCTTCTCTGGGGTGCCTCCCCTGGTACTAAGTTTTGTCTCGTCTGAGTCATATTCGGAAGTGTCCATCCCATGGTCGGCCTTCCCCGCAATAAATTTAAAATTTAAAATTTAAAAGAATATGGCACTGTGGGACCTCAAAATACTCGGTCAATTTGGAGCCTTTTTATCGTTTCCTTTA
Organism: Massospora cicadina; assembly: GCA_022478985.1. Lineage (NCBI taxonomy): Eukaryota > Fungi > Entomophthoromycota > Entomophthoromycetes > Entomophthorales > Entomophthoraceae > Massospora > Massospora cicadina. Next base: position 152,210 of record JAKSZP010006593.1, read on the forward strand.
AAATCTGGGAAGTTAACTTTTACAATCCCTGATATCATTCTCAGTAATTTGAGTTACAACCTACTTTTAGGGACTCAATCTTTTTGCAGAAGTTTGATGGAATTATTAAGTACCCCAATTTGTCATTTTCCCTTTTGGGGTATAGAGTTCCCCTACTTTTATCCAAACTTGATTATACCAGACGTCGGTTATGTCTGCTGGAGGGGTCTAAAAGGTCTTATTCTATTTAATACCAGGTTGGAGACCCTCAAGTAAAATTACCCCCTACATCGGCAGATATTAATGAAGGGATGCTATTTTCTCCCCAGATAATTTAGTCATACCGCCAAAATCACAGGTAATTTTTAATACTTCTTTACTCTACCTATTCCCAAAGGACATTTGTTACAAGTCTAAGGAATTTTCAACCCTTCTGCTAAAGAACTCTTGCCTTGTCCTGGAGTATCAGATTGTGCTTATTCTGGATTTTTATCTGTTTTATTAGCGAACCTTACCAATGATTTGAAAATGGTAGATTGAAAACATCCTATTGCTTATGTCAAGTTAATACCCTTATCCCAAATCTATGATGTTAAACCTTTTGGAAGCTTACATGACTTTGGGCTGGAAAGTGCTCAGGAAATTCTTACTGTGGGGCCTGCAATTGGAAAATACCTCACTAATGAACAGAAGAGACAAGTACTTCAATTACTAGAAGATTACTTCGGCATTTTTGCTAAGCATACTTATGACTTTGGTAAGATAAAAGGAGTAATGCACTCTATTAAAACTGGCGATCAACTTCCTATTCGTGCAAAGCCCTCTTGTAAGTCTAAAGTGGAGTAAGCCCAGGTTACCAAAGAATTGAATCAACTATTGGAGGCTGGATTACTGAAACCCTCCAACAGACCTTGGGCCTCCCCATTGCTGTTGATTAAGAAAAAGGATAGTTCCATCTATTAGGTATGAATTATCATAGATTGAACACTATTAATTGTTGAGATAATTAACAATTTACCTCAGATTGATGATTCCCTTTGGTTGTTGGCTGGCTCAACTTATTATTCTGTGATGGACTTAGCCAGTGGATACTGGCAAATTGAGTTATCCTTAAAAGACCGAGATAAGTGTGCCCTACTATCCAGTAAGGGTTTATTTGACCCAACATATATGCCACAAGGATTGAGCAAAGCCTCAGAAACTTTACAAAGGGCCGTGGATGGTATGTTACGGGACTTAAAGCTCACATGTGTTCTGGTTTATTTGGATGATATTACCGTGTTTTCCAAAACATTTACAAAACATTTTTGCCATCTAAAAGAAGTTTTCGGATGAATTTGAAATTCTTCACTAAAGCTCAAACCTTCCAAATGTTCATTTTCCAAAAATAAAATGGAATTTTTAGGACATCGGTTATCAGCTAAAGGGATTCAACCCCTCTCAGATAAAATTTAAGCTTTTCTTCAAATGTCTCTTCCAACCTCTCTGTGGGTTATCCAAGTCTTTCTCATAATGGTTGGGTATTATCAGCAATTTATATCCAACTTAGCTGATACAGCTGAATCTTTATTTCATCTGCTATAAAAAGAGGTGCCATTTTAGTGGAGTTCATCTCAGAACAGTCGTTCAATTATCTGTGAATGGCCTTGACTAAGGCACCTGTTTTAATTCATCCTTGATTTGATAAGATTTTTTCTTACATACTGATGCAAGTAATGTTGCTATTGGGGCTATCTTATCTCAATGTGAAGAAGAGCAGAATTATCACCCTGTCACTTTTTTAGCAAAACTTTATCCAAAGCTGAAAGAAACTACAGTGTAACTGAGCGGAAGTGTTTAGTGTAGGTCTAGAAATTAAGCACTTCTGTATCTTTCTATATGTTAACCATTTTACTGTTATTAATGCTTATTCTCCTTTAAGATGGTTGCAAAATATTAAGGATCCTGACGAAAGATTTGCCCTTTGAACTCTAAGATTGTAAAATTACGATTTTTCCATTTTGCATCATTTGGGTGCTCAACATAAAAATGCTGATGGTCTGTCCTGACTTCCTATACTGACCGTGGATTTGAGGAAGGAAGAATATCTATATAACCTTATTGGACAGCCTGAGTTGTGGGATCAAGAATTTGAAAGATATTGGTCCCATCTAAAATATATTACCAAAGATACCATGATTTGAGAAAAGAACTTTGTATAAAAAGGTTAAATCCAAATGGTTACACTTTTTGCACCCAAACTCAAGATTTTATTCTGTTATGGAGGGACATGAACAAGTAGGTCATAGCGGATTAAAGAAGACTCAATGATGATTGAAAACCCAATATTATTGGAAAATCATGACTGAATTCATTGAAAAGACCCTTAAATCATGTCTCATCTGTAAAATCCATGGAGCCACCAATCCTACTATCAACATCAAGTTATTCCCCCAACTAAAGCGTTTGTAGGCCCTTTTCCTCGGTGATTTCATGGATATCTGTACATTATTATGGTGGTCAACCACCTAACTAAATGGGCTGTAGCCATTTCCATTGCCAACCCTCTGCTAAGACTGTGGCGCTATTTCTTTACCAGCACATCATCTCTCAACATGTGTGTCCAAAAGTCCTTATGTCAGATAATGGGACTAATTTTACCTTGCACTTTTTACAGGAAATATGTAAATTGTTTAATACTACCCAACGATTTGTTGTTTCTTATAATCCATCCATAAATGGGCCATCAAAAGAATCAATGGAACTATAGTAACAATTTTAAGGAAGATGGCTTCCACTGACTCATCTCAGTGGAACTTCTATTTGCCTAGTGCATTTTTTTCATATTAAATAAGCTATAATCGGATCATCAAGACGTCACCTTTCAAATGTATATATGGGAGAGATCCCTCAGTCCCTTCTAGTGCTCAGGCCATACTCTTAGAAAAGCATACCAGAAAACACTGATTTAGTTATGAAAAATCTAGCTGATGAGATGATTAGTCTTCAAGCTTAATCCATAAAAATTAATTTAAGTAACCACTCAAAAGGAGACCAAAAGAAGCAATTAAATAAACCCGCCTTACCTGAGTATCAGATTGGGATTACATTATGTATCATCACTCCTAGCCAGATGGGCGAACTGAGAAGTTAGGATCCAACTGGTCTAGTCCTTATCAAGTTATATATATTGAAAAGGAATAGAATATTCAATTTTTCATGTTGATACTGGTATAGTTATAAATTGTATCCACCCCAGGTTTTTAGGAATTCACCCTTCTTCACAATCAAAGCTTGAGTGGTAAAGTGTCAGGATTTTGCAAAATTCTCTCATTTTGGAATATCCTACTCAAACAAATCCCCCAGCAATATCAGAAGGGGGACATAATCTTATATGATTCTATCAAGGTTATTAAGAATGTTCAGTCTCATCCCAATCAAGGGATAGAAGATTCAATTGCTCAGCAATTAATTAGCTTGGATATATCCTGAGCCATTTTAAGACCTTTAAATATTCAAACCTTCTGATAACAAAATTTAGGCTGAATTATAACCTGTTTTTGATTTATATTTCGCTTTTTTGGAGAATCTACCTAAAGTAACTTCGAGAGAAAACTTGCCCAATTAGAAGTGCAATTCAAAACTTTCAGAAGAACCATGCACTTTTATGTGCTAATTATCATTTCCTGATGCCACCAGTGCCAAGTGGAGAAATAAATTTTGCTATAAAACCTCTTACCAGCCGCTGAAACCTCATTTTGCTTGGCATATGGTATCCATTGACGTCATTGGGCCCTTGCCAACAAAAGCTAACCAGTCTAAGTATATCTTGGTGGCAATTGACCATTTGACCAGGTGGGTTGAGGCATGGGCAATATGAGATCTGGGGGCAAGTACTGTGTCTAAGTTTACAATGGAATGTATAATTCATCATCACGGCTGCCCTCAGTTTATCCTAACTGACAATGGAAATAATTTTACTTTTCACATCCTACCCAAGCTCAACAAAATGATGGCCTTCCACAGGGTTCTAACAACCCCGTATCATCCCAAATCCAATGGAATGGTCAAACGGGTTAATGAGACCCTGATAAACATACTACAGAAGTTAATTATAGACATTTTCTGATAGGATTACTATCCTTTCTACCGCTGTGTTCGCCTAAAATATTAGCTACCACTCAACAAATGGGGAAAGTTTCCTAGCATTTACTATATGGATGGCACCCCGCTCTACCCACATTTCTCTATTCCTGCATGGAAGATACCTGCAGAATGGATCCTCAACGCTACTTGACCACCCTAACGAATACATTGATTAAATTATATTCTGAAGCATACTCATTCAGCTTAGCAAAGAAAATTAAAAACCATGCTGCTAATCAGGTAAGGCGTAATGGGCTAGTGCAGTTCAAGGATAAAAATATGGTTTTATTCCACAATCAACATAGGTTTGGGTGGAAGCATAAGCTAGCTAGTATCTGGACTGTCCCTTTTTACTTAAAATTTATTTGAGGTATGCTGACCAGGGGACAGACATTACTGATATAAAGGCATCAAAACTAATCAAAACAAACCTGAACTAATCGCTTAAAATGAGCAGTGAGGCACAAACAAAGAAAAAAGAACAACCAACCAGGTGGCACAGAAGAGAACCACATAAACCCACCATGGCAGAAGGGGAAGGGGGTTCATCCATAGTATCTGCATTGTCCAAAGCACGGGATAAGGCAGAGAGTAAGGGCATGGGTTTATCAGCGATATAGGAAATTGAGATCACAGAGGACCAGTTGTTCATAGAAATCATCCTCGTCATAAATGGCGCTCAGGTAAGTGGACAAGCACATTTCTGGTTAAAAGTGAATGGCAGGAAGTTGGGAAAATAAAGCAGACTTATCATGGGCTATTTTTGGTTTGAATTGCAAAGCCACAACCACTTTCTGAATGGCATCTGCAGCATGTTTATGTAGCTGTAGAATGGTATTTTTGCTCTGGGAGGCAGGTTCTGGGCAAGAATGGGAGTGGGGAGACATTTAGACAGTTTCATTGCTGTTTGGGATATAAGATTGTGAAGGAAAATTTTATCAGGTTGGGCAGCAGCTGCCACAGCGAAATGGTGATGGGTGCATAATAAAACAACATTCAGGTTTGGGTTATAAAAGCGCTGAGGGATTTCAGTGGGGGATTGTGTAGGAATAAATTCCCTAATGTCAACTTTGGATTCTTCAATCACATTACCTGATTTGTCAGTTTCATTCTCTGAGGATCATGGGTTCAAGTCATACTTTCCAATTTTTTCTTAATAGGGATGACTGAGGCTGATAATCGGGTTGGGGCTTGGGAGCAAATTGTTGTCCAGGCCAAACCTTGATTGGTGGGGGCATTGGTGGCTCTGGACTTAGGATGGGTCTAATTGGCTGCTGTAGATGCAGCAGTGGCAGCAGGCTTTGGAAGAGTTGGGGGTAAGATTGCCCCCCATTATGAGAGGGCTGCAGGGTGGCTGGCAGATGAGGAGTTGGTGGCCGTGACTGTAGAGGCAGCAGAGGCAGTGAGATAGGGGAAACTCCACTTTGAGTGGTCCAATTTGAGGCAGGACGCACAGATGGTCTGCCCACCATCAACGTGAGCACAGAATGGGTGGTCAGGGGCAGAAGCAAAAAGGAGTGTGGGGGAATCTGGTCATCTACATCTGGAAATTTAGGGCTGATTGTGGCAAGAGCCTGAGTCCCAGTAAGGCATGTGGTTCCATTGGGGACCACAAATTGAAGGATGGGGTCAGCGCCATAGGCTGTCAAACCTGCCATCAGCTCCTGATGGAGCACTGCCAGGGGAAGGTGAGGGGACAACCCAGTGAACTGAACCACCATCGTGGAGTTAGTGGGGAGCCAGGTGCGCATTGTGAGAATTGGGGTGCCCTGGAAAACCAAGGGCACAGTTGCTTCAGTGGCAGCATCAGCTTCTCTTGTAAAGCTGAGGTCAAAGTGCCCCTTATAGGGGCGAAAATCAATGAAGCCGGCAGGTTGCATCACTTCCAGTGCTAATTCAATTTATGGGTTTGTCTGCATATGGGAACAACTTCCCATATTTGACCCATAGGCTGAAAGGCATGCAAAAGCAGGGCAGAATGAGAGGGTAATGGGGCACCACCTGGGATTGTGCAAGGTGAACGGCAAGATCCTTGGGTGGAATGAACTGACCTAAGGATTGGTGTGGACTGTTCAAACCAGTCTGAGCACGTTTTCCCCCAAACTGAATATGTTGGGTGGGGTTCTGCCGCTGCCCCACATGGGAGCAGCAGGCGGTGGGGATGTGGACATCAGTGGGTCATTGTTGTGGATAATTTGGCTAGCTATTCAGCTTTTGCAATTTTAATTTTCTAAAAAATGGGCTTGAGTGGAAAGAAAAGTTTTTTGGATTGTCCCTTTTGAGATAATAGAAAAACAGGTTTTGATGCATATACTATCAAGGACCCTGCAAGCAGACATATTATTAACCAATTTCACACATAAAGTTCCTTTGAACATATAAACAATAATAGAGCTTATCCAGAGAAAAATTATCATGTGGGGCATATAAGCTAATTTTATCTGGTGTCATTGCTCGAGTTCTTCATGATAAGCTGTCTTCATCTCTCCACCCTTTCCAAGTTTCTTGTGGTGAGTCTTGAGCCTTGGTCAGTGGGACCCAAATTTCTTCTTTTGCTGCTTCAGGAGTGGCGCAGATTCGCTTGACCATTCTAAGTTGGTGGAGGTGGAGGTTTCCATTTTGGGGTAAGGGAGTTGGTATCCACTCTGAGGCTGTCATGACAGCAAATGGAGTGGAGGACAGGTGGTGGAACTGGAGGAGGATTATGGACTAGGGGCCTAGGGTAACAGGCAAGGTGATGATAGCTTGGCTGGTTGATTGAGAAGAACCTGCTCTTGCCCCACAAGGAGTAAAGCCCGCAACCACATGTGCTGATGGTCTCAGGAGATCAATAAGTATGTGAGAAAAGGGGGCCAGAATCGTAGGGGCTGGAGCACAAGAAGGTGAGTACCAGCTTGGTGGAAAAAGGTTGCGCCAGTGCCAGGCAATCCATGAGGAAGTCATCCATGCCAGGATATGCAGCTGGGAAAGGAGCTGCCACTGTAAAAGCTGCTCGCCAGGCCCACTCAAGGGCTGCCTGGTGCCACTCCATCCCTGACCCTAACTTGCTCGCAGGATGAAAAAAGATCATGTTGCCAAGGAGAACCATTGTGTGGAGGTATTGGGATGGGTCAATGGCGCAAAGGGTGGCAAACGTTGCAGTGACCCCAGATCATATGTGATTCAGCTGGTTATTTTGAAAGTGCACCCCTAGGGACCAGAATTGGGTAGGAGCATGGGAAAGGTCCCCAACAAGTTGGCTATCACCAACCGCATGAAGCACAGCATCTTTTGGACTGACAATGCTGCAGGATGGGGCTCATCAAGAGCTAGGAGCATTAGATGTATAAAGCCATCTGCCAGGAGCTGTGTCACCTTGTTAAATGATGGTCCTCAGCTCCGCTTTCCTCCCCAGCATAACTGGGTCACTATGTCCCTGAAGGGAGCATGCAAGGAAGACAAATAGCCAACAAACTTTGGAAGGAGCTCCTTCTGTACCAGAAGGGTCATGCCATCCACTTTGGCCCCTCCTTCATCAGCTGGAGGAAGGGGAACAGGGGGAGTTGGATGTGGCCTAGGTCAGCCAGATCTATGTCAAGCCATAAACAAAGTAAAAAGTTAAAGTCTCAAGCTCATGGTTGTTGTTGCATGGTGGGTTGAATTGGGATGATCTAAGAACAGTGTACAGCATATCATCCAGTCAAAGAGGGGTAATGTCAATAAATTTATATAACTGTGCAATAAGCTAAAATAACCACAGGTGGATCAATGGTTAACTGTCATGATTAGGTCTATATGAGTATTATTGAGTAATCCAAATTGACAATGAGCAAAATTGACCTCTGCAGATAGTAGAAGTTCTGCCAAAGATATAATAATATTTTAATTTGGAAATATCAATGCATGATGAATAAATGGCAAATCACCTCAAACTAGGCAATCATAAAAAACTAATAAATATAGACTCTGCTGGACCAATGAGAATATGGCAGAATGAATAGTCTAAGTAAAAGGGTCAGTATCAACTGAAGTAACTAACATATAAGTGAGATGACAAGGCTGAAAGGGGAGGATTATTAAGAGGAAAAAAGTAAGTTTGAGGTAGGAGCTACATATTATATATTATAAGAAAAAAGGTTTTGTAGCAGAAGCAATTGCTTCAGATTTTATTATATTTATTAAGCTAGCTTGGGGCCAATAATCTCCTTATCATCCATCTTTTGCTCAGTGGAATTGACCCTGTGTGACCCCTTCAGCATATTTTTGATATATTGTCAAAGTTATAACATGATGCTTGTCACTTTCCTTCTGGTGTATACTCTCACCACTGCCACCTCTATACACTCACCCCTGATCTGCTGGAGTAGCTTTTTTATAGTAAGATTGAGGGGAAAGGGGGCAACCTTGAGGGGGTATGCCATCACCAACCACTCATTCACTACATGGGCCAAATCACTCTTTGTTATGAGGGGGACAGCTGCCTTCTTTACAACCTTCTTAGTGAAGAATGCAGATTCTGTACAATTGTGGCATATGGGGTACTCCCCCAGACTTACACAAGTATTAGGTTAGCTCTATAATTATTCAAATTAGCTATATATTCCATAATAAAGAGTGAAGATAATCTATATAAAGGGTTACATATAAATTGTACTACCACAATGATGTATTCAAGGAGGTGGTTATAGTTTTAGGGATATGAGTAATTTAGGATACTTGAAATTTGAACTGAAGTGGCTGCATTTTTTGTAAACCCTAAGTTAATATATCAACTAATATGTAGAATAAATCAAATCAGTTGATGTAAAAGTCATAATATAAAGTCAATATTTGTTTTTTGTATAAGGAAATATATATTTGTATACATCGATGAATCCCCCCTCAGGTTGGGACCATCTAGTACTAAAAAAAGAAATATATATTTGTATTATATACAGAGATAATAATATAGTTTCAAATTGGTAAGTCAAGAATATATAATAACATGATCTAGATTATGCCAAATGTATTACAAGATCATATGGTGGAATAAGTAGTTTAAATATCTGGTAGTGGAGGACCCAATTAAATTATTTTTTTGCTGTGTAATAAATGCTAGATTGTGGTGGCATATTTCTTCATGTAGGGTGAGCATCTGACGGAGGCGCAGACATCTTGGGAGGTGGCTGAGGTGAAATGAGGGTTGCTAATAATAAAAAAGATAAAACCCACTTTTTTCAAATTAATTGGCTCAATTGAATTTTATCTAAAAGTGAGCGAGACGAACATTTCCAATTTTTGTTGTTTTTATATCAGGTATGTATGTTAAGTTTGGTAAAATAATTAAACTGCATTGTAAAAGATAAATTTAGATTTAAATTTTAAATTTTATTCGAGGTGGGCTGACCTGGGGACGATACCGCACCGATTAGGGAAGTGAAGAAAATGGGAAAGGAGGATAAAACCCGGAAAACCTCCATGCGCAGCGTATGATAGGCCAGGAACTCCATGGACCGCCTTTGCTATTCGCTATCTCGGTTCGGGGCATTGGTGCGCAAAACCAACAGTCAAAATCGTCCCCTACCCAAAGTCCATTACTGGGATTGAACTTGGGAGGCAGTGGTAGAGGGTCCATATTCTACCACTGGGGTATCCTCCTCTGCATTGTAAAAGATAAACGAAACTCTAAACTTTGTTAATAAACAAGTATAATTGATTAATTTATCCCTATACGTTGTTTTCCTGTTGCCATAAACTTTAAATGCCTAAGGCAATATAATTTAGTTTAGTAGAGCATTAATTTTTCTACTATATAAAGTAGAAAGTTCAAAACAAACTTTATGGATAAAGAACCATCTATTGAAGAAATTGATAAAGAGTTAACTGATTCAGATCTCGAATTTGTTCCACCTGAGCAATTATTTGGATACTTGAGTCCTTTATATAAAGCCGAAAGAGTAAGAAGAGCATGTAGAAAGGGCGTATCAAATAGCTTAAAAGTTTTTATAGCGAAATTTGATCTATCATGTTACAAAATGAATAGTTGGGGCGAGTACAAGATTGATAACTATGCCATGAATTTGGAAGGTGAAATTTATTATAGGTGCTTTGATAAATTGAAATCTAAAAAAGAACCATATAAACTATATAGAAAATTAGTGAGAGAAATAAAGTTTTTTCTTACAAAAAATGAAAACAGAGCACTAGTTAGAAAAGTTTTAATTGGTAATATTCAACCCAAAAATCTTCTTTCACTTCCGCCAAAGCAATTTTATAGCAAAGAAAAAGGAAATTATTCGTTAATATTGCAATTAATATTACACAGTATTTATAATCTATAGTTATATTACAGCATTTAAAATGATCTAAGCATAAATTTGCTTTTAGAATTCTTTCTCTTTTTTGAACCTAATGGTTTAAATTAAATATATAGTCTTAGCATCTTTTTATATATGCCATTTAAAGTATTAGATTAATAAAAATTCCTTTATTTTAGACAACATACCAGAAGTTAACCTATATTTTTGATATTAAAAGGAACTATACATACGCTAAAAGCTAAATCTTTGAACTATCTAAAGCCTAATAAACAAAAACCATACTATCAATATTTCATGTCCAATATATAAACACGTATTATAGCTACAAGTCTAATTTACCATCTCTTATCACTATACCGACCAGCATCTTATAATCGTGTTTTTGTGCCAGCGCATGTTGACCAGAATCCAAATATTCTCAGGATAACAGCTGGTAAAGCGTTGATGTAATCAAGTAAATGAATACAAAGCACCACAATCTCATATAAATCATTACCCTTTCACTGGTTAAAATACATGTATGCTCGCGGAGTTTTCGACTCGAGGCTCAGCATATATTTATTTTTGCCACTAATTTACGTCTGTTTTTGTACACAGCAATTTTTGGTTCAAATTTGGTATCACGGCTATTCTAAATTTAGCCTGACCATGACCATTATTTTGTCTTCTTTAGTGCATATATTTATTTAGCTTGGATTCTCTACCATGGCTATTGTTCACAACCTTGCATGCAAGTAAAATTACTTCCTGTCTAAAAAACATCTGTTCAGTATTATTCGTGCTTCTGTTTAGCAAACAGTAGGTGTGAATAAAATGTCACAATGTCACAGAATTATTTATCTGAGCAGGAAGTATGAATTAATTAATGAAGAGAAGCGATAAAGAAGATGTCATTTTCTCAGATGAAGATATAAATGCTCCCGAGACTTCTAATAATTGTTCAACATCACATGCAGCTTCATCAGAAAATGAAATATCAGTAATATAATAAGGGGAATAAAGAGGTAATAAATCTTCTGAAGCAAAAAAGAGTCTACAATTTAGTTGATCAACAGTCCTGCAAAAAATCATCACTTTTTTATAAAAGGCAAGTAACAGGTTACAAATAAGTTTTAAAGATACATTAACTTACTTAGATTTTCCAAATATTTTCCTCCTTAGAATTTAATCATTTCATTTGCACAGAAAAAATAATTATTAAAAAAATTTGTTACCAAGAATTTGACAATGTTATCATCTCCATTGTCCCAATGAAAAGATATAGATTTGAGTTTTTTGCTTCTTGACATTCACTGCTAATGCTAATAGTAAAAAATTAGAAATAGATAAATATTGGGAAAAACTTGCCCCTACTCCATCTCACTCAATTGATGGTCCAGTACAAATCTCCTATCCCCACCCATAACTCCAGCCTCCCTTGCCACCCAAAGTTGCAACAACCAGTCAGGGTCAGGCTTAGACTACTGTACCCACCCAAACACAATCTTATTTTCCCTCCATGCCTAATTTATATTCCATGGACACATTCCATTCAACCTAAATTCTTGGGAACTATTGGATGAGATTGATGAATTGAGTAAAATCATTATGTTCTCCCCTAATGATATTGACTTTCAAAAAATTTTGAACTCTGACTTTGATACTCAATTTATCCCCGAATAGTATACTCCTAAAACAAATGTTGTACCATTCCATAGTGACCATCAGCTGATCATTGCTACAGAATCCTCCCCTGAAAGTATTAAATTCTGGGATGCCAATATACAACTAGCAGTATACTGGACTTGGGTTTAACTCAAGGCCATCTTCTCATAGTCTTCCTTTATATTACCAAGACTGAAATTATATTATTGTACAAAGCAGCTTAAGATACTGTAAAAGTCATTTATAAATATACATATTTGATTTTCCACAATGGTCATATAACCCCTGAACAAGCTGAAACACTGACCTCTCTATTAGAAAACTATCTGACTGCTGAGCACAACCCTGCTAATTACTTTGAGGCTCTCTGCACAGCTCAACTTAAACTAACTGATCCTTTTTTTCTAATATCAAACCTCACTATGAGGATACCTCTATGCCTTTGATTTCTTCAGTAGTCAAAGTCAGAAAATGTTTAGGTTTTGGTAACAAACTAACCCCTAACCCCTTTCCCTTTCACCATGGTTTGTTAGAGGTTAGCTGCTTCCCTACCTGATTGGTATGATTCTGTTCAGTTTTATTTTGTTACACTCTCTGGGTATTTCATTTTATTTAGGTTTTGTTTTCTTTTTAAGCTTACAGTATATTTATCCTTAGGCTGGCTTACCTCAAATAAATTTTTAAATAAGGAAAAAAATTCGTTATTACTGACTGTCAGATTCTATGGTTAACTCAAAAATAAACTCTTTGAAAACCTACAGAATGGCCCATTTTTCTTTCGCAATGCTTTAACTAGTAATCTAATTAAAACCTATTGCAATATCATGGCTCAGGCTGATTATTGCAACAAGGATTTAATTATATTACTAAAAATCAGGCTGATTACCCCCACACATTTATGCTACCCTTCTCTGCAACTACTCAGCTGAGCTGATCAACTCAATATCAATTCAATTAATTAATTTATTGGTAGCTCAGGCTGAAGACATTTGTACAGTTGGGCTGATTATTGTAGCCCCAAACCTCAGCAACTAGTACCAATTAATTGGTACCAATATTAATAAATTCATATAAAATTATTTGGGACTGACCTGAAGTTAACATTTAAAATGCCTATAGATATTCGATGAAATAAACAGCAAATGCAATCAAATTCCCACCTTAGGGCACATTTGTATGTTGGTATACATAATTGCATGATAGCACTTGCACATGGACCACCCAAATTGGAGTACCTAGTGCTATTGAGAGGGCCAGTTGACATCCTAATTATGGAGTTATTTAAACACCAGTATGAAAAAAATATATTTGGAACTGGTCCTAAAATAATTTTTGTATATCAGAATATGTAACTAGCACAATAGTACTTGCATATGTACCACCCAAATGGGAGCACCTAATGCTATCAAAAGAGGCCTGTCAATGGCCCAATTAGGGGTACATCATTTAGTTATATCGACCACAAAATCTCCCAAAATTTGTATTTCATCAGTAGTATGATGAAACTAATTTCAAAATGATTCTAGGACCATTTTACATGCTCACTGTTGCAATTTTTGTCCCTGAAATCATCCTGAATATGAGAGTATTTTGCCACTAATAAACCTAGAAATAGGTCTCAGTTGCTTCAGTTCAAGGGCCAAACTGAGGTGGTAAATTATCTGGTGAAATTGTGTTCTTGAAGGTGGCCAGGAGATTCCCTAGAAGTTTAAATACCAGCACCTGGCCTAATGCATAATTATCAAATAATCTAGTCTAATAAAGATCTATTTATTTAATCCTCTTTTCAGTTTATATCTTAAATCACTTTTGGAGAGTGTTAGCAAGCTGGCATCTCAGTATTACAGATTACAACTTTTCCTGCATTGGCTAAAGTTCCCAATTATGAAGAGAAAATAAAACTCAAAATTGGCCAAAAAGCTGTAGCCATTTGGGTATGCTTAGTGTGTTTCAAAATGGTTCTAAAACCATATGCAACCGGTAAAACTGAGATTTCACCAACCAAACTTCAGCCCAATTTACCAAACGTGAATTATTTAATCAAGTGAGAAATTCTCAAATTTTGACAATTGGTGCTCACTCAAAATCATTGACACTTTCTGAAAGAGATCAACATAATCTTTTTTGGCAGATTTGCCAGATGAAATTGCAACAAGATGGATTCTAGCTATGAAGTGGTACTTCCTACTTTCTGGATCTTATTGCAGTGGGGGAGCTCATGCAGATACAACAATCCCAACTCCAGAAACTTCCCATCGTAAAAGAGGACAGATTATGAATAGTGATACACCAAAAAGTTCAAGAAGTTGTTCCCAAAAATTTGACAACCTTAACTGTTCAAGTCCATTACCAAGAAGAATCAATAGGATGGCCAATTAAAAAAAGAAAGAAATATATAAGAAAAAAATGGAAAAGAAAAATATTAGCTTTGCGTAAAAGATAAGATAAAGAATATATATATATAAAAGTATATAATCTAAAAGTTAAAAATATAGATAATATCCAATTGCTACTTTAGTTTGCACTTGGGGTGGGGATAGGATCCTACACCAGAATCATTGGCAGTTTAGGCCAAAATTAACAAGATGAGGATCTAACACCAGAAACGTCAGCAGTTTGGGCAGAAATTAATAACAATGTGAATTCAACTCCAGATTCATCGGACAGTCAGGCTGAAATTAACAATAAAGATGACAGTGAAGGTAATCGGGAATCATAGGGCTTATGCTCAAATCAAGAGGGGGCTATGTCAGATTCTGAGGTTGACTCAAAAGTAAATCCTCTGAAAACCTACATATTGGGCTGATTATCTTTCTTTATGCTCTAACTAATACTCTAATTAAAACCTATTTCAATAAAAAGGCTTGGGCTAATTATTGCAACAAGAATTAATTATATTATTAAAGCTCAGGCTAAATATACCCACACATTTAGAACAACCTTCTATACAACTACTTGGCTGAGCTGATCAACTCAACGTCAATTCAAATAATTATTCCATTGGTAGCTCATGCAATAGACATTTGCACAGTTGTGTTGATTATCATTGCCCCAAACTTTGGCAACTAGTCCTGATTAATCAGGACCAATACAAAGGAATTTGTATATAAAACTATTTGGGACTGACCCAAAGTTTATGTTTAAAAGTCCCATGGACAATCAAACAAACAAAAAATGTAATCAATTTACCACCTTAGGGCACATTTATATGTTGGTACACATAACTGGCACAACAGCACTTGCGCATGAACTGCCTGAATGGGAGTATCACAGATTTGTCTCAGAAGAACTAGACTGGCTCCAAGTCAGGGTGCACAAGCACCCATTGGAAGCCCCTAGAATGCCAAGGGCATAGCAGTCCGAGCAAATAATATAAGTTGGGTACTATGGGAGATGTGAAGAAAGTAAAAGTATATTAACATGCCAAAGGCCCCCAAGACAAACCAGATGGTTGCATTTGGGCAACTGCGAGCCTTGAGGGGCAACCCCCAAGGTGGGAGAGGCAGGGAGGACAATGACTCCTCCAGGGTTTGTGGTTGCCAGCCTTCAGATTTGGATGGGGGGCATGCATGCCAGCGAGGGATGGCACAGAGGCTGCCACGTGATTGTAAATGTGAGCAGGGGTATGGAAAACCCCATGAGAGGGGCTGGGACCAAGCTTCCCCTAGAGGGGGTGCTCTAGGTCCTGTTGGTGGGCCGAGCTGGCAGCAGATGAGGCGACTATGGAAGGAGAGTCCACTAGTGGTGGGGCAGGGGCGCCCAGGTGCTGCTCTAGCTGGGGAGCAGTTTTGGAGGACTTGACAACTGAACAGATGGAAGGGTCTCCATTAAACGGACATGTAAAAATAAAAAAAGCGGCAAGTTTGTCATTGGGGGCAAGGCAGATTATCACATTTATGATCTGCTGCCACGTAGTGGGATTGAGTGACCAGATAACCCAGTTGGCAAACATCAGCAGGAGGATTTGGGTGACAGTGCACTTTGTTTGATTCTTTGGCAGATTTTTCAGAAAATTTAAATTGGTATAGGGAGGCTGCAGCAATCTAAGCGGCATATATGATTTTTTATTCAATGGAAAAGAAAGAGAATGAACTGACAACTACCCTTGGCAAGGGCAGTTGCCTTTTAAACTGGGCTGAATGCATGGTGGAGGTATCAAGTGATTGGTCATTTGGAGGTTAGTGAAGGGATTTGGTTGGCTGGCTCAGAGGGGGTAGAAAGCTGCTCTAGATTTTGGCAAAAGCCTAGAAATTTTTGCAAATTTTCCTAAATTCTTGGGGCCAAACCAAGTCAATACTACCAATCCAGGTCCTGGTGATCTAAGTCGGCCTGTTCGCATAGCTTGGGTGGTCTGAATTCATCCCTGGAGGCAGGGGTACTTGGATTGGATTATTTGCAATTTGAGCCATATCCCTCAATTGGGCTTCTCATGCGATCTGAACTCCCTGGATCCATTTTGATTCATTGGGCCAGATGATCTGAGTCTTATGGCCCAGGTTCACATTCCAACTTGTATTCCAATCTTATTTCCAAAGCAGGCTAGTCTGGACCAGCTCCCTCAGTCTTGAAATTGACAGCTGGGCTCCAATGTTGGGAATTGCCAATTTCTCAAAATTTGATATGGTTTGCCTGGGGAGTGGGTGGTCCCAGGGGCCTCTCCATGTCCCCTGATGTGTGCATTCGCCCTGAAGACCCCTTCTATCAAACTACCAGGGTTGAAGAGGGGGAAGGGGTTGGAGTGGGATACCTTTGGGTGGAAAAGCCATCACCCAGAGCTCATCTATCAAATGGGCTAGGTTGCCCAGCTGTGACAGAGGGTCCAATGGAGCCTTGGGGCCCCTTTTCATCTGGAAGGGTGCTGCTCCCTATCCAGTTGCAAGGGTTGGTCCTTAGGACTTACAGGGAGTACCTAGTGCTAATAAGAGGGCCATTTGATATCCCAATTAGGGAGTCATTTACATCAGCAGTATGACGAAAAATATTTTTGGAGCTGGTCCTAAAATAATTTTCTTATCTTAATACCTGTAACTGGCATGATAGCACTTGCACATGGACTTCTAAAGTGGGGGTACCTAGTGCTATTGAGAGAGGCCAGCCAACGGCCCAATTAGGGGTACATCATTTAATTATATTGACCACAAAATCTCCCAAGATTTGTATTTCATCAGCAGTATGATGAAACTAATTTCAAGATGATCCTAGGACCATTTTACACGCTCACTGTTGCGATTTTTGTCCCTGAAATCCTCCCAATTATGAGAGATTTTTGCCATTAATAAACCTAGCAATAGGTCTCAGTTGTAACAGTTAAAGAGCCAAACTGAGGTGGCAAAATATCTGTTGAGATTGAGTGCTCAAAGGTATCCAGGGCATGCCCTAGAGGTATAAATACTGGCACCTGGACTGGTGAATAATTATCAAATAATCTAGTCTAATAAAAATCTATTTTATTGAATCCTCTTTTCAGTTTTTATCTTAAGTCGCTTTTGGAGAGTGTCAGTAAGTTGGTATCTCAGGATCCACAGCTTGCAACTTTGCCTACCTTGGCTGAAGTTCTCAATTATGAAGAGAAAATCAAACCCAAAATTGTCCAGAAAAGCCAGAGCCATTTGAGTATGCTTATTGTGTTTCTGAACGGTCCTAAAACCATAATCAACTGGAAAAATTGAGGATCCACCAGCCAAACTTCAGCCTGATTTACTTTGCAGGAATTATTAATCAAGTGAGCTATACTTGAATTTTGACACTGACACTGATATTTCTCTAAAATATGTCTGGGGGCTAATTAAAATTAATTCTAAAACTTTATATTTTTATGATAGTTTAACTCATATAAATAGGCTTGTAAAAATATGAATATACTTAAAAATGGAAAGAAATTATAATGAGGCCTCAAATCCATTTTAAAAAACTAGTCATTGATAAAATTTTGTTGCTATTCCAAATACATCTCCAAATTAAACGATATATACATAAAATAAATAGCCAGTTAATTATTGAAAATTTGTTCTTTGTGATGCAGAATGCAATAATGTTATTGATTAAATTATCTATGCTGGCACCAGAACAGAATTATGTATAAAAATGCTTAATGGAGAGAATCAGGTGATTTAAGTTTTTGTCTCCATATTTGAACTGGTGTGCACCATATATATTGGTGATTGGTATTTTTCCTGCTTTGTTTTTTGGCTCAGTTAAAAAAATGACAAATCCCATTGTGACATATCAAAAATATTAAAAAGCTCCAATGTCCAAGAAACGGAAAAAGGTGAAGCAATTCAGGTCATCTAGTACACTTATTGTACTGAAGTGGAAGACAACAAAGAAGTATGTATGCTTATTAAAAGTGCATGGACTACAGATGGTGGAAACTGAAAAAAGAACATACTCTAGGCCTAAAATAAACGTGTGTGTGATAGACTATAATAAATTAGTAGGTGACATGGACAAAGCAGACACCTATCTATGTTTGGTACAGTGTATACACAAGTCAATAAAGTGGCATAATCTTTTTGTGATAAATTTGTGTGTGCTAAATGAAAAAACTTTATCTGAAATACTTAAAAAAAATGGCCCTTGCTTAATTTCATATATACCTTGTCTGTCAGTTGATAGATAAATTTCATTCAAAATTAGAAAAAATACGGGTTGACAAAGTTTAAGAGAAGAGAAAATCTGATTTGATAGAAACTAAGATGGTAAATATCCTTAATTTCATCCAGTAAAAATTCTGCAATGTGGTTTGTGGTCCTTGGATCTCATTTGCAACAAAAAATGCTCCAATCTAGATGCAAAAATTGTGCGTTGATTTTCACAGCCATGGTTTAAAAAGACTATATATGATATAAAGTTATCATACTAGACTTAAAAACTCTTAATTTACTAATTTAATGTAGTAATTGAAGCTCTTGTAATATTAAGAGAAAAATATTATTGAAAAATAAACAATAACCTTTTCTTTCTACTCAATGTCAAATTTGATAAAATTTATAAAACTAAAGAACTAAATAACTTTGAAGCACTGACACAAAGTGAAAACCCAATGTCCTTGGCTCCACTGCCCACTTCTCCAATATAGGGTAATGGTGAAAATCCTCTATCCCTTTCCTCACAGCAGGAAAAGGCATTAAAAATAGATCATCTAGCCTTCAACTCCTCAGGTCACTATGTTCCCCCAAGGATCTCATTTCTCCTCCTTGCACAATACCAAGTGTTGCCTCACAGCCCCATTATGCTCCCCTGAAGCAATATGCATTCAGCCTCCAGGTTAATTATAGAAAATTGTTTCCATAAATGATAAAAAACAATAGGAACTAGACCGGGCACTAATACAGCCTGCAGGCTTCATTGACTTCCACCCCTACAAAAGGTATTATGACCTCAGCTTCACTTGCAAAGCTGATGCTGCAATTGCAATTATCATTATTCTGGTTTTAGGCCTCTATCTCCCAACTATTCACACCCTTTTATCCTGATGACACCTCTATTGTGGTTCAAATTTGCAGGCCTCTACACCCACCTACCTTTAAATACTCTAAATAATGAACTGGTAGACAGATTGTCAGCATATGTTGCTAATCTCATTTTGAAATTTATGGTTCATAATGGAGCAACTAATTCATGGGCCCTCACGACTTTGAAACTATAAGCCTAATCAACCAAAATAGCCATTTTGATTCCTTCTCACATCATTTTCACAAATGCCCCTGACCACCATTTCTAGGCCCAAGTGGATGGAGGGCACACCATCTGTCCCCTCTGTTTTACCCTGGACTATTTAAAAAGCACTGCCTCTCAATAGCCCAAGAAACAGCCCACATTACTGACTCCTCCTATGATGTTCCAATTACAATACCACAACCTTCCTTGGTTGGGGCACAATCCTCTTCCCCCCAGGGTGGTAGTTGCAGCTTCTTTGATTCAGCTATTCAGGAACCTACTGGTTGACTCACACTCCTACTCCAACCAATTGTGAGCCAGCATGTACCCCATTAAATTGAAAACCAACCCAGTCACCCAACCTACTCTACCCATATTCTTATTAAACAATTATTATCTAACCAAAATTCCTGTGATTATATGAGAGAAGTTGATGAGTTGGGTACTACTTTCCCTGACTTGATTGAGACCACAGGCCTCAAAATTAGCAAAAAGGCAGAACATGCAGCTCAATTCCTACCTCAACCTTATGCTTATGCCCAGTGCTGATAATTACTGAAGTGACCATTAACTCACTGAAGAGGCTGTTGCCTTCCCTGATTGTTGGCCACTTCAAAAGACCTAGATAACTCATTCACAGACTTGGTCAAGGGCCACCCATCTCTGAAATCCCCACAATGCACCAAGCACCTAAAAAAGAAAAACATCCTATTTTACTAAGTTGCCAATAAAGAACAACAAAATGATGCAACAATCACAAAGTTTGGCTTCAATCCCAATCCACCAGCAACAACATTACTACCTTCAACTCCATTCTTAAAGTTATACATGAAGTTGAGAAAGGTCTCACCAAGCTTATCACCACCCTCCTCATAGCAATGATTGATTTTAAAACCCCACTTTGCTACCTTGACACCTAGTTTGAGGATGCACCCACACCCATGCTCTCAGCTCTATACCAAACTCTATCTATCCAGATGAGGAAAATGAGACTCTAATCCCTTCTCACCCTCCACCATGGATGGATAGCACATTACCGCCTGTAAAAATTTACTCTAGGTTGATTATTGGTGGACAAACCAGTAACCTTTTTACTGCACAGGTTTGATTTCCTTGTGCACTTTGTCGCGTTGTGTAGAATGTATTATTAATCAATAATAGTATGGAGACTATTATCTGTAGTTGATATTTAACTATTATTCTGGCCAACTCTCGGTAAGTATTCCTATTACATACTCTTAAAGTCATACTTGTAGGGATTCGTTCCCTATACCCTTGTACACCTGATCTTCATTAAGATACCCTGGTGACAGTCTCTCTTGGTCCAACACACAGTTGACAGCTATCCCTGATTGTGGTTCCTTCATCTCTAGATCCCCGCTCAGATCTTTACTCTTCTCTCTGAGAGTATTCCAATTATTGCCTTCTGCAATAATATTTGTGAGATAGAATGACACAATAGAAGCTGATAATCTAACTATACACCAAATTAATAATTTAACTGTAAAAGTACTTATTATCTAAAAACTAGGTTTTTTATAGTAAATCCTAGGGAATTATATAGTAGGGGATTCGGCTGTCTAACCCTCAGTTGACACCTCTTCAATGAAACGGCAGCCATTGCCATTGAATCACCCATCCACATCTTGGCAGAGAAGGTATTCCCCATCATGGCTAGGATTCCGTCATTGGACATCCTCAAGACCTCAAATGGAAAGAGTTGGATAACGTGTTTCTAACATTTTCCTCTCAATCCAAGAGAACCAACCATAATTGGATAGCAACCTGCTTAGGTAATGGAACTTATTACCGTTATGGCAGGTCACTCACCAACCAATTGATTTGCTAGTTGCAGGCGGCATCACTCGCCTCACAACTTACTATTCATTCCCAATCAGTTGGTGATGAAAACTGACTGATCCCAATTGGTACACCTAATAGTTGATCACTATCAGATGCCCCTATTTCATCGGCAACTCTGCCCAATGAGATCTTAGGTATTCATCTAGATCAATCACTGATAGATATGACCAGGCGAATATCCCAAAATCCCCCAAACGTAGCTATCCCAAAATTAGGGCCAACCATTTTCCAATTAACCTCACATTAGGGAATTATTCACTAGAGATACCAGAGAATCTAGCAGGCTGGGAATATGGGAAAAAATACCAACACCCCCCTTGCCTAGATTTCCAGTGAGAAAGGGACTGGGGCATGAGATCACCACTTTGGACTCTTAGTCAAATACTTCTTTGGTTCAAGCAGAGTACACTCATCAATACTCAATGCTGCCTGGGACAACCTTCAGCATACAGCGTTCTTCCTCTTCCTCCTCGCTACCTCCTTCTCAGAGTGTGATCCACATGACCTTCTGTCATGATGGGCTAATCAATTTACTCGTGATGATATTAGTCCAAGGATCTGGGTTTCCCCACATCAGGGTATATGACTTGCTGTCATATTAAGGATTCTTGGTCCAGCATCCTTGATTTCCTGATTTTCTCCTCATCCTAGACAGGAGACTCTTGCCATCAATGTTTGTTTCGCAGCTTAGATTAAGAATGCTTATTTTTTAAATTTATTGTGAGGAAGGCTGATCATGGGATGGACACTTCCAAATTTGACCCAAAAGAAACAAAACTTAGTAACAGGGAAGGCACTCCAAAGAAGCGATGCTATCTCTTGTTGCCAGCGGGAACGCCACTATGGTGAGGGGAAGGGAACGTGTGAAGGGGCCGTAGCCACAATTGAACACGTGTGGAGTAAAGGGTCTAATTTGATGAACCAAACTGGGAACCAGGAGGAGACCAGCTGTCGGCGAAGCGGTGGGAGGTATCCAAACATCCACACCTGAAAGTGGTCCACCACATGAGACCGGAATCTCTGGACAGCTTCTGGGAGGGTGGGGGTGAAGCCTGCGATGGCATCCAAGACAATCGTGTGGATAGTCCAAATGGCGATTGCAACCACCAGAGCATGGAGGGAGGGTGGAAGGGTGGAGGCCATTGACAAAGCAAACATATCTATTGACAGACTGAAGAGATGTGTTTGATCCTGGCTAAGCAGACGTTAAACTTCGCGCCATATCACTTTAGAGGTAGGAGACTTCTCCATGCGGTGGAACATCGTTCAATACTGGCCACACACGACACAGGATGAGTGTAAAGCGTTAGAGCGCTCAGCAGTATGGTACACCCGCCTCAGGCAGTGCCACACATGGGAACGGATTTGAGGCTGCAACAGAGGATGGTGTGCGTATTTCCAAATAGTCTTCTGATTCTCAATGGAGTAAGGGATGTCCATCATGTCCAGGTAGTCCACCCTGGATAGGACATGGGGCCGTGTGGGGATCACGCCATCTTGAATGGGTAACCCCTGTAACTCTTGTGTGAACTGAGGAGAGGGGCGGCCTCTCTGGGCTGTGTGTCCACTAATAAGAATTCTCCACTCAGCGCTCCACATGGAGAGGAAAATTCGTTTGTAGTGGGTTTTAGTACCGTGAGGACCTGTGGCCGATGGGTGGAAAGCCAGGTATTTCATCAAGGAGCGAGGGTTCAATGGATTGTTGAGGCCCAAGGCGTGGGAGAAGTTGGAGTGGGCTGCGCGGGACCAGTGGTGGGAGGGGAGCGTAGGGGCGGTGACAGCCGCAATCCAGGTGCCCAGGATCTTGGCAGCATGGGCTTTGAAGTCAAGCAGGCCCATGTCACCATGATAATGAGGGTCAAACATGACCTCTAGCCATACTGGTGGTGGGCGGCCTGACCAAAGCCATCCTTGCAGAAGGGCATGTAAGGATTTGAAAAAGCCTGGGGAGAAGGGGATGGCGTGGGCTCCAAATCAGACTTTGGAGAGGAGCATAGAGTTGGCTAAAACAACCTTGCCAGTAAGGGAAGTAGGGTGGTCTCTGAGGGAGGTGATGCGCTTCGTCACGTTGTCTAGAATATGACTTTCCATTACTGCTGATGCATACCCGCTTGCCTCCACCCACACACCCAGATGGCGGACAGGCCCTATGGTAGGGCGTGGCATGAAGGGGAGCACTAGTGGGGCGGTGTGGGGTGAGCAGGGAGGGCGAGCACGTGTGCGAGCAATGGGCTGGGCTGGGCACTGGTCGCTGGGGACCAGCAGGTTTGATACCGAACAAGGAGGATGCTTTCAGTTTTAAAGCGTTCAGTGCAGCATTACTTACCCGGGAATACTCCTGGATGAGAGTTTCAAGCGCGCGTGCGTCTTTATTATTAGACACCCCAACCACACAGACGTCTGCAAACGCCATCATCTTGACTGAGGCATGGCCTGGTACAAGGACCCCAGCGAAGTGGGCATTCATGTTTCGAAGTAGTGGGTCAAGGCTGAAGTTGTATAAGAGTAGGCTAAGGGGGTCCCCTTGGCGTAGGCCCCTTTGAGGGCGGACTACTTCTGTGAGGAAGCCAGGGCCACGCACTGCCATTGTTGCAGATTCTGTAAGCATCATCACCCAGCTGATGAAGCGAGGGGGTAAGCGGAATTGATGGAGGCAGGCATTGAGGTATTCCCAGTTTACTCTATCAAAGGCCTTCTGTTGGTCCAAGAATACAAGTGCCTTAAAGCTGTGGACTGGCATGCGTTAGCCACAGAGTGCACGTTGTCCCAAATCGACCTTCTGGGTATGAAACCAAATTGTTCTGAGGAGATGGTGGCAGATGCTACAATCCCTAAACAGTTAGCCATGATTTTTAGTTAAAATTTTTGTATCCGTGTTAGTTAAAGAAATGAGGCGCCAGTTGGATAAGTATAGCTTGTCCCCTTTCTTGAAGAGTGTGACGGTGAAGGCTTCTTGTCCTCCTGGTAGGAGGCGCGTTTCCAGAAGACTCTGATTAATGGAGGCAAGCAGCAGTGGGGATATATATTTAAAGTACTTTTTGTAGAATTCATATGGAATGCCATCTGGGCCTGGGCATTTCCAATTTGGTGCACCGCGGATGGCTGTCCAGAGTTCATTCAGAGTAATCAAATTCATTAATTCTGGGTATTGGGAAATGGTGCAGATGTGGGTTTAGTCAAAAAATTTCGCCACTTCAGCCAGCTGAATTGGGTCAGATCAGTATAACTCGGAGTAATATCTTTGTATTTCAATTGCCACTTCGGCTGGTGTATCCATGATGGAAGCATCCAATCTCTGCACATGTGTGCAGGCCACGCTCTGGCGTGGTGCGAAGAATTTTTTGAAAAAATATGCGATGCACTTGTCGCCCTCTGTAATGTGTTTGGCCCTGTACTGAACACAAACCCAATGTTTGTGTTGCCTTTTGAGCGCGTTGAGGTGGGCGGCTGCCTCCGCCCACTTCTGGCCCCATGCAGGGCTGTAGCCTGTGGCTGGGATGTTGGACTCCAGGTGTGCCAACTTTGCCAGAGTGCACGAAATGATGGCCAATGTGGCTTGTGAGTGTCAGGAGGAGAGGTGGCAAGAGTAGCATATGTTATCTTTTTTGAAGGCTGACCATGTGGAAATTGGGTCCGCGCAAAATGGTGTAACAAACTTTTTTGCCAAAGTTGCTGATTCCACCCAAGTGGAAAATCCTGGTGACGCAAGTTTGGGAGGGCGGGGTTTGCACCAATGTGGGGCCTTAGCCACTGTGACAGGTAAGTGGTAGGTTATTGAGACCAGCCGGTGGTCAGAGAATTCAATTTTTGTTGTTTGGAAGTGGGAAATGTGAGATTGAAATTTCGCCGGGGTGAGGATAAGGTCGATGTGGGTCATGGACCTTAATTGGCTGTTGTGGACGTGGGGGCGCATCATGTTTTTGAGCAGCGGGATTGCCGTGGCAGCGCATCTATTAACCCAAGTGTGGCCTTTAGAACGCGAAGTTCTACGTGACCCTGGGGGCATGGGAGGAGGAAGGCCAACGGTCTGTGGGTGTGTTTAGCCAACAGTTCATGTCACTGACTATGAAAGGGTCTGAGAGTAATGGGAGGGATATAACTGATGAGAAAAATTCCTGACGCTCTCGTGCACAGGTTGGGGCATAGATGTTGATGATAGCATGCGCCACGTCAGCCTATGAGAAAGTGACAACGAGGACTCAGCCATTTGGGAAGGATTCTGACAATAAAAGTTTAAAAATTGTTTTTTTGAACTAGCACCCCACAGTGCTCTGACCAAAAGGATAGGGAATGGAGGAGCATGGTTTTCCAAGCATCCTCAGAACCTCGCGGACAGTGGGACTCCTGGATGGCCAGGATATCCACGGGTAAATTTTTTTGTAAAAAACTCATTTCTAGCCTTGGATGGCGAGGCCTTGAGTCCAGCGATATTCAACATCCCTAAAGTGAAGGTTTCCCCCATTGCACCTTAGGTGTGAGGGGGTGGGCACCGGGCCCACTAGCCTCCTCTAGATCCCCACAGGCCTTCATGGCAGCGTGGGTGTTTTCAGAAACGCTATTGGTGATTTTGTTAATTTTAGCAGAAAGGTTCGCGTTGGCTTTTGCCTTCACTTTTTGTTTCCCCGACGTTGAGTGAATTTTTTGCAGTGCAGATGAGTTCAGTGCACCAACATTCAGGTCAAAAAAATTCTTTCAGGTAGGTTGGAAACCAAGTCAGTTTCAACCAGAGCTTGGTTGCTAAGGTCAGGTGAGATTGAGTCGCCCATCGTATCCTCAGATTGGTTGGCCCAATTGGCATGGGCTTCCCAATCTGATTAGTTGGTGGATTCCCGAGTTGCTTCTGCCACAAAGGTTTCAATGTCCTCCTGGCGTTGGGAGTGTGGGATAGTGGAGGTGACTTTGGCTGCTTCCTTGGCCGCAGCCCTGCAGGCCTGTTTGGCCTTCTTCCGCTCTTGAGGGGAGATAGGTTTTACCAGTAGGTAGCAGCCTTGTGCTCCCCATGGGAAAGCCTCTTTGGTGCTTGTGGTTGGTTCATAGTGCGCCTCTCCGCTGGCCATGGCCGCTGAGGGGTGCTTTTGGAATGTGATGCCCTCCTTGGTGGGGCATGTGTGTGCCTTATGGCTGAAGGCATCACAGTGGGTGCAGATGGGGGGGGGTGCGCTGTCCACGGTTACCCGGAAAGGGTGGGTGGTATGCCCTTCAATAGTAATTTAAGTGGAGTGTGGGATCTGGGTTAGGTCCTTTGCGATCTCCTCAGTTGGGGTCAGAACTGCGATGGCTTTGCTGGTGCACAGGTGTGGCATCAGCGTAAAGTGTTGCATCTCAAAAGATTGTATTTCGCCATATATGGTGAGACCATCTTTCAGGTGCTGCTCCAAAATGGCACGTTTGGCCGTAGTAGGCAAAAAGTCAAACATGAGGAATATTTGGTTGGATTTTGTCCATCTGGTGTGTTTGATTTTGATGACCTGTTGCCCTTCGGGGAGGTCAATCACTATATGCACCACAGCAGTTTCATCTGCTGCCTCCTTGTTTTTGAAACTGAGGTACAGCCAACCACATGACATGGAGTGAGGTGCGATGTACACCACGGTCAGGAAAAAGGTGTGCACATCCCCACAAAATTTTTCCCATAAAGCTGTTTGTTGGATGTCCAGAAACACACAGACTCTGTATTCCACCGACGAGAGTGGTTGGGAGTGCGGCGTGTTGATGTACTGGTTGCATTGCACTTGCCAAGTGAGGATTTCTGGGGAAATAGTGACCGCCAGTTTTTTATTTTTTTCAATTCTGCTGGTTTCTTTGGGGCGTTCTTGAACGTGTGAGGCCGCGGGCCTACCACCTGCTCCTCTTACCTTACTTGCCCAACTGCTCCCTGACATGGGCGCAGACTAATCTCCTCTGTGAGATTATCAAACTAGAATTAGACTTGAATTGAATAAGTTGCAAAAGTGATTGCAACGAGAGAGAAAAGTAAGAATGCTTATTTTTTATTCACCTTGTTATTTCATATATAACCTCTTGAAATAAGTCATTCTTAATTCTTCCCTTGGAGAGCTTATCTCATTAATTTTGAGATTAATTTCCCCGAAATTGGAGCTTAATGGATTATAGAGTGCATAATGTCAACTTCTATATAAGTCTGACATCCCCCCTCTCATCCAGCTCATATGTCAAAGTCTGAGTCTCATTACCAGAAGCTCCTCAATGGTCTGATCCAGACCTCCATCTCTTCCAGCAGATGAGTTGGGATTCTTGACAAAACCTCTTTTATGGTCCTTCCAGGACTCATACGCCTAGTATGGCGCAAGCGGCTAGTCCTTCCATTGAATTACTAGAAATGGTAACTAATCCCTCTATAACCAGGCTGGCCATCATTTCAAACAACTCTCAGCCAACTCTTCCTCTGCAATTGATTCCAGAGTTAGACTTCAAAACCCTCCTGGATTTGGCTCCTTTTGCTGATGCTCTGAACATCATCATAGATGCTCCAGAGATTATGCTGGTTGCTATGGATTGTTCATTTCTGGAGGGTCAGAATTGCTCCCTGAGTTCCTCTTCTGACTCAGTCAATTTTACAAACCTGATGTTCTGGCCTCTGAGCTCTCAATTGGTAACAGCATTTACCTTGAGCTCCCCTATGCTGAGCTCTGGACCCAAGTCACTGAGGCTTTGACTTTAGTGCTGAATACCTCTGATCTTGATAACCTTCCGGATTGGGATACTGCTGCTTATGCTCTTTGCTTTGCTGGCCAAGTTCTTCAAAGTTGGTCCACGAAGCTTCTAGCCTCACCTGGGTTCCACTGTTCATTCAGCTTTAGCTTCTGATAAGCACATAGTCACTGCTTGCAGGATGCAATCTGCTCTCTGCACGACTATCTCATCTCTGGAGTTTCCCATTGGTATCTTCTGATGATGGCGTAATAGGGGGCATGATTTGGCAACCCCCGTTGAGTATTCCTTCTTCATTGCCAGCCCACATGTCCAGTGTCCTTGATGAAGCCCATCAGCAGGCGCTCAGGACTAATCTTCTGGCTTTGGTGCCATATCAGGATTACTCAGGGTTATTTGATGATTGCCTTTTTTTATAATGTTGCTTTCCTCCCCGCTCTGGGGTTTTGCAATTGGCTTCCTCCAACATCTCAATTTCCCTTCCCCTAGTCACTTTTTCTCAGAGCTTGGGGTCCACTCAACAAACATGGTTTTGTGTAGGTCTCGCCCTCACAAGCATCTGATTGCATATCAATTTTGATGGGCTGTTTATTCCTACCACGATCCATTCTCCCTCCCCCAAAAGGTGAAATAGGCGGAATCATCCCCATACCAAGGATAATCATTAAGAAAAAATATAATAAAAATATATCGGCTTTTTTATTTATGCAGTTTTAAAAATTTATTTTTCCAATATTTTTATCAATTTTTTATCTTTATTCTTCTTTTATACTATGGAACTTGACCTTGTTTTTGTTCAGCAGGCCATTTTCCCCCAAACTGGGTCCTGGGTACTTAAACCTACCAGTTTTCCATGTTTCAGAGGTATTTTTCTGGACTTAACCATATAGATTGGTTCAGAGGTCCTTTTTTCGGAATTGACCTAATCATCAGGACTTACCAACTTAATGGTTCATTGTTCCTTCAGGAACTCTTTTATTTTTTTCCATTGATCCAGTACTCTATATAATTAGCATAGAATCAATTTACAACTCTTACATCCAAGAGATTCTTGATGGAGTAAGCATCAGTCACTATCTTGGCAATTACTTTGAATGGACCTGAACACAATGCATCTAATTTGTTTCTTCATCTGAAACCATGCATATCACAATAGGTGACTCTTTCCCCTATTTGATATTCTTCTAATGTAGGTTCTTGTCATCCGTCAATTTCGCTCATATCCTTTTCTTCAAGGTTGAATCAAATGCTTGAAAATTGTATATCGATCAGGATAATCGTCAGTCAGTTCAAGTATTGCTTAATAATCATCACTGACTTAGGTTTCACCACCAAATATAAAATTGGGGGCAACGCGGACTTTCTTCCATATAATAATTCAAATGGCATCTTTCCCGTCGCCATATGATGACTAATGTTGTAGGTGAATGTCACCAAACTTAGGTATGTTCCCCATATGGAAGTTCTCCCTGCGAATAGCTTCCTAAGCATCACAGACAGCGTCCCATTGTCACACAGCAGGACCTGCGGACATCCATGCTGGTATACCACCTGATCCAGGATGAATCTCGCAGTACTAGTAGCGTCTACTCTGGTTAGGGCCTTCATATTGACCCAACTTATCAGATGGTCAATGGCAACTAGGATGTACTTGACTCCCCCTGTGCT
The DNA here is from genome assembly GCA_022478985.1 of Massospora cicadina. Lineage (NCBI taxonomy): Eukaryota > Fungi > Entomophthoromycota > Entomophthoromycetes > Entomophthorales > Entomophthoraceae > Massospora > Massospora cicadina. The sequence goes on from JAKSZP010006593.1 coordinate 182,098, forward strand.
CATTGTCAGCGGTCCCATCACATCAATGGACACCGTGTGCCAGGCGAATCCAGGGCGGACCAGTTGGTATCCAGTTGTATTCTTGCGTGGTTTGTGCAGCTGGAACTCCATGCAACAATCCAGATGATCTGTGACATCATAGTTGATTGATTCACAGTAATAATACTGGAAAATATGGTCAGTTGTTTTCCTCAGGCCTCCATGCCTGACACCCTTGTGAGTTGCTTGTACTATTGCTGCTCTTTTCAATGGTTTTGGGAATAATATCCATTTTCTGTTGATCATCTTGAATACTTGTTCATCCATAGTCTTGGTGTTTTCCATCGCTTTCTGAAGTGCACCTTAGATTTCTTGGGGCTCATCCCCGATTTTCCCTCGACCATTCCTTGGAATAGCTCATCCACCTGCGGGTATAACAACTGGAAATTTGGTAACCACAATAAGCCATCTGTGTTCTGGTGAGAAGACCCCACTAGGTGAACTATCTCATAATTGTAAGCCTGAAGCTTAAGTGCCCATCGGGCCAGTTGTCCTTCTGGTTCTCTTAAATTGTGCAGCCAATGCATCGAAGAGTGGTCCATCACCACCTTAAATTGCATTCCATGGACATACACCCAAAACTGCTTGCATGCGTATATGACCACAAGGCATTCCCACAAAGTCACAGTGTAGTTCCTCTCAATGGTTGAGAGTGTCCAGCTCACATATGCCACCAGATGCTCGTCCACAAGTTCATCTACTTGGCTCAGTATGGCGCCAAACGCCATCAACGAGGCATCAGTTTGAATGATAAACTCCCAATCAAACTTTGGATATTTCAGAATTGGCGAATCTATCAAATACCAGCGTAACTCATTGAAGGAGTCCTGGTCCTCTTCATTCCATACAAATCATTTTTTATATCCATTAATAAATGGAATAATGGCTCAGCTATTTGGGTGAAGTCCCAAATAAATCTTCTATAGTATCTGACCATCTCAAGGAACAGTTGGATGTCTCAGACACAACTCAGTACAGCCATACGCACTATAGCTGCTATCTTTTGGGTTTTCAGCTGCAATCCAATGGAGTTGATTATGAATCCCAGATATTCCAACTCTTTCTTAAAGTGGCACTTCCTTGGATTGATCTTCAGGTTGGCCGCGGACAGTTGCTTAAATACTTTTTCTAAGTGGTGGAGGTGATCAGTAAATATCCTACTAAACAAGTAGATATCATCCAGATATACCAGGATGCACGACAACTTCAAGTCGCATAGTATTGCATCCATAGACCTCTGAAACGTTGCAGGCGCATTGCAGAGAACCTGGGGCATCCTCGTCAGTTGGTATAGCCCCTGCGCGGTAATAATCACACATTTTTCTGGTCTTCCTTTGGAAAGTCAATCTGCCAATATCCCGAGATTAGATCCATCACTGAGAAATACTTTGCTTCTCCTAATAATCCAGCGCATCATTGATTCTCAGTAGGGGATACAAATCCTTCTTCATAATTTTGTTCAGCCTTTGGTAATCAATCACCACCCAGTTCAATCCATCCTTCTTCTTCACAATTAGAATCAGACTTGCCCAGGGACTTGAAGGCACAATTAGAAGCACATGCTTCACTAATTTGCTGATTTTATCCTCCACTACTGCTTTGATGGCTTTTAATCTTTGTATTGGTCTCATCCTTATTAGTAAATTTTCCCCGGTGTCAACCTTGTGAATTATGTCTTGTAAACATCCCAAATTGTGATTGTCCTGAGTGAACACTTCCTAATATTTCTTGAATAGTTTAAGCACTTCCTCCTGCTGGCCTTCAGGCTGATTAGCGAGCTGCTTTCAATCAACCAATAGGTTGATGCTTTTGGCTACCCCAGCCAGTAATCCCATCCCATCAAGAGACCCTAATTGTGGAATCATCTCAATTCGGCCATCAGGATCAAATGAATAAATGCAATGATCTGATTCCTTTTGATCTTCATCAGTTTTTCACTCAAATTCGCCAGAAGAACTCTAATTTTTCCAAGGCCTAACATTATTATCCCAGGAGCCTCCCATAGCTCCACTATGAACTTGTTCCAGGGGCTTCTGACCTCCCCATACAACATCTCAGGAATCTCTAAAGTAAACCCTGTGTCATCTATTATCTCTGATCTGGTCGGTATGGTCCTCTACTTTTTGATCCTTAGTGGAATTCCCCAGTTCTCTAGGATTTTCGCTGGCATTTCACGTCACTTCCTACCAACAATTGCTATCAGATTGGTACAATGCCATCATTGTATATCATTTTAATGAAGTTGTTTCTCCAATTCAACAGAGCTTCACCGTCCTTCTGGTATACCAATGGTAACATCTGATCCAGGACGTTCAACATATTATCCTTGAAATTACATTAAACTCCGTACTTCTGTAGAAACTCTGTTATGATCAGGATGTCATAGTTTTTGTTAAAACTATGGCTGGCACAGATACCACCAATGACCCAAATTTTAGTGGCAGTACACTATACGCTCTACAGAAAATGGTGGTGCTTGGCTCATCTGTCTCGTATTCTCTCTTGTGTTCCAAGTCCAGCGAGATCTTCATCCTCTTTACCAGCTTGGTTGAGACAATATTGATGGGTGCTCCGCTGTTGACAATTGCCCTCACCCTCACTTAATTTACTTGTATATCTATACATACACTCAGAGTATTATAATATAGTATTTACTGAGTGAATGGCGGCGTTAGGAGCCAAATCTAGGGTGTGAATAATTTGCACCAATAATTCTGGAAACAATTCCTTTATCGCGCCAAGGGGGATAGACAGATAAGCCTCATCTAAACAGACATCTGATAACTCTTCAGGAGTCTTGGCTGTTCGAATCTTCTCCACCAGTTGTTGGGCGTACAGCCAGGCAGCTTCCTAAATTATCTTGGGGTCAATTCTCCTCTCCCCAGCTCTGGTCACAGCATTCACATCCATATTGACCACTTGGTATAGCTGATCCTGCTTGTTGTCTATGCACAGATCACTAATAGCAAATTCTTCATTCATGATATTAGGGGGAACAGGTTTCTCCACCGCTCTAGACTGTTTCTTGTCTAGCCAGAGGGCCCTTTTCCCAAATCCTTGATGGATGCTGTCTCCTTGTCCTGGACCATGTTTATCTGATCCTTTAGCTTTTTACAGTGTACGGCAAAATGTCCTTTCCCGCCACACTGATAGCAGACCTTCTCCTCCTTGCTTAAACATCTGATTTCTTCAGGATTATTTCTTAGCACAGTTCAATGGGTAGCCTCCTTTGCTCCTTCATTTCCCTTTATGGGATTTGTATATCGTACTGGATATGACTTGAAGCTTCTATTTGGGGCATGAAATGTCGCTCCCAAAATCTTCAGGTTATCTACCATATGCAAAGTAGTTATTTCCATCGCAAACATGAAAGACATCATATGATGCAAATCGCAATAGGGCTGAATGGCTACTTGCAAAAGAAATATGGCATCAAAGTCATCCAATACTTTTGCTCTGGCCAGGATCTGAAATTCCTGGTAAAATTGATCTGCTAAGTTAGCAAGAGATAGTCTTTATGGAACTGAATTCCCATAAATTCCTGCTTGCATTTTGACATGCATGTCAGACTCCCAAACTCCTTCATGAAGGCCGCCTTTGTCTTAGCATATGTCCAGCTGTTTCGCTCTAAGTGAGGTAACAATAAGTTTTGACAGTCGGTGTCCAGGCTGCTCATGACCGTCAACGCCTTTTAACAATCTCCATATCCATTCATGGTCATGTTGAACAGTCAAAAAAATGCTGGGGCGTTATCCAGATGGAATGTTAGCAATTTGGCGTTGCCCTAAATTCCTCCAAGTCATTTCTGGCCGATTTTCTCAGTTTAGCTACTCAGCTAAGTTGAGGAGTGACTTTGGGCATCATCTCTGAAATGGCATTAAAAGTGGGCATCATGTTCCTTGGGGTACTTGACTTTCCAAGTATCATGAGAGGACTTCTCTATTAAGCATCGCTGGCCATATTGGGCTCACAAGCACATCTGTGAGCTTTAAGTTCCTCCACTTGTTTGATTAATTTCTCAATATCTGCTCCGAATTTTCCTAAACAAATGCAATCCACTTCTCGCTTTGTTTTTAAGTATAGGACCTCTTGAATGAGATCTCTATTCCTTTCTTCTTCAATGAGTTTACTTTGCAGAGTAACTCATTCCCAAAGTTGGCTACATTCTCTACTCCTTCCTCCGCCTTGGCGACTCATTCTTCCAAAACCGCAAACTCCCAATGGTTCACTGAGTTTAAGGCATTCTGATTTACAGTGGCGATCTTGGTTCACAGATTTCATAGTTCTTCTTTGTATGGCATTATAATAGATTCTTCACTCAACTACCCCTGTAGTGAGCACCAACATGTAAAAAGTTTACTCTATGTTGATTATCAGCAGGCAACCCAGTACCTTTTCACTGCACAGGTTTGATTTCCTCAAGCACTTTGTCGCGTTGTGTAGAATGTATTATTAATCAATAATAGTATGGAGACTATTATCTGTAGTTGATATTTAACTATTATTCTGGCCAACTCTCGGTAAGTATTCCTATTAAATACTCTTAAAGTCATACTTGTAGGGATTCGTTCCCTATACCCTTGTACACCTGATCTTCATTAAGATACCCTGGTGACAGTCTCTCTTGGTCCAACACACAGTTGACAGCTATCCCTGATTGTGGTTCCTTCATCTCTAGATCCCCGCTCAGATCTTTACTCTTCTCTCTGAGAGTATTCCAATTATTGCCTTCTGCAATAATATTTGTGAGATAGAATGACACAATAGAAGCTGATAATCTAACTATACACCAAATTAATAATTTAACTGTAAAAGTACTTATTATCTAAAAACTAGGTTTTTTATAGTAAATCCTAGGGAATTATATAGTAGGGGATTCGGCTGTCTAACCCTCAGTTGACACCTCTTCAATGAAACGGCAGCCATTGCCATTGAATCACCCATCCACATCTTAGCAGAGAAGGTATTCCCCATCATGGCTAGGATTCCGTCATTGGACATCCTCAAGACCTCAAATGGAAAGAGTTGGATAACGTGTTTCTAACATTTTCCTCTCAATCCAAGAGAACCAACCATAATTGGATAGCAACCTGCTTAGGTAATGGAACTTATTACCGTTATGGCAGGTCACTCACCAACCAATTGATTTGCTAGTTGCAGGCGGCATCACTCGCCTCACAACTTACTATTCATTCCCAATCAGTTGGTGATGAAAACTGACTGATCCCAATTGGTACACCTGATAGTTAATAACTATCAGATGCCCCTATTTCATCGGCAACTCTGCCCAATGAGATCTTAGGTATTCATCCAGATCAATCACTGATGGATATGACCAGGAGAATATCCCAAAATCCCCCAAACGTAGTTCCTCCAAAATTTGGGCCAACCAATTTATGATTCACTTCGCCTTAGGGAATATTCCCCTAGCGATACCAGAGAATCTAGCAGGCTGGGAATATGGGCAAAAATCTTAACACCGCCTCAACCTGGTTGGATTATTTTAGTTTTTTCAAGTTGAGCTGAGTGATCAATTTGTCTCTTTCAAACCTTTTCATTTTATTTTAGTTTTTTAGCTTAAGTTTACTTGCTCTCTGAACTTTAATTTATCACTTGGTTGTTCTTCAAATAAATAAATAATTAAATAAATTAATAAAATAAATAATTTAAAATATCTAAAGGGAGTATACCCCAGTGGTAGAATAGATACCCTCTGCCACTGCCTCCCCAAGTTTGATTCTGGTACAGGAACTTTGAGTAGGGGAAAATTATGACTGTGTTGGCGTTGTGCATCAATGCCTCAAACTGAGATAGCAAATAGCAAAGGCGGTCCATGGAGTTCCTGGCCTATCATATGCCGCACATGGAGGTTTTCCAGATTTTATCCTCCTCTCACATTCCATTGATTTTCCCTTAATTGGTGTGGTATTGTCCCAAGGTTGGCCCACCTCAAATAAGATATAAAATAAAAAAAATAAAAAATAAATATAAATAAGAGCTTCAAGACATTGGTAGTACAAACCTATGTCAAAAATGAGGATAAAACTTAAGTAAGCCAAAAAATATTGGTAAATTTTTAGTTTTAAATTAGTGTAAGCTTTAGAGAAAGTGTCAACTTCTTGTCCTACAAATGATCCAGTGCTATGACAGCTATCAGCTGTTCCTCACTAAAATCAGTAATTCAACTTTACACAAAAGGTAACCAAAAATCTACTTTATAGTAACAGTTGTGCTATTATATAAGCTTTCTGTTCTTTCTTGTACAATATAAAGTTTATAATCTATATATGTATATTATTGTATCCCAAAGATTATGTGGATACATTTATAGGCATTCAATTCTCTATTTTGACTTTTATTGAAGGTAATCTGGTAAAGTTATTACTAGCAGTAGGTTGCCCTGTAGTAGAGTATGGACATAATGACTTTTGTTGTCAGGGCAGAGCCTGACAAGAGAAATATTAGAAACTGCAGAATTTGCTCTCCAGCTTTAATTAACAACTATGCTGCAAAGTAAGAGCAGTTATAAACTTACTAAAATCACTGGATTCAACCCAGTTTATACTAAGATGTGAAGTTATGCACAAGTTGCCAGTTCCAAACTATTCTAAAAGAATAGTGCCACTAGATCAAAAATATTTTGGTTAGCAACCAAGTGAAGTGGTATATGAACACAAGTAGATGTTTAGTTAGTACTTGTGGTCAATGAACCATATTGTTATACGCAAAACAAATTTATTTGAAGTGGGCCAACTTTGAATAGATATACTACACTTTATTCAGGGTTAGAAATAAAGGTTTAGGAATGGAGGAAAAACCCAAGTAATGGGGGTAAAACTCTCCTGCACACGAAATGATAGGCCAGGATTACATGATTTAACTTTACTGAGTTTGCTTAGCTGAAATAGTCATGGTGCGCAGATCCACTACATTACTATTTTCTTAGCACAAAAATATGATATTTCCTCTACAGTCAGATCTGAACCTGCATCATGAGGGGCAATAGTAGGACAGCATTCTTACTATGCTAGTACCCCTACTATATACATATTATCATTGTCATAATTCAAAAAATTTTACTTATCCATTATATAATAAACACTCATTCTTTCATTCCAACAAGACAAACTACCTATTGTCAACCCTCATACCATATTACCCCCTTCCCCATCCCTGGCCGTGACTAACATCCTTATTATACTGGGCAACACAGCCTTGTATATGCTATCTTATGGTTAGCTTCCCTCAACCAGGCTAATGAGATTCTAGTTCCTGACATTTTGACTTTAAAGTATTTGAATTCTATCCCGCTGTATGGTTGCTTATGGGAGCCATAATTGTTAATATGGTATTAAGAGGTTTCCAAATACTTACTGCAAGGTTTTAATAAAACATGATAGAAAATTTAAAGAAGTTATAAGGCCCAGTCAGGTGCAGACAGCGAATGTGGCTAAACACATCCCCCTGTTTTGACCACCGATCTCTTATCTGCAAAAATGATATTTTAGGAGTAAAAAGATGCTCTTATATCTTTGGGACGCAGTTTAATGCCTAACCTTAGTAAGTGCTAGTGATATCCAGAAAAGTGTTGTAACTAGGTTTTTAACCTACTGAAAATTACTTGATATAATTCATTCAAGGATTAATTTTTGAATTTTTAAACTTTTTAAATTTATTTTGAGGAACGCTGACCAGGGGATGGACATTACTGAAGCTCAAAGAGCTAAAAACTGAATGAACTAACCACACGAATAGAATGAAATGACCACCAAAAATGAGCAGGCAAAACACAATGAATGAGAAAACAACCAACCAGGTGGGACAGCGCCGAGGTGCTCAACCCACCATGGCAGAAGGGGAGGGGGATTGGGGGGCTTATCCTTGGTCCTGTGCTCCTCCTCAGCAAGAGAGTGCGACAAGGAGGAGAGCAAATGGGTGGAGTGATCAGCGACTTGGGGAGAAAGGATGCTGATGATCAGCTGGTTGGGGAAATTGCTGGAGGACAATAAGAAGCTGATGTACTTGGAACAGCAGGCCTCCACCTTAACGTTGAGGGAAGAGAGCTGGGACAATAAAGCCATGGAGGCGCAGATGACTCTTGTGTTGGCCTGCGAGCTGAAAACCACCTTCTTAATGGTGTCATTAGTGCGCTTGTGGGCAACCTGAATGGACAGTTAGCTAGTTGGGGATGTGGACGGCTTGATGATGAGAAGAGGGAGTTCTGTGGCGAGCGCCACTACTAACAACTTGGAAAACTCACGGATGGCATACATCTCAGGGTGAGCAGCTGCTGCAATAGCAAGCTGTTGATCCAAGTGAAACTACAAGGCATCCGTCTGAGGACATAAAATTATTGAGCGATGGTTTGGGGTTCTATACTTGGATAAAATTGTTGTATGTGGACTCGGAGGCTTCAACTACATTACCCATCTCATCAGTTTCAGCAATGAGGACCATGGGTTCATGTCAAATACAAAAAATTGGGGTCAGAAAATTGAAGTGGGTTTGGTGGGCAACTGCAGGATAATGTGGGAACCCACTTTTGTTCAAGCCATCTACTGATTGGATGAGGTGCAAGTGGCACTATGCGAAGCACAAGTGGCACTGGCCTGAGGAAGGGGCTGGCTGGCTGCAGTTGGCACCGAAGCAGCAGCAAGATTTAAGGGAGGAGGGGTAGGATCATACCCCATGCCAGAAAGGCAGTGGGGTGCATGGCAATTTGGGGGCCAGATGATGACAGTGCCAGGCTGGAAGAAACTGCAAGGGAGGGGAATTTATTCTTAGAGTGATCTAACTTGAAGCAGGAAGGACAGATGGTCTTCCCACCCTCAACGCTGGCCCAGAATGGGTGGTCAAGGGCAGAAGAAATGATAGTGTGGGGGGAAGTGACAAAGCTATTTTAGAAAATTCCAGGCTGATCGTGGCGAATGCCAAGGCCCAGTTAGGCGAGCGGCCCCATTGGGGACCACAAACTGAAGGATGGGGTTGGAGCTGTACGTAGCCAAACCTTCCATAAACTCCTGATGGAGCACTGCAGGGGGGAGATGAGTGGGCAACCCCACAAACTGAACTACCATAGTGGTGTCAGTAGGGAGCTGGGTGCACGTTGTTGGTATAGGGGTGCCCTTGAAAACCAGGGGCACTGTAACTGCAGTGGCGGCATCAGCTTCACAAGTAAAGCCTAGGTCAACATACCCCTTAAAGAGGCGGAAGTCTATAGAACTGGCTGGCAGCATCACTGCCTGGGCCAAGTCAATAATTGCTTGTTCCTCATATGGGAACAATCTCCTGTACTTGACTAAAAACCAAAGTGAAGCTGGCAACAAGGGAGAAAGAGTGGGCTGCGAGGCACAGTGTCATGGAAATGGCAGAAGAAGTTTAGACCAGCCTGCCAGTAAGGGTGCTTAAGCATCCAGAAAGCAAGCCAGAATGCCAGAGGCATTGCTGACCATATGACTTGATATGGAGCCGGGAAATAGGATACCACAAAATGGTGGCGGAGTGTCAGGGTTAGGAGTATCCCAACAGCAAACCATACCAAATAGATTTCGGACCATGCGGCTCTGCTAACAGGGGTGGAAACTACGGGGATAGTTTCTGCGAGATTCTTGGTTGTTGAGACCATTTCGTTGGGAGTAAAAGAGAGGTAAATTTTCTCCCGTAGTTGGCAAACATAGGGCCATAAAATCCCTGTATATTGCTGCCAAAAGGTCATGAGAACCGGGTTGTAGAGCCAAAAATATTGGACTTGTCAAGTCCAATTGGCGATAGAGGGAATCATGGTAACCAAGAGAATTGGTAAGGCCCACCAAGAGTGTGGAGCGGTGGACCATTAGGCAAACACCATATGGAATGTGGTTGAAAGGAGGGAGGTAAAAATTTGGGATCTTTCAATAAAATTTTTATTTGGGAAATAAAGTAAGAAAAATCGACCAACAATCTTCTCAGTGCCTTGCAACTTATTAGTAAGTGGTTGATTGGTGAAAATGTGGTCGGGGTCCACAAATTTGGCCTAACTGGTAAATTGGATGGTAGAGGGGGGTTTATCTTTATAAACAGTCATTGCAAAATTCAGCAGCGGGCCAAGTCTCTTTCAGTTCGACCTCAAATGTCTGGATCAGGGGTCAATTATGTTTCTGATGGTTAGCACAACGGTGTTTGGCCTGACGAGTGATGGGAATCCCCAAGGCCATCCAATATAGGGATAGGACCATTTGGTTGGGAATGGGTTTGGGGTGGCCAACCCGCCCACACTCAGTTGATTAACCATTTGTTTGGTCGATAGAGGCCCATCAGGTGCAACACCTGAATTACTATTGGAAGGTTTCAAACTCTTGGCGATGGCGCCCATTATTTGTTCTGCTGATTTTGGGGTCAAATTGGAACTGTCAGGCGATCCGGCTGATGTTTCATTCTTCATGATTTTAAAACCATTCGAATTTTGGCCATCAGCCCAATTGCCGCCCAAATTGAATCTGAATAATTTCAGTTCAATAATCTTTGCACAGATTTCACTGATTCCCTGCAACAGTTCTGCCAAGGTGAGTGAGGAAATTGGGGGTGGGATCTGAAGTGGGCGAGCTGTCACCCATCGCTCATCAACTACATGAGCAAGACCACCTTGGGTGATGAGGAATACTGCCATCCTCTTTGGTGTTTTCTTACTTGGGAATGGAAAGATAGCTTGATTGAGAGCCAAAGGACACTCCCTGAGACTTACATTACCCTTTATTTTTCCCAAAGGGATGGCCCCCCACCGGGAAACTGCACCAGAGCCACGTTCTTATGCGCTTTGGGTAACTTGATAGCCATAATCATCATGACCTTCTGCGGTGGGCGGGAGCCTCGGGGTGGGATGTGTGGAAAACGTCAACCAGGTCCATGCAATTCATGCAATCGTGCGCCTTGACCCAACTGTTTTCATAAGCTGGATATCCTTTCCAGGCCACAAGGTATTGGACTGATTGTCATGACTTCCGAGATGCCAGGATGGCCTCCACTTTGGCTTCCTCCTCATTGTTGATAATGATTGGTTCTGGGTCCATGGGAATCACACCCTTGAAGGGTGACATCTGGGATACATGGAAAACTGGGTGTTGCTTCCAATGCGTGGGAAGCTTTAATTAAAACGCCCCATTACCCAATTTCTCCTCCACTAAGTGGGGACCTGAACACTAGCTGGCGAATTTGCGGGAAGGGGTTTGGATTCGCAAATGTCAAGTATTGAGCATGGCGTAAGAACCCACCTTAAAGTCATGACCCAGAAGGCGCTTACAATCCGCGAATTGCTTGTAGTCATCGATAGCTTTAGTAAGGTGTTCCCACACTAAAGCTTGGGTTGATCAAATATGACCAGCATGATCTGCAGCAGCTTGCACTTCTGGTCATAGGCATGGCCCAACTGAGAATGATGGGTTATAACCCAACATTGCTTCATATGGTGAGAAACCCGTGGAAGCATGAGTCCCATTGTTATATACGAATTGGGCAAGAGGCAGGACATTGGCCCAGGTATCTTGCGCTGCTACCGCGTAACAACGCAGGTACTGTTCGAGAACTTGGTTAACCCACTCAGTCTGGCCGTCAGACTGGGGATGATATGCTGTGGATCAACAGGGAGTTATCTTAAGGATTGACAAGAGTTCGCTCCAAAACTGGGCGGTAAACTGGGTACCCCTGTCACTGACAATTTCCTGGGGAAGGCCAAATATCAAAAACACATGGCGAACAAATAAATGCGCTGTTTCTTCTGATGTGATCGCAGATTTACAAGGAATGAACAGGGAAAATTTGGTAAAGTGATCTACCACCACCATTACTGCTGTGAAACCATTGGATCAATGGAGTTTGACAATGAAATCAACAGACACCGAGGTCCATGGACCTTCCGCCTGTTGTAAAGGGTGTAGGAGGCCATTTTTTCCAGAACAGTCCAACTTGGCCCTAGCACAAGTAACACAATCGGTGATCCAAGTCGGAACCTCTTTGGTCAGTCCTGCCCAATTAAAGGTTCGCTTAATCAGGTCAATGAATTTCTTGTTACCGGGGTGTCTGACTGTGGGGGGATCATGGTGTGTGCGGAATATTCTCAGGCGGAAGGAGGGAGGCACACAAACATGAGAGCAAAAGTAGATGAGACCTTATTCTAAAGATAAAGGGAGTGTTTGGGGCTTGAGTGAGTCAGGTGTTCAATCAACTCCACGCCCTCAGGGCAGGCCGTTTGACCAGCTAGCACCTGGGCCAATAAAGGATTGTTGGGTGACAACGCGGCGGAGGAAACAATGGAGGGAGCAATTGATAGGATTTGGGTAGCTGGGATCATGGTAATGAGATCCTCTTCCTCAGGCTCTAAGGGGCAGTGAGCAGGACTATGGCTTAGGAAATTGGGAAGGACATTTAGTGCACCCTTGACAAATTCATATTTGAAGTTAAAACTGCACAGGTCCTGATAGGTTTGGGCTTGCTGGTGTGCCAATTTTTGGGGTTTGCAAAAATACAAGAGAGCTTGGTGATCTGTGTGAACTGTTAACTCATGATGAGCACCTTGCAACAGGTACCACCAATGAGTTAATGCCCATGCAACAGCGGCCAGTTCCTTGTCATAGATGGCCCAGGACTGCTCCGTAGTGGTGAATTTTTGGGAGAAATAAGCAACCGGATGTTCAAGACCATCGTGGTCCTGAAGCAGCACTGCGCCCACAGCTACTGACGAAGCATTGCATGCGATGATATATGGTTTGGTGGGATCAGCATGTTTCAAAATGGGAGGAGACACAAACACTTCTTTGATTGATTCAAATGCCTGCTGGCATTTGGGGTCCAACAAAACGGTATATTCTTCCCTGTGAGGGGGTGGAGCGGGGCGGCCAACTGGGAAAGTGTGGGAGAAAATTTTTTTAGGAAAATGATGGTACCCAAGAAACTTTGAAGCTGCTTCTGTGTAGTTGGGGTTGGCCATTCTTGGATTGCATCTAATTTGTTGAGGGGGATGGCGACCCCTTCTTTTAGTACCAAGTTTCTGAGAAATGTAACCTCTTCCTTGTAAAACTCGCATTTGGAAGCTTTGAGGAACAGGCCTGCTTTGTGCAAAGCAACCACCACTGCTTCTAAGTCGATAGCGTGTTGCTCAGGAGTTGGGGAATGGACTAGGATATCATCAATATAAGCAATAGCACAGGAAAACTGGAGATCCCCTAACGCATTGTTGATCATTTCATTGAAATGTAGTGGGAGCATTTTTCAGCCCAAAGGGCATTATACAAAATTGGAAAATGCCTCGCCTCATTCAGATTGCGGTCAGCCATTCTTGTCCTTCCATTACTCGAATCTGATTGAAAGCGTTCACCAGGTCAAGTTTTGAGAACACCTGAGATTTGGCAATTGCCTGACTGATTGTCTGCTCCAGGGGCAATGGGTATGGGTCTGTAACTGTGATTTTGTTCAGGTGACTATAATCTATGCAAGGGCAGAGCGATCCATCCGATTTTCTTGCAAAGACAATAGGGGAAGCGATGGGAGACATTTCTTTGAACAACCAGCCTTTTTTTAACATATTGTCCAACCAGGTATTGAGTGCAACTTCTTCTTCCGCCATGTGGGGATACAACGGGCAATTGATGTTCACCAATTCCACGGTTGTCCAAAATCCACAATCATACCTAGTATGTTTTGGCAGATGGTCCGCCTTTTCCATGTTGAAAATTCTGCAATATGGCATTAAATTTTTGGGAAACTCAGCCGGAATGCCCGCGGGAAGTGACTAGGGTGGTGATAGAGCCAGTTCCTTGGATTTTCTCGAGGGTGTTGATCAGAGGGAACTCTCCTTCTGAATCGTTATTGGCAAATGACAATGTATTCAATTCCAAATGAATCCTTACATGTTGTAGGCGCCACCATCCCACCCCCAAGATCACTGGAAATACCAGGTTTGGCATGGCCAAAAAACGATCGCAGAAGTTATATTGGTGAATTGAGAAGTATATTGGTTGGTAAACATCATACAAAGACTGATAAGCAGAGGAGGCCACCATTACTGAGGAGCCCACATCCATTTCCAGTTTTAGTTGTTGTGCCAACTCTACACTCATGAAGTTCCCCGCTGCTCCAGTATCCACCAGAGCTTCAAAGGAGACATGGTGGGAACTGATACTAATTCTCATGGGTACAAGAAAATAAGCGTAATTTTGTTTATTGGGAGATATGACTGACTCATGGGCGACTGAAGAAACAATAGGTGTGTTGGGACCAGGGTTGGGATTCTTAGCTGGAGCGAAAATTGGAAGGACCAGGACTGGGCTAATTGTTTCCTTCATCTGGGCTTGAACAGAATCGCAAAAAGTTATCTCTGGGAACACTAACTCAGACTCGGGAGTTCTGACAGAGTTGGAATCCATGTATGCCACTATTTTAGTGTCAGGGACGTCATCTGCACCATCATTAAGAAATCCTATCATAAAATTCCTTTTCTGATTCGAGGAAATGTGGCGAGGCAAAGATTTGATAGTAGTTGCTGTGACGCCTATTTGATCTATTGATCCTTGGGTGGTAGACCAAACCATGTGGTGAGCGGAAACTGAATCCAAACTTGCTCTAAAGACTGCCTGAAGCATGTCAATAGATAGTTCTGACGCGGGAGCCAGCTCACAAAAGGTAGAGATCAAAGAAGTCAAACTGGGGGCTTTAGCCATGGCAAAGAGCAGTTTAAATAAATGGTCTGATTGGGACAAAGGGGGTTCAAGGCGGACGATACAACAGCCATCAGGGAGGCAGGGTCTCCTTTTTGTGTGGAAGAACGCAAAAGACTTCTCACCCAGCGATGAGCTTCCCCATCCATGGCATCTAACAATGAGAGTCCTTGTTGGGCCTCAGATATCGCAGAAGCATTATTGAGTGCGATTGTTGTGCGCATTTGTACTTCAGTGAGTGCGTCCAGAACCTGATTGGCGATTTCTTGGGAAGGGATACTTGATATTTTCCCCAGGCTGGAGGAAATAGGAGGAGATGCGATCTTCACCTCTTGGGTAGCTTGAAGGAGTTTTCCCAGAATAGAGCAGATGCCTCTCCCAAAGTCAGAGAGTGACCACACAAGCAACAAACAGCATACAACTGATTGCACGTTCATCTGGTAGAGGGTAACCACTGCGGCGCCAAATTCAAAATCAAGGCAGAAGTGGCTGGAAGTAATGGTTGGTCAATTATGTCATGGAAATGGCAGAAGAAGTTTAGACTGGCCTGCCAGTCAGGGTGCGTAAGCATCCAGAAAGCAAGCCAGAATGCCAGAGGCATTGCCAACTGTATGACTTGATATGGAGCTGGGAAATAGGATACCACAAAATGGTGGCGGAGTGTCAGGATTAGGAGTATCCCAACAGCAAACCATACCAAATAGATTTCGGACCCAGCGGCTCTGCTAACAGGGGTGGAAACTATGGGGATAGTTTCTGCAAGATTCTTGGTTGTTAAGACCATTTCGTTGGGGGTAAAAGAGAGGTGAATTTTCTCCCGTAGTTGGCAAACATAGGGCCATAAAATCCCTGTATATTGCTGCCAAAAGGTCATGAGAACCGGGTTGTAGAGCCAAAAATATTGGACTTGTCAAGTCCAATTGGTGATAGAGGGAATCATGGTAACCAAGAGAATTGGTAAGGCCCACCCAGAGTGTGGAGCGGTGGACCACCAGGCAAACACCATATGGAATGTGGTTGAAAGGAGGGAGATAAAAATTTGGGATTTTTCAATAAAATTTTTATTTGGGAAATAAAGTAAGAAAAATCGACTAACAATCTTCTCAGTGCCTTGCAACTGATTAAATAGTGGTTAATTGGTGAAAATGTGGTCGGGGTTCACAAATTTGGCCTAACTGGCAAATTGGATGGTAGAGGGGGGTTTATTCTTTGGGAACTGTCATTGCAAAATTCAGCAGCGGGCCAAGTCTCTTTCAGTTCGACCTCAAATGTCTGGATCAGGAATCAATTATGTTTCTGATAATTAGCACAACGGTGTTTGGCCTGACGAGTGATGGGAATCCCCCAAGGCCATCCAATATAGGGATAGGACCCTTTGGTTGGGAATGGGTTTGGGGTGGCCAACCTGCCCGCACTCAGTTGATTAACCATTTGTTCAGTCAATAGAGGCCCATCAGGCGCAACGCCTGAATTACTATCAAAAGGTTTTGAACTCTCAGCGATGGTGCCCATTATTTGTTCTGCTGATTTTGGGGTCAAATTGGAACAGATAGGTGATCTGGCTGATGTTTCATTTTTCATGCTTTTGAAACCATTCAAATTTTGGCCATCAGCCCAATTGCCACCTGAATTGGATCTGACTAATTTCAATTCAATATTCTTAGCACAGATTTCACTGATTCCCCGCAACAGTTCTGCTGAGGTGAGTGAGGAAATTGGGGGTGGGATCTGAAGCAGGTGAGCTGTCAACCATCACTAATCAACTACATGAGTGAGATCGCCTTGGGTGATGAGGGGTACTGCCATCCTAATCGGTGTTTTCTTACTTGGGAATAAAAAGATAGCTTGATTGAGAGCCAAAGGACACTCCCCGAGACTTACACACAGCCTGGGCAAGTGCCATGTTGATGGTGAGATCCTTGGATGGATTAACCTGACCTGAGGACTTAGTAGGACTGGATGAACCAGTCCGAGCGCATTTTCACACTGGACAGAAAGCGCTGGGAGGGTTTTACGCTGCCCCACACTGGAGCAGCTGGCGGCGAATATGACGTTATTGGGGGTCAAATGGGAGTGACAGGCGTAGGATCAATAGTTGTTTATTTACTTTTTTTAAATAAAATCGCTCAAAAGTGACTCTGAGTGGAAAGATCATTTAAGGATTAAAGAAAAGAGGATTTGTGCAAGTATTATCAATCCTTTAAATTATTGTTGTTAATGGCTAAAAAGCCATCCAGCAATAGAATTGAGCCACAGTTGGCCTAAAATCTTTTTCTGGCAGGAAGGTCTTACACTTGAGAATTACATGAGCAAATTACTAGAAACTTTTATAATGGCAGATTAGGATGAGGAACTGGGAACTTTATAATTTCTCCAGGGATTGGATGTCCTTCTTACTGAGCTGATCAGCACCAACCTATTATGTTACAATTAAAAAGGGTATTGAGATCACCCAGAGCCTTGTACTAAGAGTTGGCAAACCAGAAAAATACCAAGTACATAAGCTTCTAAGAAGATTAACTAGAACTTTTGTTTCTCATTACAAATTATAATTTTTATCCTGTATAAAGTGTAAATCAAAAGATAATTTTTGAAAGCTATTGATCTTCTGAACTGTGGGCCTCATAGAAGATTTATTTTAGAGAATGCAGTGCATAATCTATGTCTTCATGCAAAGAAAACCTCTTTAAGCACCTTCATTAATGAACAGACCATAGTTACCAATGATCACGTTATTTTATTTAGATATTAAAAAAAGTGACATAAAGGTTGAGTTTTGGTCCAGCATAGTTCCCGCCACATGTGGTTAATGTTTTTATGTAGTCATATTGGACTCCAGAACAATCAAAGTTGGAATTCCGTACATTAAAGCTTAAGGACAGGCTTGTAGGGTATAAATTGATAGGAAGTAAAGCTTTACCATTTCAGTAACAATGGTTCCAGTAAGCGTTTAGCCATTTAAAGTAGAAATTCTAGATAACTCTGCCTGTGGACTACAGTAAACAGTTAATATGAGGCTAAGAAGTTTCCTAGTCATGGGATTTTTGGCTAAGCCATTGATCTTCTGGAAGGAAAGCAGCCCTCACATGGACTGTTATAAGCTTTAAAAAGCAAGACTAGGTGGCGCTACGTGTGTACCTAGATGGAATACAGTCCAAGGGATTCTACCTTGTGTCTAATTATTTTTTCAAGTCATTGCTGTTTTTCAGTGTTGGTCTTTTCTTTAGGTTAGGTGAAGCCTCAAATATGATTACCAACATGTTTATTTCCCTCAAGTTTAAATTATATCTATTAATAATCCAATTATTGCTCAAATCTTTCTTGGGCCTATGGCCTGAAACTTTATCAGTTAAATGTCAATTGACACTTTCTTTGGCCTAATAAATAGAAAAATTATTTGATTGTTGATTAATGCTTTATTGGACTAATGTCAAAACATTATTATTTGATAACTGATGTTTATTTAGGCCTAAACCAAATACATTGAAAATATTTATCACTAAGCATTTGCAATTCCCCAAATTAATGCTGAGCTCTCTATCAAAACGAATTCTGTATAAATCACCCAATTATTGCTCATCTGGCTGATGCAATATTGAAGAATTCCCAAACCAATTAATGTCATATTGATATTAATCCCAGAGAAATGTTAGATTTTAACTCCTCTATTCATCCCATTAACCACCTTATGACACATGTTATACCTATTACCTATTGGTTTCATAGTAAGCAGATAATGAAAACCACTTAAATATGTTACCATTATCATTTCTATCCATCTTTTAAGAATAAATTATGAACTACTTAATTTTTAAACATGGACTGTGCTAAAACCTCATGCATTCCTGAATCATCTTTCACCATCACACGTGGTATTTGCCTATTATTCATCATAATCCTGAGACTCTCCTGATGTTCTAAATAGTACCATCTTAATACTTAAAAATTTATTTAAAATTCTTATCTTTTATATAATTGTACTTATATCTTTCACATAGTCCCAAAAATAACATTGGGGTTATGACTCATAGATAATTGCCATCCACGTGGACCCTATTGTAGCAAAAGTGCTTAGCCATCGCCTCATAGACCATTATGCTACCAAGTGTTATCCCAAAAAGAGGTATAGTATCCGAGTTAAATATACAAAACCTAGTTTTCCTCCATAAGCATCTCCAAGTACTTAATAATTCATCACTGGTTTGTTGCAAATATCAGAAAACCAAAGATCCTGTGCTCACTAAAAGGCACTCCAAGCTGCCGCTAAGAAAACATTGATCAGTCATAGGACAACATAATTATTTACCCAAGAAATCAAAAACTGATGAATCAGGATAAAAAGGTGCCCTCTACCTTACAGATATAAGCTTTATCTACTTTGTTGGTTTGATTAAGCTCAAATCTACCTGATTGTCATAAATGCTATGGAACTTTTGAGCTCTGGACTGAGTGAAATGATGAAGGCAGCTTTGGAAAAAGTGAGATGTGAAATCAAATGGACACACGATGTGTAATAATGTGAAAAACATCCTGAGATAATCAAGGATTATGTCAAAAATGCCGCCAAATGATTTTTGAGGTTGACTTTAAACATAAAAATACAAAGTAGCAAAGGAAGGATTAGATATGATTTATGATGCTATAAATTAAGAAATTTCTATTTTTAATGCTGTAGCAACTCAGAAATAGCGAATCCTAATCCACTCACCTATTTTAGGAAACCTGTGATAAGCACTATAACTTGGACTTAACACAGTGTTGGAAAAATGCTTTTCCAAACAGTGGGATCCGCTAGTGTGCCAGACCAACCAGTATGGAGACTGGCTGAACCTTGCTGTTTCGCCTTCATAGGCGTACCAACCCTCTACAAGTCCACGTCCAACCCACCAACCAGGCAGACCAATGACTTCGCCTTAGCCCCATGGTCCCTCATGGGTGTTCCCCAGTGAATCCATCCCCCATCCTGGGCGGCCATGGCACTAACACGCTGCACCAACTCATGGCTGAAGGCCAGCAGCACATCATTGTTTGTGGCCAGATGGCCAGTTCACGCTGGTTCCTTGTGGGCTGAGTTATGGGAGCTGGCAGCATTGGTCACTCCAGTCGCGTCACCCCACAACTACTTTGGAAACCTCCAGTCTCATCATCCCTTATTCTAGCAGACCAACGACTAACAACCAACAAAAGATGGGAGAGAGATATTTATTTAGGAGGGAATGATTTTTATATACCCTAGGCTACTTCGCCTATATAAAACCCCTTAACCATCAAAGCTAGAACTCATTCAATTGTCAGTCATATGCAGTACTGATTCCCTCCTGATCCATTTTTCACAAAAACAAAGTAATATTTTGACCCATACTTGGTACAATTTGCTGGTCAGTTGTATATAAGCTTTATCAAAAGCATAATTTAAGCATCCTTGATATAAGTCACTTATACATAGTTTTTTGTCAGCAAAATCATTGTTTAGATTTGATATAGTATACATTGACTTTATGCTAGAAAATCCCACAATGGCCTATGATTGACAAATGGCATAAAACTAGAATTCCGCCAAACCTGAACAATTATTAATTAATTGGTCAAAATCCTCAGTATTAGTCACTGTTGTTGACCTTAAAATAACATTACTATTGGGGATTATCCTTAATACTTCATAAGGGATCAACTAATCCGAATGGGGAGCACCAATTGGAAAATATCTTTAATTTATTGTCAAAGTAGGTGAATAGGTGGCAATCACGCCCGACTAAATGACACCCCTAGTTCTGAATTTAATGGGAGATATCAATCTGGTACGTTTTTCTGACACTGATGAATTAGACTAAAATCTGTCTATAGAAATAAATCAAATGAGTACGTTTGCCTCAATTCATATCTTGTTTGTCAGGATGCCACTCCCAAAGGCCAGCAATAGTAACTTTGAGAAATTTCAGCTTACATGCCTTCCTCAACCTTGAGGTTTCCCCAGTAAGACCCACAGTTACCCCATTTCCACTATTTGGTTTTCCTGAGGATCTAAGTTACGTTTTAAGATTTCTACTTCACTAACTTGACTTATAGAATGTCCTCCTCAGAGTTTTAGAACTGCTGCACCCCTGGCATTCTACCTCTCCATTGGGTGCTAACACATCCATACTGAAAGCCTAGTCTTCTATTAATCACTTATTTGCATGACTGATAAACTGACCTTTAACTTTGATTCTCTACACTCTCCTTTCTGGAACTGTTGAAGCAATCATTAAGTGTTTATTATGAACCTTCAATCCCTTTTTGATCGGTCTTTCTCATGAATCCCTTGAAACACTTATATAGCCCTTTTGAAGGCTATGGCAGCGAGAAGCTCAGTTCCTTAGCTTATAAAAGTTATTTTAACCTCAGCAGTTAATATGACTTTCTATTTTGAAATTTAAAGCAGGTCAAAATTTCCAAAATCTAGATTTATTGTAAAAGGTTGGTGATCAACTAGATAAGAATGCAGTCAGAAACCCCTGATAGTATAGAAGCATCTCATTCTGATGAATTTACCCAGATGTGACCTGACTTTCCTCTTAAACATCTTCACCTATATTTGGACATATTAGCCTAAAGCAATCCTGAGGTTCTTGATGTAAAAAAATAAAGAAGCCCCATAGAATCAATCACAAAGAGGATTCTAAAATTTTTATGCAAGGTGATATTTGAAAATCTCCTTAGTGACATGTTCTGACCGAATAACTAGATATAAATCTTTATTCAAATAAAAGAATTCTGCCCTTTACTACTTGCCTTCGCCTGCTACTGATTAATCTAATATTCTTTACAGCTTTGAGCCCTATTTGGATACTTGGCTTACAATATACTAAAATGAAAAACCAAAAAGTGACATTGGTGTTGATCCATATTTCCCATCCCTTGAGATGGAGGATCATTTTCTGGCCTAAGTGGAGTTTAATGTTTGCTTTGCTTTAGGAAGTCCAACTTCTGCACCCACCTGTACCTACTAGATGTGACTCTCCTTGATGCAGTGGAGGGGATGCTCACCACTGGTGAGGGAGGCGCAACGCTCCTTTACCAAAATGCAGAATATAACACTCTTATTCGCATTGGAATCTTTAGCTGTACAAGCTAAGGAATTAGAGGCTTTCATCTCTCCTCTGCTTCTACAATTGTGTCATGGAGTCTTAGAACGGAAAGCATTTATTAAGGCGTTTAATACGCTGTTACCCTCAGTGCCAATATCTTCTGAACTTGTTCTTTTAGAAATATAATACTGCTCTGGACTCACCCTCTTCAAATCTCCCCTCTTAAAACACTCTTTCCTGTTTTTTGGAGGATATCTCTCTTTATCACTTCTAATTAGGGAAGACCTCCCTATAAAACTAATAAATTGGATGGTTTCTCTTTACTATTAGAAGCTTCTAATTCCCTAAGATTGGTCCAGCACATATTATAGCTACCACTCCCCTTCTTTTGGGAATAAGTGCTCTGGGAAGTGCTCGCCTGGTGTCACACTACTGTCCTCGCCCATATATTCCTGCTCTCAGACCCACAAGGAACTCAATAATAAAATCAGCTTTGACCCCTTTTCCCCCTCTAATGGTATGGATATAGTCTTAATCATAAATCCCAAAATTTTACTTTAACGTCTGCTTAGAAAGCTCTGGTAAATTCTTTTATGAAAGAGATTGCAGTCCACCTCTGCAGTGATCAAGGTAACAATTCTTGATTCACCTTTACTTGGGCCTTCCTGTAATTATAATGGGTAAAATCTACTTTCATGTAAGACCAAGTCCCTTTTAATCCTTTGATTGGAAGCGAAATGGTTCTAGTCATTAATATTAAGGGTTCTATCTTGACATATGATCAAAAAGAAGTAAAAGCTGTTATCTTGGAGGGTACTCAGGCCAGCCCTCAGGCTATCAAGGGTACATTCCTTATCATGGCTCCGTTCTCACTCATTATGCTATCTTTTTTCTCAGTATAGCATAAAGGAAATCATTATTTTTTCGTATGACATTTTCAACGGAGTCACATGAGGCTACTGTGCAGGATCTCCTGGACACAGGAATAGATGACAACTCTATTGAACTAAGTGTGAAATGATCCTCTGATACAGATACTAAAGCAGCGCCACCAATATTAGGAGCGTCTTTTGAAACCATGAATGCCACTTTGTATGGCATCCAGTATAATTCTTTGTTCATGATATTAGGTTCTATGTCCAATTATTAGAGTTTCATGATCTGCTATACCCTGTTATTATAGATAGAGCTTATGGTGGCTCCAACATGTGATTATAAATCTGGCCAAAAATTACCTCTTTTCTTAAATAGTAATCTTAGTGGGGAAATCCTACTTTATTACACTACCTCCTGAGGCATCTCTGAGTTCTGTATCACCCTAAGCCTCTACCTCTATTGACCTTCCAGTGGACTTCCCCTTCCTTTATCACCTTAAAAATATTTGACATGAGCCTGTATACATGACTACCACCTCACTCAGATCATGGTTCGAAGTTCCTGCTAATGGTTGACTTAGTCAAGATAAACTGCTATTTATACTCTTATACAGAGAACGAGGATAAATCCCTGAAGTTATGGGTGAATGATTAATTGGAAAAACGTTGGATATTCTAGTACTAAAAAAAGAAAAACGTTGGATATTTATAAGTCCCCCCATCGTTTCCCTCATAGCTTTTGCCCTTAAATTGGATGACTCTGCGCCCTTGTGATGACTATTGGACCCTGAACAATCTCCTAGCCCTATACCTTTAGTCTTTGTACCTGTAACAATCTATCTCTCAAGCTATTGAAAGGTCTCTAGTGTTATTTAATCTTAAACATTGTTAATGAATTTAATCAGGTGAAGATTATGGAATGACAGGATTGGCTCATGACCATCCTTACTAGCGTTGCATTTCCAATTTGAGGTGATGCCCTTTAGGTTGAAAAAACGCCCCAGCAACTTTCCTGAATTTCATTGACAATGTCTTAAGTGAAATCTGATTTTCATTTGATATTGGGTATATTGATGATATCTTAATCCATTCACCTACCCATGAAAAGTATCCTAAGGATCTGGAAGCATTAATGGCGTCTATAAACTCTCCTGGTAAGTTTTACTTCATAAGTTCAGACTTTTCTGTAGATAAGAAGGAGATTGTTTTTGAATGAAGACACAAAGCTAGACAAATCTTCTTTATAAGTAGTTTCAACCACACTCAAGTATGCTCTTATGGTTTTCATGTGAAAGTAGACAAGGACTACAGACCCCTTTAATACTAGAAAGAGAAAAGATATTAGAATAATACTTGTCCAAATTTCTGTCTTTACTATAAAGACAAAAAGGTCTACATAAATAAATTTGGTACTCTTCAGTTGGCACCTCAATTGCAGCATCCATTGACCCAGAAGATAATGACTCTTCTGTATAAACTTATGAAGTAGGGTTCCATCGCCTTAGCCAGACTCCCTAGGTCAACATATACAAGCTAGCAGTTATTAACTGGTATAAGTAACCAATCACCCAACTACTGCCAGCTTATTGCTCATAATTTACCTACAAAATACCATCAAACTAAATTTATAAATCTAGAAGCTCCAGAAAACGCCTCTAACTAGTCAGCAACCAAACTAATCAATCCAACGTAGGATTCTATTAGCTAAACAGCCATCAAATGAATTGCCTACTAACATTATTGTTGATTATTCCCAATTAACTATCAATTGGCATTAACACTAGAATCATATTATGATATTGGATTTAGGTAATAATCAATATGCGATATATGCCAAACAACAATTGCTGTTATGACAGGTATTACCCAATACCAATAAATGATTGAAAACTGTATGTGGTGGTCATGGTCATCCAACACATCCCATAGCTGCATTAGATTATCAACTAAAACTTTATGTTTGCTCACTATATTTTGCTTTTGTTTTTCTCAACTCCTACATAGGACTTTTTGTTGATAAGTTTTTTTCTTGAAAAGCATTCCCACTTGAATCCTACCATGTATTGTCATGTCTTTATTTATATATATGCTTGCACAGGACTTTAGAGGTGACTGGATCTAATATATAGCATTTCTGCTCAAAACAGTTTTGTTAACCACAGCTATTGTTCATAGTCCACCCCAAGGAGCATCATAAGTCTCTGGAAAATCTGGGAAGCAAAAAGTAAAATGTTCTTATATTTTTATTCTAGTTTTTTACATATACCTTATAATCCAAATTCATAAAAGTTACTAAGTACTCTATTAGCTATATAATCATAGGTGACGTTTTGATTGTATATGCATCTGTTGCCAATTTTAATTTTTTAATGTCACTTTCAATAAGGCATCCATCAAGCATCAGCGACCTAATCCGTGGGTATCACAAAAAAACTTTATCTCTATATAAAATTATTTAATAGTTGTCAATTTCTGAATTTATTCGGGGAATGAGGATTATGGGACAGACAATTCCAATATGTAACAATAACTTAGCACCAAGTTACAAGAGAGGCACCCCAGAGGAGCTAAAGCTGCCTCCTGTTGCCAGCGGGAATGCCAATGAAGGAAGAGGGGTAAATAATAAGAGGCTTGTACCATTACTGAGAACATATGAAGGAAAGGGTCTGAGGTGAGTAACCATACTGGAAACCAGGATGTGACCAATTGGCATTATTGAGATGCCAAATGGCCAGACAACCAGGCTTGGAAGTGGTCCGTAAGGTGCAAATGGAATTGACACACAGCTTCCTGGAGGGTGGGAGTAGATCCCATTTTGGCTTCCAGGACAACCGTGTGGATAGTTTTCATAGCAATTATCACAACTAAGGCTTAGAGGGAAGGACGTATGGGTGAAGTCAAGGAAAAGGCGAAGATATCCTTAGATAGGCTGAAGGTCTGTGTTTGTTAGTGGCAAAAGAGACACTGAACCTCGCGCCAGATCGCTTGGGAAGGTGGACACTCTTCCAAGCGTTGTACAAAGTCCCATATTGATCACGCACAACACACGAAGAGTGGGAGGCGTTGGATCGCTTTACAGTATGGTATACCAGCTTCAGGCAGTGCAACACATGGGAACGAAACTGTGGCAGTGAAAGAGGGTGGTGGGTGTATTTCCAGATGTCTTTCTGGATTTTTAGGAAGTATGGGATGTCCAACATGTCCAGGTCTCCACTTTGGCCATGGTAGGTGGACTACTTGGTACCAAATTGTTCAGAATGGCTTGCCCATGGACTGCTTGTTTGAAGCAATGAGTAGGATGACCCCTCTGAGAAGTATAATCCCAGAAAATTTCTTCCATTTTACACTCCGCATATTAAGGAGCATCCTTTTAAAGTGGGCGAGGGTCCCATGCAGGCCTGTGGCAGATGGGCGGGAGGCCATATAAGTAAACAGAGAGCTGGGGGTGGGCTTGTGGAGGCCAAAGTCGCAGGCAAAGTTGAACCATGATGCTTGTGTAGCTGTCAATTTCTATCATATTAAACTCTTGGCCAGGATCCTTTCATAAAGTGCTTCATCAATACTTGAAATTATATAATATTTATAATATTGACTAGATATTTAATAACTGGTGGGATTTATAGTAATGTTTATCAAAATGGTAAATATATGACCAGTGGTTATGCTGCTTTTTCCTTTAGAGTATTTTGAGGGGTGTTTTCTCATGAGTGATGAATAGCTTATATTATTTTCAAAGGCAATGAGCTTAGTAAATGATAATTAATAAGATGTCCTTGTAGCATAGCAGCTAAAATAACATTCACTCTTATGACCAGTCCTTTCATCTCTTGCCAATATGGAAATAAGACTGCTACTC
The DNA here is from genome assembly GCA_022478985.1 of Massospora cicadina. Taxonomy (NCBI): domain Eukaryota; kingdom Fungi; phylum Entomophthoromycota; class Entomophthoromycetes; order Entomophthorales; family Entomophthoraceae; genus Massospora; species Massospora cicadina. The sequence goes on from JAKSZP010006593.1 coordinate 208,619, forward strand.
AATCCCCATTAGTTTATCTAATTGGACAATAAAAAAGAAAAGAATTTCATTTCATTTTCTCCAAAAACCATTCTGGACATACGTGATAATATCACTATTTGCATAATAAAGTTAGCTGTACTCATGGCATCCACTTGACTCAAGGCTCTTTTTTGACCCATCTATTTTAATGGCTGATTGTGACAATAATGTACTCTGACTCCTCAAGTACTGAAACTAGGTGGGCCCATGATGTCAATTTATATCATATTTCTTGCAAATCCTGGATTCACTAGCTGATAACCCATTATACCCTTATAGGTTTTGAAGTTGATATTTGACAAAAACTTAGATAGGTTTTGGCTACATTGTAATTCAATGACTCCTAAGAATATTATTGTCACATATGTTCCAGGTTTTTCTCAAACCACCTTCGTGAATAACTTTGAAAGCAGCTAGATTAGTTAAGATCATTATGATGACTTTGGAACTATATATCTCTTTTATCTATTTTTTTAAATTTCCAATTTTTCATATACATTTTTTCTGGGATATTTTTAATGCGTTTTAACCTCATTGGGGCTCATCACATAAATTCCCATGCCATCTTTTAAATACTTAATCCTTTTTTATACAAAATATGGATAACGTACATGTTTAATATTATATTGAAATTATAACAGCTAAATAACACACTGTATTTTAATTTTGAAGTAATAGGCTTACAACATTGAAGCCTATCTGGAAAATCGCATTCTCAGTTCTTTAAGAATATGTAGTCAGCTGTCATGGCTTGATAACATAATTGAGGGTACCAACTTCAAGGATCTAGCTAATTGTCAGGAGGCCAAAAAGGTAAAGTTAGCTAGCCTTCCTGACCTCAATTCTACCCTAGACCAGAGATTAGTTCAGGCCATATATGCCCAGGATGGCCTAGGGATGTGCGTGACATTTAGCCTTGTGTTACAGCAAGGGCGTTAAAACGCACTAGATATATTACTAATGGTTACAGTTCAGTTCATTTGATCAGTGAACGGGTTTCAGAACTCATTTAATTTTTGAACCTTAAATTTGGGTCAGCCATGTTTATAATCAATTACTTGAGTTTGGTTAATCTTGAGATATAGTACCTGCCCAATGGAAGTATGCGCTTATTGGTGCACCTGAGCTTAGTACCAGTGTCTCCAATTGATAATTCCCACCAATTGTTTAAATATGTTTCCTCGAGACCAACCTATCTCGTTAGTCAACTTCTTTTAAATAAATCCCACATTATCTTTATGTTTTTAAATGGTGCCTTTGGTGAACCTGTGCGCAGACCTCCTTGAGTTGGTCTCCAACAATGTTTATAATTTTATTTTTACCCAAATATCCCCCAAATCTGGTGCAATGCTGGACAGCCCTGGTCCCCTCAAGACCAAGGTATCCAAGCCCTCCTGAATTACTTCTCATTTGTCTACTGACTCCCATTTGGTGTTGAACCAAGTATAATGGTTTATTAGTTGTTTAATATTTTATCCTGCGCTGTATTACTTTGACCTGGGCTCCATACATGATATCTTTCTCTGCAGTAACCTGTTATCCATCTTGATAATGACTAGTTTACATATGGTGTGGTTGTGCACTGCGCACCACTCCACTGGGAAATGGAAGGTTACAGACACTATCCTTACATTATTCAACCAGCCACTTTTTTCGTGCACTAGAATTATCTCTATGGGGCTTTTGCCGAGTGCGAATTGGAATTGTCTGCTTTTTGTCATAGCCTCAATGGGGCTCATTACCGTTATCTCTTTTTTCAATGGTTGAGGAGCCTTAGCATTATTCTCATTACCTCAACTGGGAAGTGCTCACCCATTCTTGTTCATAAATGATGTATACAAATGCTCCACGTTTCAAGCGTTGTGATTCCTCAACTTTACACCAAAATTCACAAAACTGATATAATTAAAATGACTTTTCTTGGCACTGCATTTGGATGGTGCAGGTGGGATCATCGATAAAGGACCTGGTGGTGATGGCTTGGATAACAATGCACAGCCTTTAGCCAAAATTGAAATGGGGTTGTTCTTAGCCCAAAACTCGTTTTCTAGCGCTCGTTCCTTATTTAAAACGAGCCAAATATCTTCTCTTATAGCTCTGATATGGAACTCATTTCAGTATACCAAATACCCCCAGAAAATCCGTGCTTGACCCCTACAATGATCCGCAGAACACAGGCGGTGGAGAAGGAGTTACTTTTACAATATAAAAACGTTTATGCAACTGTAGAAGAAATGATGGGATATGTGACCTCAGTTGTAAGAGTGGCAACTATCCCTCTCCCTTTTTTGATGCAAAGACGTACCTTGGAGGCATGCTTATGCCTGAAGAAGATTTTCAATGTGAAGTGTTGGCGTTGTATGGTATTAATAAAGACCATTCTGGATATTTTTTTGTTGAGTGCTGCCCTTTCATCCCATTTAGGAAGAATCAGCACAACTATTTTGATGGATACTGGAGCCTCTGGAAACTTATTAACCAAGACCTAGATGACTACCTTGAGCTTAGTAACTTTTCAGCTGGTATGGTTAGGGGAGGGGCTTCTCAAGGTAACCTACACTGAAGGTTCTAGAGTTAGTGGATTATTAAGTTGGCAAATATCAAATGTTAGACCGTTTCCTAAGCAATCAAAAACCTTCTGTACCCCATTATTTTTGGGAGTAGAGTGGTTGCAAAAATTTGATGTCAGAACCAACTTGAAAGAAAATACCTTGTCCTTAATATTTGAAAATGGTCATATATTAGTTGTTTCTTTGTCTGAGGCTAATTCTCAAGGCAATATGCCCCGCTGGCCCAATATCCACATAATCAGTCTTTGTCCGTTACTGAAGCCCTCACTGAAAGAACCCTTACCTTACTGTTTGGAGGGGTGGAATCTTCGTTTGATGCAGCTCCAGCCAATGTACTACCAGCTCATTCTGAGTTTAATTGAAAGTTCAAGTTCACTGTTATTCTGGCTATGATATATTACCTGATTTACCCTTTGACTGTACGGGAGGAAGTGGCATTAGATGTGGGTTAAGGAGCAGTTAGCCATAGGCGCGATTTTTCAGTGTACCTCCCCAGTATGATCTCCACTTCTATTTGTGGATTAAGCCAGTGGTAAATTACTCCCATATAAATATTATGAAAGCCTAAACAATGTCACTGTACCAGATTAACATCCCATCCCATTGGACTCACAGATTGCACGCTATTTGAAGAAGGCAAAAGTCTTTTCCAAATTGGAATGTTTAAACGCGTTTACCCAGATCTGGATCAAGAAGGGCTAGGAGTGGCTAACCGTATTATGTACCAGAAATTTTTTTTCCAAGTTTGGATTATGCCTTTGGGATTATAAACGCCCCTGCTATCTCTAAACGCCATATTGATGCATCTTTGGGGACCTGATGAGGGGTATGCGCGGTTGCCTAAATGGATGATATTCTGGTGTTCTCCCCAGATCATGATTCCCATGCAGTACACCTTTGGAAAGTAGTGGATAGGTTAAAGGCAGCCAACCATAAGCTGAAAATTAAAGAATGTGAATTCTTCAAGTCCCAGATCACCTTCATGGGCAACATCGTGTTTGACCAATGACACTTGATAGCTCCAGATAAGGAGAAAGCAATTTGTGAGTGGTCCAACCCAACTTTGATTAAGGAATTGAGGAGTTTTTTGTGGACGTGTACATTCCTTAAGAAATTCACGCCCAATTTTTATGAGGTGGCGGCGCCCCTGTATAAGGCAAGTGGAGCTAAAGTGCATTGTGGTCTCCCATTTTGCAGGATGCCTTCCAAGCAGTAAAATGCACCCAGTTGTCCATGTCCTTCCTTTGCCATGTAGATCCCAAAAAGGAGTTCATTGTGTCACTGATGCCTCCAACTTTGCCATAGCGGCTGCCTTATTACAATTAGGTGAAGATGAATAAGCATCCTGTGGGATACTTATCCCAGAAGATGTCCCTGCATGAGTTAAATTATGCTGTTTACGACAAAGAGTTATTGGTAGTGGTTGAGGCGCTGACTTATTGGCGTCATCACTTGCATGGCTCATCCTAACAAACCATGTGCGTACAAATTACCATGCTATATTGTACTACTGCGCACTTTATGTACTGACCCCACAGCAAACCCGCTGACATGAGACCCTAGCCCAATTTGTGTTTTCCTATGAGTTTACTAAGGGCAAGGAGAATGGTTTGGTGGAAGAGTTGATCTGCAACCCCGCACTAGCTTCAATACTAAGGAGGTTAGGCGCATGATACCATTTGATAATTCCACCGGGTAAGATTGTGTCTCAACCTCCCTCTCCCTCAGCACATGGCCAGCGCTTGCTCCTCTGGAAAATGCGGAGGAATATGGTATTTTCAAAAAGGTAGTCAATTAATAGTCTTTTTCAGCCAAATATACTATGGTCCTTGCCAAGAGTGCGTTGAATCATGAGGACATTACCAGGGGTTACCACGTGAAGCATGAGATGGTGTGGTTTCAGGAGCGCCTATAGGTTCCAGCCGCACCACTTTGCCTGGAAATCATCAAGTACCATCATGACGGAATCACCGCTGGTCACCCTGGGAAGACGAAGAATCTGGTGCCAATTCGCCACACTTAATAAATGAAGGGGTTAGCTGCGCAGGTGGGCAGGTATTGTAAAGAGTGCTTGGTCTTAAACCAAATAAAACTGAATCGCTAGCCACTAGTGGGGTTGTTGCTACCAGTTCAAAAAGCTGAAGGGCCTTGGACATCTTTATTGAGGAATTAATTGTGGAATTACCTGTATCTGTGGGTATGACGCCATAATGGTAATGGTGGACCTTATTACGAAGTTCAACCCACTTTATTCCCCACAGAACCACAGTAACCACAGCTGAGATAGCTAGGCAATTCATCTATCGTGGGTTTGCTCTTCAGGGGATTCCCCAAGAACTAATTAGAGACCATGGACCCCAGTTTACCTCTGTATTTTGGGAAGAGTTGTGTAAGACTCTTCATATCAGCCCCTGTCATTCAACTGCTTATCAACACCAATAAGATGGGCAAACTAAACAAGCGAACTAGTGCTTGAAACAGAACCTATAGTGCTACAACGCCGCAGATCAATCATTTTGGGTTTTCCATCATCCTATGGCCAAATTCAGCTATAACAATGCCTAACATGCATCAATTGGGTGTTCACCCTTCTACGCTAACTATGGCTTCAACCCCGCCTTTAACATGGAGTAAAGTTGTGGATCTAAAGTTGAAGCAGTGGTGAATTTTGCAAAAATGATCAAGCAAGTACACAAGGAGGAGAGCACGAACATGGATGCAGCTATGCAAGCTTACAAGGATAACGCAGATGTGAAAAGACAAATAGGTCCTTCATACAAGGAAGAGGATATCATGATTCTGGATGCTAAAAAAATTCCCATCAAGAAAACATGTAAGAAACTGAGGCTAAAGAGGATTGGGACTTACCGCGTTGTCAGAAAGGTGGGCCACGCCTCATACCAGTTGGATCTCCCCCTCATTTCATATCTTGGTCTTCCATGAAAGCAAAATTACGTTGTTTGAGGGCCCCACCAGAGACTCCAGAGGCTTATCTCGTGGATGGGGCGCCTGAGTGAAAAGTGGATGAGATTTTAGCCTACCTCATAGTCGAAAGAAGGCTTAAGTACCTAGTATTCTGGAAGGTAAACAATGCAGCGGAAAACAGCTGGGTGCCAGCATGAGATTGCGCCCATTCCCAGGACCTAATCATTGTTTTCACAAGCGGTCCCTAAGGCTGCAGGACCCAAGTTCCAGCAATACATCGCCGCTATGAAGTTACCCCAGCCCACAAGAACTTTGCCCTGGAGAAAGCCCCTGGAGGGGGGTGGGGCCTCAAAAGAATGAGAGGGTAATGTCATGGACTGATGTCATAATTGAGGGTATCAACTGCAAGGATTTAGCTATTCCTCAGGAGCCCAAAAAGGTGAAGTTGGTTAGCTTCCTGGCTTCAAATATACCTAGAACAGCGCTGGGTTGAGGCTAGATATTTCCAGGTCAGCCTAGGGATGTGCATGATGTTCAGACCTGTGTTACGGCAAGGGTATTAAAACGCACTAGCTATATTACTAATGGCGATGGTTCAGTTCAGCTGTTTGGCAAATGGGGTTTCAAAACCCGTTCATTTTTTAATTTCAAAATTGGGCTGGCCATTTTTACAATATATAACTCAAGTTCCGTCAATATTGAGATATAGTACCCTGACTGATGGAAATATGCGCTTATTAGTGCACCTGAGCTTAGTACCAGTGCCTCCAATTGATGATTCCAACCAATTGTTTAAATATGTTTCCTCGAGACCAATCTATCTCGTTGGTCAACTTCTTCCAAATAAATCCCACATTATCTTTATGTTTTTAAATGGTGCCTTTGGTGAACCTGTGCGCAGACCTCCTTGAGTTGGTCTCCAACAATGTTTATAATTTTATTTTTACCCAAATATCTTCCAAATCTGGTGCAACGCTGGACAGCCCTGGTCCCCTCAAGACCAAGGTATCCAAGCCCTCCTGCATTGATCCTCATTTGTCTACTGACTCCCATTTGGTGTTGAACCAAGTATAATGGTTTATTAGTTGTTTACTATTTTATCCTGCGCTGTATTACTTTGACCTGGGCTCCATACATGATATCTTTCTCTGAGGTGGCCTGTTGTCCATCTTGATAATGACTAGTTCACATATGGTGTGGTTGTGCACTGCGCACCACTCCACTGGGAAATGGAGAGTTACAGAGACACTCTCTTTACACCAGCGTAGGGAAGCGTGATCAGTGATGACCTTGAAATGTGTCAAGTGGATATAGAGTTAAAAAATGCTTTTTAAGTGTAGATAACAGCAAGTCATTCTTGTTCCATGATTGTGTAATCATTTACAGAAAGATATAAAGTTTTTCTCTTATAATTACTAGGTTATTTTCCTAACTTTGTCAAAATCGATTTAATATGGCACAAATTGTTATAAATGAAGCATAAAATTGATTAAACGGACGACTTATGTTAGGGTACTTCAAGATAGAACTTATCATTAAATATTTTTGGATCTCATCAAGTGAGGCTTGGGCCTCTTCATTCCATAAAAAAACTTTTTTGCCCTTCAGGTGATAAAATAAATGGGCTTTATTTTTAGCAAAATCCTTAATGAAATAACTGATACACTACCATCATCTGGAATGCTTGTATATCTCAAATGCTTTTAAGATTTGAAATCAGTTTTATTTGCTTGTATTTATTAAAACATAGGTTGTAGACCTTCTATTTTAATGATGAAACCCTAGTATTAAGAACTAAAAACTTGTTGAAATGAACTTTCAAAGCTCATTTGATTATTACTGGAGTTATTCACATATTTTTTAGGCTTTTATGTGGCTGATAAAGAATATGCTAAAGAAATATTTATAGTCTTACTATACCCAAACACAAAAAACTCTGAATTGGGTAAAATAGTGTCTATCACCCTCAGGAAAGTAGCCAGTGCATTACAGAGCCCTTGCGTCACTCTTGTCAGTTTGATAAATTTCTTGTGATGCGTTAATAACCCAATTTTCTTAATAATAAATGCAAGTATTTTCAATACACAAAATGATATCCAAAAACAAAAAATAGCTTCACCAAGTCAACATAAGTTTTTTAATACTAGACGGAGTATATTATTTCTATTTATTAATTTCAATAAGGCAGTTCTATTAATTGCAACTCATTTGGAGTCATTTTTTTTTCACTATTAATATTTAACTAGCTCAAGGTCTTGAAGAGGGTACTTGTAGTACTGCTCAAAGATCTTGTTAATCTACTTTGGGTACTACTATCTCAGATTCTCTGGATTTCAATTTTTCTAATTTATTTTGTTAAGATTCCACAGTAATGACTTTGTGCAGTACATGTTTTGCAGCCTTAGATTGTGATTGTTTTAAAAATTACATGTACTTCTTTTATAGGTATAAGAATTCCTCTTTTGGTTATTTTATTAATCCAGTCAAATGTTCTTGTTCAATATGTGAATGTATAATTTTTGGCATGTGTTTCTTGCACGCTGAATTCATTAAATTATCAAATTTATGAAGCGTCCAAGTTTGGTTATAGGGATCATGTGATAAAATGCTATAATATAATTTTTCTTTACTTGTATTGGTTCTTCTCTGAGATTAGCAACCAAATATCATATTTATCAGAGATGGTATTAGAATCCCAGTAACTATCAAGAATTAATTCTTTATTTTTGACATGGAGCCTTACCTTCTGCGTAAAATAGCTCAGGTATCTCTAGCATAACCCCAAGTTATTGCTCTTCAGGCTCCAAATTGAATAGTTATCATTAAATTTGTCAAAATTTGTGTTTAGTAAATTTCACTAATAATCATAGTTAAACTTCAGGTTTTTAACAGCTACCAAATCTTAAGAAGGAATAACGCCATTGTTGTAAATCAAAATTGTAAAATTAATAAATTTTCTCATTTGACATCCTTTTTTATACGTTAACAGAAAAATTAGCCCTGAGATTGTCAAGATACCTTCTTAATAATTGCACTTGATCTCAAATTTTCAAATAAACATGGTTCCAATAAGAATGACATTGTTCAAGTTGGGTAACACGATAGGTAATGCTAAGATGACCAGAAATTCAAACCAAAGAGGTAAGGCGTTATAAACACCACAGGATTTTGTTTAATTTTATTTAATGGCTCATATTCTTTCCAATGTTCCAAATAAGGCGAAGTTTCATGTTTTATACTAATTTGAAACAACAGTACTAATAGGAGATCTGCTTGTGATAATGCCCCTCATTTTTGCTCAATTAACAACAATACTTTATATGTAGACTCAGAGAATTTATATTTATTCTAGGCAAGCTGACCAGGAGACAGACATTACTGAAGCTAAAACTAGACTAAAAACTAATGTAGCTACTTGGTTCAAACAAAACGCCCTAATGAGTGGATTGAGTGAAACGCTTCAGAAACTGACCAACAAGGTGGGCAGCGGAAGCCACTTATCCCTCCATGGTGGAAGGGGAGGGGAGTCAGGGGGCTCGTCTTCAGCAGCCTCTTCAGCAGCAGCTTCTTCCTCCCAAAGTAGATTGCATGTCACGGCTGAAAGTAATGGCATTGGGGCATCTGTGGTATGTGGTTTGATGTCACTGATGATTGGAGTTTCATGTAAATTTCCAGCTAGATAAATTAAACTGAGATATTCAGTTAAAGCTTTTTCAGCTTTGATGCAGGCGTCTTGGAGTTTAATGAACGTGGCAATGTTGGTTCAGGTTGCTTTTGATTTTGGATACCGCGCTATAGTTGCCATATACTGGATAGCATCGTTTACATTTTTTAATACTGGTTCACCATGATTTTTTTGTTTAATCGAGGTGGGCCAACCTGAGGATGATACCGCACCAATTAGGGAAGTGAAGAAATGGGAAAGGAGGATAAAACCCGGAAAACCTCCATGCGCAGCGTATGATAGGCCAGGAACTCCATGGACTGCCTTTGCTATTTGCTATCTCAGTTCGGGGCATTGGCGCACAAAACCAACACAGTCAAAATTGTCCCCTACCCAAAGTTCATTACCAGGATTGAACTCGGGAGGCAGTGGTAGAGGGTCTATACTCTACCACTGGGGTATCCTCCCTTTGGTTCACCATGATTTTAATTTTGACGTAAAGGTTTCAGGGATAACAGGAGGTGGAATTCCTCCTTTGAGTATTGCTACTGATTTAGTGACAGATTTACGCAGGGGAAGACAATCTTGTGTTGCAGCTGCTTTGACTGCAAGCTGGTGATCACTGTGAAACAATTAAGCGTTTGGCTGTGGGGTATAAAGTTGAGGGGGGGTATTTGGCGTCCCATTCTGCAATAACTACCCTCTCAAGTTGCAGAGATGTTCTTCAATGAACTTACCTGATTTTTCAATTTCATCCAATAATTCCCATGTGTTTTGGTTGATTTGAATTGGGGAATCAGCGTACAATTGAGGTTTGGTTGATTCATTTGAGAAAGCATGGGATCAAACTGGGAACCAATCCAATGCTTGATTGGAGGAATTATTTATGGCATTGGGGTGAGGAAGAGGCTAATTGGTGGCTGAAGGTGCAGCTGCAGCTGCAGCAACAGGCTTTGGGGGTGAGGGAGGTAGGATTGTGCCCCATACCAGAAAATGTACTGGGTGGGCAGCGGATTGGAGGTCAAAGGATGAGTTGTCCAATATGCTGGAAGTGGTTGAGGAGGGGCACTTGTGTTTTGAGTGGTCTAACTCAAAACATGACAGACAGATTGTCCACCCGCCCTTGATGCAGGCCCAAAATGGATGGTCAGACGCTGAGGGAATAACGGTGCATGGCATAATTGACACTGAAATTTCATTAAATTCAGGGCTGATTGTGGAAATGCCTGAGGCTCAGAAAGTCGTGTGGCCCCATTTGGGACCACAAATTGTAAGATGGGGTTGGAGCCATAGGCTGCCAAACTGTCCATCAGCTCCTGGTGGAGCACTTCAGGGGGAGGTGGGTGGGCAGGCCAGCAAACTGAACCACTAAAGTGGTGTCCACTAGGAGCTGATTCTAAGTTGTGGGAGAGGGGCGCCCTGGAATATTAGGGACACAGTTGCTACAGTGGCAGTGTTGGCTTCGCAGGTGAAGCTGAGGTCAAAATACCCCTTGTAGGGGCAGAAATTAATAAAGCTGGTGGTTGTCATCACCACCTGTGCCATTTCAGTAATGGCTTGGTCATGGTATGGGAATAGTTCCCATATTTGACCCTTAGGCCATAGCATATATTGCTCTGGGGAAGCACTAGGGGGCAGCAAGATACCACTTGGGTACAAGCAAGGTGGACGTCTAAGTCCTTGGGCAGAACAAGTCATCCAAGAGGTTTGGAATGACTTGGTGAACCAGTCCTATCGCGCTTTCCTGCCAGACAGAAAATGGTGGGGGGAGTTTCGCCGCTGCCCCACGCTGGAGCAGCCAGTGGAGAATCTGAGGACATTGGAGCAAAACTACTATGGGCAAATTTGATTTGTTTTATTAATTCATGTAATTTTACTTAGAAAGTTACACCAAACAGAAAGAAAGTTTCTAGACTCAGAGAATTGTGCAAAACTGTTTTCTGAGTTTATATCAAAATCAATTACTAAATCCAAAATATTAATAATTACAATGGGTATCATAAGAAATGATTTTTAATAAAATTAATTTTGAGGGGTTGGAAGGCAAGTTGGTAGGGCATACGGCTACCAACCTGAAGGTTGCGGGTTCAATTCCCACCCTTCACACATCGATTGGGGTGCCAGCCAAAGGAAGCTATTGGCGGTTAGCAGGTATAATAACATGAAAACCTTACCCATGGTGTAATCAGAAAAATCTGAGTCCTGATCAGGAGGTGGAAAAAACTTTCTACAACAGAGTTGACCCTGCTCAGGTTTCATGTCAACACTTTCTTTCTCCATTTTAGTAATGTCTATCCCCTGATCAGCTTGCATCAAATAAATAGAACCAATTTCAATTTAAACCATTGACATCTCCAATATTATATGTAATATTTTTCCTTTATGTGGATGTTTGATACTTTTTTAAAATGATTGGCAAGCTTATGGTTGAGCGACATCTGTTATAATTTTGGGGCTATTGACTTTGCTTTAGCCCTAAAATACATTAAAAATTTGTTATATGATCTGATGAAGAGGATCAGGTAAGGGTCTATCAGCAAACAAGGAAGAGATGCCTATATCAACTTGAGGTTTATCTGGTAGATCTGAACTACCTGTTTGTCGGACATTTGTCTTCCAGGTGCGAAATAAGAAGCTTTGGGTCAGAATCAGCTGAAAAGGGGAAAAGTCAGCCAATTAAAAGTTTTTAATAGAAATACAAAGGATGTTAAGTGATACTAATGATTATATCGGCCAAAATACCTTGGACAATTCTCAGCGAAACCCTGCAACTTGAGGTAACATGGCTTTATGTGCTACACAGGCAATAAACATAAAATTGACTTGTCAGAGTATTCTGACCACACGGCGGACCCTGGGGCGTCCATTAAATGGTACTCCCCCAGCCACAACCAGGTCCTTTTTAAGTACCTACATAGGGACCACCCCCTTTTAAAGGCTTGGTGGGGGCCTCTAAGATGCAATATATTTCTCAAATGGGGATAGGCTGAAATTCATAAAATCATCGCCCCACATGTATGTTTTGCCAAAATTACTTCCCCATACATTTTTCATCCAAAATGAAGGGAGTATTCCGAGCTTCAATAGGCTGCTTTCCCATATTTCCTGAATTTGGACTAGTCTAAGCTAATTTAAACCTATTAATGAAATTCCCTCAACCTTTGATTTAGTTTATTTACTGAACAATTGGATGTTGAGGGCAATTTTCTTTCTTTTATCATGTTAATAACAAAATCCATAAATACAAATTTTTTATTAGTGCTTTATATTTAATTTTATGTAAAACCTTTTTGGAATCAAGCGGTTTAAAGCACCAGTAAGCATAAATTGGCTGGGTTCCTACAAAATGGTGCTCATTATAGGGGTCACCTGTACACAAAGAATAGTTGCTATTAAAAGCAACTCTCCAGCACCCTATCCCATCTTAAAGAGCTGGAGTAGCGCCCCTAAAAACTCCCTCTAAAAGACAATTACACCCCTGGGGAAGGGATTATTCATTCCTTTTTGTATGTATACAAACCTGTTATGCATGACGCCACTGATAAGCAAAAAGTTCAACACATACTTTGATGCTTAAGTCGTTTGGCACAAATAATGATAGTACCTTGCATAGACAGTATTCATACCTGGGCAGAGATGAAAGAGGCTCTCTTAGATAGATTTGGTTTAAAGCAGATTCTTAAATGGGATAAACAAGCCTTTATGCGCCTTAACATGTATGAGGGCGAACTGATTACTGCCTTTTCTGAGCGATTTTACCTCGCTGCACAAAGATTGTCAACAGCTAACATGCTAACCCTGATTGATGCTATCACAGCCATGTTAACTGTGTTAGCTTCTCAACCCTCTCTCTCCAGACATATAATTCTGTGAAACGTTGCTTTAAAACCATCCATGACATAAAGGAGGCTCTGTTAGCCGGTGCTGATTTTGATTCATATGCAACAATAAATGAGGCTGAGGTAAAACATTCAGTTCTAATCATTGAGGAGCTTCCACCTATAGAACAGTTGGTGATGAGCCACCTGTACCTACCCCAGTGAAACCTGCTTCCTCAGTGAAATTAAAAAATGATATCACTCCCTCCTATAATTCAGAGCCTGTAAGGTAGTTAATACCATAGTCCTCACAAGATCACCAAAGCCGCTGTTCCTTCCCTTACAGTTAGGCTGATAAATGCGCCCTAAGGCTATCCAACCTCCTGTGGCTGCCTCCCCTACCTCTATTATGGCCTTGCCAGTTGTAAAATATACCCTTGGGGATGAATCTGAGGGCGGTAGTGATGGAGGCTACTATTTATTGGGAGCTCCTGCGGAAGTGGAGGTCCCTGATTGTTTGAACACTGAAGTTCTAGATGAAACCACCATACCTAAGGATACGTACCTCAGAAAAATATTCTGGTGCCAAAAGTTATCAAAACTACTGGCGACGGTGATGAGTTCTTGGCAAGGCTTGATTCTACTTCTTCAGCAGGTCCATACGATGATATCCATCCTGGATAAACAACCTGAGAATATTTATAAATTAATCACCACTTTTTAGCTCCGGGAGGTCTGGGCTTCGTCTCCTAACTTTGGAGGAACACCCACTAAGGTTGAAGTGGTCATTTAAAAGTCTGCTTAATTGCCATCCTGGATATTGGCTATCTGGTTAATGAAATCTCTACCAAGCTCATCAAGAAGATATAGCTGGCGCCTGATCTGGAGTACAATAAAGAGTTTGGAACTTCCAGCTCAAAAACACTCATGCCATTGGCGCATATTCTTCCTTCCCATTCGAATTGGTATGCTTATCTTATCAGCCCCTGGTGTGGCTTTGGACAACAACGCCTATGATATCTAATAGGTATTCATTTTATGATTGAGTAAGAGGGAATGATCAACATGAAGCAAGGTTTCCACTCATTACTCAACTATGAATTCCATTTATTCTTATCCAATAAAGAGCCTGGCAAGAACATACTCTTTCCTGTTTGAATATCCCTTTTCAGCTATGACTTTAAATTATACCACCTTTGGGCGCAACACAAAGAAATTGCCAATTCAGTGGATGCTAGGGATGGTAATTCTTTCTATGCTGCAGACGAGGTCTTGATTAAGCCTGGTATACAACGATTGGTTGACACAAAAATCACGCTCCAAATCCCACATCACTGTTTGTTGCACCTCAGAAGTATTGAGAGCGTTAGACTTTGGAGCCTCAGGTATTGCCGGCGTTCTTGACCCAGCTTACCAGAGGAATAATAATCTGATGTTTGGGAACCTCACCACAAAGGACATAGTTGTAAGAAAACACTGGGAGATTGGCAGAGGCTTGTTAGTCCCTGTGAAAGACATTGGAAAAATTGAATCTATTGGCTCTATGATGGATATGGGCTTGCCAACGGATAACCTGGTATGTACCTTACCTAACGTCCATATCTAGGATGAGCTGGCCCCAGATGAGCTGGAAAAAGTTCATAATCTCCAAGACGACTATAATGATCTATTCTCCAAATCTGATAATGACTATAAAACATGAAGGGCGGTCCATTCCATCAGTGGGTGATGCCAATCCTATTAAGTCCATTTCTTTCTCACAAGTCAAATCTAGAGGAACAGCAAATGAGGACAGAGCTCCAGAAGCTACTAGATACTAGGTTGCTAGTTCCTTCACAAAGCCCTTGGTCTTCCTACCCTGCTAAGTAAAAAGAAAAATGGAGGTTATCGGATATTTGTGAACTACCACAAGTTAAATAACCTTACGAAAAAGTAGCTATCCTGTCCTCCACATTGATGACGCCCTGGCCCAACTCTCTGGCTTTAACTTCATCTCCTACATAGAATTGACCAGTGGCTATTGAAAAATGGACCTTTCTCCTCAAGATAAGGAGAAATGCTCTCTTATTTGTAGTGAGGGTCTCTTTCAACCCACATGATTACCCCATGGGTTATGAAACGCACTTGCTTCTTTCCAGCGTGTGATGGATAACATTTTCCAGAACTTAAAGTTGACTTGTGTCATCTTTTGTCTTGATGACATCACGGTGCTCAAGAATCTTTAACAAACATCTTGTCAATTTAAGGGGGTGTTTCAACGGTTAAGTAAAACTAATATAAAGTTGAAACATTCAAAGTGTACCTTCTTCCAAAGGAACATTAGATTTTCTTGGCCACTCAATTTTCCAAAAAGGAATTCAACCCATGAAGGACAAGGTCGAAGCAATATCAGAAATGCCAACTCTAAAATCTATGGGTTAAGTAATTTCTAAGGATGATGGGGTATTACCATCAGTTCATCCCTAAGTTTCCAACTCAGCGAGCCCCATGTACGTTTATTAACCAATAATACCACTTTTTACTGGGTGCTGAACAAAAGGCCTTTTGAGGTGCTAAAGCAACTACTACAACAACGCCCTATTCTACGACACCCAGATTATAATAAACTGATTATCTTGTTTACTGATGCCTTGGACTAAATCATTGGGGCCATCTTAGCCCAATTAGATGAAGACGGTGTTGATCATTCTGTATCCTATTTTAGTAGATGCTTTTGAAGCAAAACGCAACTACAGTGTAACAGAAAAGGACTGCCTTGCTGTTTTGTTAGCAGTAAAACACTATCGCCCTTTCTTATATGTGACCATCTTCACTGTAGTTACGGACCAAGCTTCATTGAAGTAGTTACAGAATATGAAGCATCCTACTGGTCAGTTAGCTCACTTGGCTCTAAAGCTCCAGAGTTTGCGACATGAAGATTGAGCACTGTGCTAGGACCCAAAACATGCTTTTGAGGGTGACTTGGTTGCCAGTCCTTCACATGGATAATAGTGAGGCGGAGAGGTTACATGACCTCTTCATAACCCCAAATGAATGGGAGGATGAGGATGAGCCTGTCCAGAAAATGCTAGCCCGGCACACCTGTAACAAAATAGTGGAGAACGGGAAGTTGTATAGCAGGTGGGGGCAAACGGCTGCCACACCTTTGGCCCTCAGAACGCATACCTGCTATCCCAGAAGCTCACTATACTCTAGGTCATTGAGGGGCAAAGAAAACTTATGAGTGAATTAAGGATCGTTTTATTGGGATGAAATTATGAAATCTATTGTAAACATCTTGGAAGCCAGCATTGCATGTAAGAAACAATCCTGCTTTAAGACTAGATACTAGTATTAACCAACTACCACTCAACAACCGTTCCACACCATCAATTTAGATGTAGTAGATTTCCTTCCTCAGACTACTAGTGGAAACAGATTTATCCTAGTAGCCATTGACCAAACCACTTTTGGGCGGAAGCCGCGGCTCTTTCTTCCCAAACGGCCAAGGCCACAGCTACCTTTTTACATCATAACATTTTCACCAGTCATGGCTGTCCCCAAGTAATACTCTGTGACAATAGAAAAGTATTTAAACTCCAAAGTAGTAAAAAGTTTGGCCACATCCATGGGAGCCCAACGACTTTTCTCAGCTCCATATAATACCTCCACCAATGGTACTGTGGAAATAGCATATGGAACCTTGGTTTCCATTCTACAAAAAAAGCCTCCTCTGATCCACTTCACTGGGATCAATACCTACACAGTGCTCTTATGGCATACCATATTAGCTATCACCAGTTTTTAAGTATATCTCTATTCCATGTCTTGTATGGCAGGAACCATGCATAACTAAACTCTTAGCTAAAGATATATTATCTTCTAGAGTTGAGTAACCTGAGAAAGTCATTATAAGATAGAACTAGTGCATCATCCAACTACAATCTGAAGCTATGATCAATTTAGCAAAAACGGTGACAAGAGAAGGGCAGGCTGTCAATGAGCTCCGAACCCCTACCTACATTCCAAGTGTCTGACATAGTTTTATACTACCATAACCACGTCACTCCTAGTAGCGGTAAGCCTGGATCAATTTGAGTTGGTCCTTTCATTATCACCTACAAAAAAGGCAATAAGTACTCTATAAAATACTTGGTTACCAGGATTATTATCAATTGGGTACATGGCAGATTCCTACGGCCCTATTCTCTACCCAACATTCTTGAGGGAAGTGATGTCGGACATTAGCCCTCCCTAATGCAAAAAAATGTTTTGGGTCAAAATCAGCCAAAAAGGATAAAATTTCAGCTTTTTTTAAGTTTCAGATACTAATACTAAGGATTTAATTAATATTAATATTTTATATCAGCTAAAGACCCTGGCCAATCCTCAGAGGAACCCCACAACTCGGGGTAACATGATTTTAAATGCTGCATGGGCAATAAAATATAAAATTGAGCAGTTGGATTACACTGACCACATGGCAGACCCTGGAGAGTCCATCAGATGGTACTCCATCAGCCACAACCAGGTCCCTTTGTAGGAATCCAGCTTATAGATACTCTCTGGTGCTTACGCCGCTGGATCCCACAAAGGTTTTTTAAAATATTTGAAAATAAGCACTACTATAAAACTTAGGGTTTTGTATTTTTTTAATAGCGTGGGGAGAAAAAAACGTTCCTTTTCAATATTCAAATTCTTAGTATTTAAACTTTATCAAGGGCCAAAGGTAATTCAAGGATAAATTAGAATGGCTTGTTACCATATGAATTAGGAAAAATGGAAGGTTGGCCTATCAAAGCTTGAGTTACTTGCTTCACTTAGGCTCAATGATGGATGGGGAAGCATTATTGCTAGAACGTACCTGTGTGGTAATGACCTTATAAACTTCAGCAAATCCCAATTTGAGAAATTTATTGCACCTTGGGGGACCCCCGCCAAGCCTATAAAAGGAGGTGGTCCCCATGTAGGTGCTTTGAAGGACCTGGTTGTGGTTGGGGATGTACCTTCTGATGGTCGCCCTATGGTCCATCACGTGGTTGGAGTAATCTGACTGCTTGATTTTTTATGTTTATTTCCCTTGCAAGATTCAATTGGTGTTACCCTGATTAAAAGGGATCCATAAAGAATTGGCCAGTGTCTTTTGACTGATATCATTGTTTGCATTATTTAAATCAATTGGAACATCATTGTAAACCTGTAAATGGATGACATTTCCCTTTTTCAGCGGATTTCGACCAAAAACATTCTTCTTTTGCAACTGGGAAGGCAAATGTTCAATATCAATCAAGCACCTATGCGGGGAACCCTTTTATAGCTTGGTAGGGCCCCTAAGGTGCATTAATTTTCTCAATGGAATTTGGTTAAAATTTATCAAATCATTATTAAACTGGTATTTTTTGGCCAAAAATAATTCCTCATCCATTATTCAACCATAATGGAGTGAGTATTTTATGCTTTTAAAAGGCTGCTTTCCCATATTTCCTAATTTGTACTAGTCTAAGCTATTTTTTACCTATTAATGAATTCTCCTCTTTTTTGGTACAGTTTAAATACTTAATTGGTCAGATGACAAGGGGGTTTTCTTTCATTTATCACGCTAATAATAAAAATTATAAAAACTATTTTTTATTAGTGCTTTATATTTAATTATTTTAAAACCTTTTTTGGAATCCAGCAGCATAAAGCACCAGCAAGCAGAAATCAGCTGGGTTCCTACACTGCTGAACTAGATTGCTCCCATATAGACCTCAGGGATTTTATTACTTGTTATATTAATTATTTATATAAAGGATTGTTTTCACCTGATCCTAATTTTCTTACTACAGCACTGGTAAACATATTAGCTCTCAGCTCCGCATATGTGACAGGTTGAGCGTGGTTTATTAGGCCATTTCTGTCCTTTGGGGTTTCTTCATATCTGTTTGAAACTTGTAAAAATATTGTTTGTTTCAGTTTACCCAAATAAAACATTTTAACCCAGGGAGATTATAGTTTGTCTCAGAGCATTAAAAGTTGTGGACAACATTAACGTGTACTCTACCATCTTGGAGGTATAGTATTGTTAGCTTATAATGACACTATCGCTTAAATTTGTAAAAAATGGGTCATTGCTCCTTTTTCTTACCAACTCAAGCATCATAAAGCTTATTGCATTAGCTTCAATCATAATCTGTGCCTTCTGGTAAACTTAAATTGGAAAACGTTCCCAGGAATTTGTCCTCTATAGTTTAATACATATGATATCTTGATTTCAGTTAGCCATTTTCTCAGAGCATTTTATTCTTTCAAATGTGCATTTTTTGCATGTTATATAAATAATTATTTTCTTATAATTGAGGTAAATAGATTTTGGCATCTGGCTTCCAGACAATTGATCACATTGAATTCCTTCTGGCAATCACTGCTTATTAATATAGTCATCTTAAACAATATGAAGCAAGCTGGAGCACAATCCTGTTGGAATGCTAAAATTTTTGAAATATCCTAAAATACTCAAGCTAGACTGTCTCAATTATGGTATAAGAAGCATAGTCAATAATATTAGTAATAATTGAGTTGTTTTCAGGGGTCATTATCAAGATTGAGGCAAAAGCACCAGGCAAAATTCTTGAGGTCTGCATGCTTTCCACAAATGCCTTTTTCTCATCTAAATCATTTTTGCCCAGCATGTTCTCCAATAGAGTAGATACTTTTATGATTTTTAATTTTCTACAATTGTTTAACATTGTAAATGGTTTGTCCATAATATTTTATTTCTAAAGACTACAGCTTAAAGTGTATCCATTTAACATTATTAAGTCCTTAGTAACATTTGTTTGTTTAAAATCCCAATCTTAAAAATTTTCTCATATAGCTCAACATTGGTTTTTACAACATGGTCAGTTTCCATTCCGCCTTTGCTGTAAGCCTTTCAACTTTTTTAGATCGGCCTGAAATTCCAATATTAAGTTATTTAGTCAATGATCCCAAACTCATTACATAACTTCGAAATCTAGCTCTAGATGGGCATCATGATACTAAATGCTTTTCTATATTACATTTTAAATGACTCAACTACCCCTTTAGTGAGCATCAAGTGTAAAATTTCATGGTAAATTTATTACATAAGTTCAAACTTTTTCTATAAGATGAAAGTACATTACTGCCTGTATGGAGACAACTAGCAATGTCTTCATTATAACTGTTTTCAATCCCACTAAAATATACTCAAAAGACTGTTTGAGAAATTATACAAGCTCAATTATTCCCCTCAATTTTCAATAAAAGTAAAAAATAAAGTATTTAAATTGTCCAAATATAGTCTATATAAAAAATATAAATGGGCTTATATAATTAATTTGGCGACTGATAGTTGGCACTTCAATTGCAAAAATCAATTGCCCAACACAAACTTAACCCTAAATGAGCTGACTTTGAGATACCAGGTTCCAACGCCTTAATAAGCCCCAGCATGTTGATTTTTACAAGCTAGTGTCCATTAATTAGTATATTAAATTGCTTCTTCAAACTTTGCCAGCCACTTTTCCCAGGTTAACATACAGACTACCATCAAAACAAGATATAATGCTTAGATAGATTCAAGAAAATCAACTAATTGGTCGGCACATCAGTCTAATTGATACATGTAAGAATTCAGGTATTGGCTATTTAGACAACAACACTATATACAAAAAATTTTGCATCAATTGTTCCAAGGTTAAATACTAATTTATTGATTTTGACTGAGTCCAAGCTATAAACTTAACATAAATAATAGAATATAACTACATAACTCTAATTAGTGATAATAGATTTCAACTAATTGCAATATTAAAATTTATTCAAATTATATAGTTATGTAAATCCAATAAAAACTTTCCACAGGGTGGGGCTCTTTGTAAAACCCTCAAATGTAAAATCTTCTGTGAAATGCTGACCTTCAGCAAAACATGGTTCTAAAAGATATATAATTCTTACCCCTGTAATCTGGAGGCTATCTAGTCATGTCCTAATTTAACTTCCCAGAAGAAACCCAATAATTTCCTTGTCTGGGGATTTTTCTCAAGAACCCCACCTCGGCCAGGCCCAGCCAGAAGTACACCTCCATCTATTAACTGGGATAACCCTTACTTTAAATGGTTTAATGATTGCCAACAATTATTTAATGCCATAAAGGAGGCGTTTTGACCTTCTTCTGTGCTCCATCGTGCAGAAACTTTGAAGACCATCATTGTAGCTTAAGTGTCTAACTGGTTTTTGTGGGTGCAGTGCTTCTACAGAATCATGAAGGGGTTAAACATCATAATCTCATATTTTTCTCCTATGTTTAACTACACAGAGTAGGCGTGGTCAATCAATAAAATGAGCTGGAGGTGGTGGCTTGAACTCTTACCCATAGGTGATACTTCCTTCAGGGAGTGCAACATGAGATTGTTGTCTTCACGGATCACTAAGCTTTATTGTATCTCCAGAAGCCCCAGAAACTAGCCTATAATAATACTCACACTAGCCAAGGTCTACGCATCTTCCAACAAACATATAGTTAAATAAACGGCCTCTTAAAACGTCTTACCTTATATGTTAAGCTCTAATCACTCCTTGTCCCCCAATAACTTAGAGAAGAAAATGGAGCTCACAGCCTTTTTGCCCCTCTCAATTACTTTCCTTGACATTTCTCTAAGTTCAATTGCTGCTCTGGCCCAAATGCCCTCGTTCTCTCTTGCTTTGGCGCTCAATTGTGCTGTCCAGTGAGATTAGAGCTGAATGTGGACTCACATCAAAGAAACATAGTTAACCCCTTTATACTTTAGAGGATGGGATAATCTTTATTTTTGGGAAAGGCTTGGGTTACTCACTTTAAGCGCACAAAGATCATTGAGGAGCACCATGTACCTCTTATAGTGGGCTACCCAGGATAAGAAAAGTTTAGAACTCATCAAGAAGCCCTACATTTGACTGAGGTCTAAAAAAATTTAATATGGGTGAAAATCTTATTCACATGAATTTACTTACAGTCAGATTGAAATGGTAAAAAGAGATAATTATGCCCTTTGGGGAAGGCGGAAGTATCTTGACTTCAGTTATGGTAGACTTCAAATAAGAGTTTTCCAAAGCTTTAATGGATTTTTGGGTGCCCATTATATTCATCATGTTCTCGTTGTTTATTTCATGTCACACGTTCATAAAAGATTATAAAATAGAACTCTAATTTTTCTATTATCTACTTTAATGTTCAGTTCCTAAAAGAGATTGTGAGTGACTGGTATCCCAGCTTGCTATTCGTTTCTTAAATTGAAACCTCCTGGCGCTCATCAAAATCAACCTAAAGATCCATTTCATATCATAACCAGTTTGAGGGCATCCAAAAGGGTTAGATAGGTTTTGAAAAGTACCTGCGTTATTATACTCCCCATTTTTAGAATATTTAATCTCTGGATCTTCCTTGCCAATTTCTAATATAACAACGCCTACCACTCCTCAAATAAAAATATCCCCTTTCAAAGTCAACCTAATCTTTAAATCGTCCTACCATATTGGTAAAAACCTGTCTTCAGTGGTCCTTACAGCTAAAGTATGCATAGAAATCATCTTTAATACCCATTACCTTATCAAGAAGAGTTAACAAAGACTTGGACCATCTATTACTAAAAAAAAGAGATAACAAAGACTTTGAGGACTATAAGGATATTGTCAACTGGAAGTGGCTCCAGGTCCATGACATCAAACATGGCTCTCTTGTCATACTAGAAATACAGAATTTTAAAATAAATGTTCCCCACAAATAGCTGTTTGCTAAACGCTCTGGTCCTTATGAATTTGAACAAGATTATTTAATGGAGCATTTTGTACTAAGTTCCCAGAGCACTGGAATCATCTCATCGTGATATACATCTCTCAGCTATCTACACTAAGTGGAAAAGAAAAATTATCTTGAGCCTAATCTTGTTGAGTATTCATGGAGGTGAAAGTAGAAGCAATTCTGTACTTTTAAAATTCAGTCATTAAGTTCAGGATCAGAGAAATAAAAGGATATACTTACTATAAAATTAGTTTATTTGTGCAAAAGAGAATATGATCTGTAAGGACTAAGAGCCTATTCAAGATTCCTTCCCAAGCTCCTCATCTTTCTCAGAAAGTCGCAGCCATTATGTCTATCAAGCTTCCCAAGAAATACAAATATTACATTTTGGTCCATGCTTATGCGGAGATACCTTTCCTAGTATTAAAGGAAATAATTGTAAGTCATGAAAGTTTGACCTTCTTCTTGGACCGTGACCACACCCATTTAAGTGTAGGAGTGGTCCCCAGGGTCCAGAAAACTTTTTCCCAGTTTGTGAACTATATCATGTGGTAGATGAGCGATGGGTTACTGCCTTGGCCCTTATGTATTCTTCCTCTCAGCCCACTTTCACTTTCCATAGTCAGAAATTATAGAGGATGTTTGCAGGGCGGCATTCCAAAACAAGAGCCTTCAGCATTACCCAAGGGCTCATCTAAACCTAAGCTGGGCATCCAACATTGACAGAAACAGTCAAAAATTCAAACCCTAATTCAACTAACCCTTAACAGTTAAAAATGCTGGATTGAGCCTTTCATAGTCATATGAATCATGAAAATTCCCACAGATTCCTCATACTCACCCAGGCTACTCTAATTATCCAGCCAATTGACAAGGATTCAGCAAAACTGGCTGAATGACTTGCTTATCTATATGAGTATTTATCTTGTTGGTTTTCTATATTAATAACAGCAAGTGCGTGTGCATGTGCAAGATTCATAGTAAAACTACAGCATGTAGAGTTTTGAAAATTTGTATATAGGTGACAAGAGGTGTCCATATGCACTTTGAAGCCAGATTTTTAATTTTTATGATTATGTAAAACGTTTTATATGTAAGAAATAAAAATTTTATATGATTTTATTTCGAGATTGGTATATTGTTACAGTGTAGAATTGTTATTCAGTTAATTTGATTGCTTTAATGGTTTCTCAAAGTGGTTGGTAGTTTTGGGTTGATAAATAAGCTTGATGATTTTAGTAAACAGTTAGTGATTACAAGATCTTATAAATTTAATTGGTTTTGGCTGGGTGGTTTGTGTTTTGGTTGATTTGATGGTATCAATGGTTTTTTTATTTAACTGAGGCAAGCCAACCAGGGGATGGGCTGTACCAATGCATGTGTAGAAGGGAGGAGTGAAGAATAGCTAAGGTTAGAAAGGATTGTGCACCCTGGGATACACAGGTTACCCTTTGTTATAAAATCGGATGGTATCATTAGGATCCGCCATATTGTTTGTACAGGTCAAACCCACTGAGCAACAGACAGATGATGTTAAGATCATCAGTCCTTTGGACATACTTGAAAATATACTTAAAGATAGGAGCAATTGCCCCAATCAACTCTTTTGTTTTCTTAATAAGTACAGCGATATTTTTCTGTCCCGGTATCTCTCTACTATTAACAACTTAATTCTCTCAATCGCCCATCTCACTTATATACAGCGGCTTCAGACAACACTGCTCTCATAGCTTGGGTTATTCTATTACGCTAATTCTCCTTGAATTTGGCTTGTTATTCTCTAATCCTCTATCACCCTAATTGTAGGCGATATACTTCATATTCGTCAAATGTTGACATCACCTTATTGCCTTTTCACCATATATAGAGGCGATCCAATAATAATCCATTATATCATAATATCGCCACATCTCAAGGCACTTGAATAATTGTAACTAATATCATTTTTGGCGGATTCTTACTGATCTGCCCTAGCTGTCCCATGATTAATGTCCAGTCATATCAGAATTGCAACATTACCACCTCCTTGAATGGATGATAAGGCTCCTATTGTTTGTATGGTTGGAGAAAATTTGTGTGTACTCAGTTAATAATCTGACTACTTGAGGGATCCATGATATTATATGCATTAACCCCAGTTTCTCTATAACTTTAAACGGACCAAAATACTGGCCAGCTTGTGTTTTTTCCCAAATCCACGTTGGTCATGGAAGAGAATTATATCGCCTTTCTTGAATGCTGCCAGCCCACTACAATATACCTGATCAGCAGCCTGATTCCTGATCTTCTTGGCTAAGTGAAGGAATAAGCTTTGGTTTGCAGTTTGATCAGAATGTTTGTGAGGTTAGTAAATTAGCGGTGGGGTTCCATTCTGAAGGTGTCTTCTAAACACAAATAAAGTAATGCCAGAAGGTCCAGGTGTCAGCTGTATAGTAGTTGGAAAGGACTCTTTCCCATGGCAGAATGGTAACTAATGTTATAGGCGAACATGGCAGTGAAAAGGAAAGAGCTCCAATTGGAAGGTCAATCCATTACTAATTTTTGTAGTATGTTCACCAGAGTCCCATTAACCCGTTTGACCATTCCATTAGATTTGGGGTGGTATGTGGTCATCAGAACCCCACGGTTTCCCATAAGCTCATTCTGTTTGGTGAGGATGTGCAAGGTGAAGTTGGTTCCATTATCAGTGAGAGTGAACTGAGGGCATGCATGTCGCTGAATAATGCATTCCATCACAAACTTGGCCACTGTAAATGCCCCTAAATCTCATATTGCTCTCACTTTGACCCACTGGGTCAAGTGGTCAATAGCCACAAGAATGTACTTACACCAGTTAGCTCCTGTTGGCAAGGGGCCAACAACATCAAGGGAAACCATGTTCCAAGCGAAATGTGTTTTCACTACCTAGTATGAATTCTTGTGGAGGAATGGCTTCTAAACTTGGCACTGATGGCAACAGGATTTTGTTTCAAGCACATCAAAGCTCATGCTTTTCCAATAATACCGAGGGCACAACAACTCTTTTATCTTGTACACCCCACTATGTTTGACTGCCTTGTGAGCGCTCATGATACTTCTTGGTTATTCTGAAGGTCATGGAAAAATCACTATGAAATTGCTAATCCGCTTGTACATTCTTTATTCTGTTGGAAGTATTCATTTGCATCTCGTTTAATACTTTGATCACTTAGGGTGTTTCATTGTCATATTTTTTCGCTGAGCATCTATCATACATTATGTCGCTTCTGTCCACCATGACCGCAACAGTCAGCAATTGAGATAAACGTCAGCGTTCTGAACTTTACTACTGGACAATGGAGAATCTCAAAGTCGTAAGCTTGAAATTTATTAGCCCATTGAGCCAACTAGCCTTCAGGTTCTTTGAGGTTCTGCAACCAGCGTAATGATGAGTGTTCTTTTATGAATTTAAACTTTACCCCATGTATATAGATTATGAATTTCTTATATGCATAGATCACTGCTAAGCACTCCCACTCGGTCACAGTATAATTATCTCATGACAGTTAAGACTTAGACTACATTATGGTACAGGATGTTCCTCTCCCTCATTATCTTTCTGAGAAAGTACTTCCCCAACAGCGGAAAGGTACGCATCCATTAGAACGATAAACTCCCAATCAAAGTTTGGATATCATAGCACCAGTGTGCTGATCAATGCCGTACACAGTTTATTGAAAGTGGATTAAGGATGTTCCGTCCATTAAAACACAACGTCCTTTTTTAACAACTCAAATAGCGGACCACCAGTACAGCTAAAATTAGGGACAAAGCGCCAGTAGTAACTGACCATTCCCAAAAATACCTGTATGTCACGTTTACTATTAGGATTAGTCATTTTGCCGATGGCCTCCACTTTTGCTGGTTGTAGTTTCAGCTCTTTAGAGTCTACCATGAACCCCAGGTATTCTAGCTGATCTTTAAAGAAGCTACATTTTCGAGGTTTAATTTTAATGTTTGCCTTAACCAGCCAGCGGAATACTGCTTCTAGGTGGTCAAGATGTTCCAGAAAAGGTTTGAGAGAAAACATTAATATCATTGAGGTATACAAGGATGAATGACAGTTTCAGGTCACCAAAAAAGGTATCCATGGCTTGCTGAAACGTAGCCAGGGTGTTACACAGCCCTTATACATCCGCTTGGCTGAAAAAGGACTTTGGAGGTGATTACAGCGCATTTTTCCTGTTCTGCCGAGGGTAAAAAATTTGCCAGTAACCTAATATCAATTCCATCGCAGAAAAATAATGTGCTCCCCTAATTGATCCAAAGCATCATCAATCCTTGGCAAAGGGTATGAAACTTTTTTTGTAATACTGTTGAGCTTCCAGTAGTCTATTACTATGCGGTTGGTGCCATCCTTCATTTACAATCAGAACGGGTGAAGCCCACAGACTCTTGGATGGTTCAAGCATCCCTTGCTCCAGCAACTTGTCAATTTCGTTAGTGACAATGTCATACACTGCCCTTTATTGACAGATCAGCTAAGACATTAAGGGGGATGAACTCCAGTGTCTAATCGATGGACCACCCCCCAAACACACCCTAAGTCATGATCATTGACAGCAAAAAACCCTTACACTTCTGTATTAAAGCTATTGCTTGATTTTTTTGTTCTTCTGATAGCCCTATTACTTTACTCCGCAGTATCACCATTAGTACATCGGCTGGTGTCTCAACTGGAAGACCAAAGTCATCCAATGACCCAAAATCATGAGCCTGAAGGACCTCGTCTGTTGGTTTCAGATGTAAATATGCTACTTTTAGGTGTTGGTGGATTTGCATTGGTTCTCTATGGAGGTTTGCTACCTAACCTTAATCTTTCCATGTCCCAGAAGTATAATCACTGGAGCCACATGCGGCACAAACTGCATTTGATGATAGAGCCCAATGACTTCCCCATATAGCCCACTAGGCACTTCCAATTCTAGCTCAGTGTTTGCTAAGACTTGATGACCAGAAGGTATAGATCTGGGCCCTGCCACTCGAAGAGGTATCCCTTGATATTCATATATCAGCTGGGGAAGGGGTCGAGTCTTGCACTTTAGTCAGTGATAGCGAACTGGCATCCCCCCATCACTATAGGCAAGGTTGATATGGCTCATATGCACCGGATCCTTCAGTACTCCACTAGTGGTAAAGTAAATTGGGATCCGCTGACCCAAAATGGCGAGGGTCTCATCCGTCATATTAATGACAGCCCCAAAATGGTGCAGGAAAGAGGTTCCAATTAACAGGTCGTAGTTATCATTTGGCAGCACAATTGCTGGGGCTATAATGACAATGGACCCAAAGCGCAGAGGTAACGCACTGTAAGCCCCCTCAGAGATGGTGATTACTGCTCCAGCAGTTCCATAAACCATATAATAGTCCACATCAGGTTTCAATGTCAACTTTTCCATCAATCTAGTGGAAACTATATTGACTGCTGCACCAGTATCTATTATAGCGCGAACCCTATTTTTCACTACGAAAATATCACAGTGTGTACACTCAGAATGAGAAGAATATTGACTGTTTAATATGTGAACATTTACAAGCTCTCTTTTTTCAAAAAGAACTCATTATCCCCTCACTGACTTGGGGGTATTCTTTGACAATGGCATCTACTGGAAGGGCGACGTTTACTCCTTTCAGAGTTGGCGCATCTGCGGCAGAATTGAGTTTGACTGGGGAAGCTTGATCAAGCATTTGACAAGCTACGGCTTTGGTTGTTTTGGGGATTCTTATTCCGCTTCTTCCTTGGCTTGAGCTTATGTTACTACGTTACTCCTCCAACTGGCTGGTGGTATAAAAGTCCATCATCATACTGAGGGACTTCCGCAGGGTATACTACTATTGATTCAGGGACATTTTGAGTTGGTATCGCAGAGGTAGAGGTCCCGTCTCTACTCTGCTTCATCTTTTCCTTGATAGTATTGATCTTGGTGTACGTAGTTCACACGGCGGTTATAACAGAATTTTGCCAAATGATCAGGGCGACTGCATTCATAGCATTTAACCCCAAAAAAACTGATTCCTTAATTATCATAAGAAGGTCCAGACCAAAAAGTTTGGGGTTGTTCGGCGTAACCATCTACCAGTCATTAAGATGATTGTTGATGTTTAGCATAGCTAGGTCCTGGTCGATAGTTGGGTTGCTGACAGTTTTCATGACCAGCCCAATTACACTGATCAAACTGTTGAGTATAATTTGGGTGAGGACGAGGCGCAGATTTATAGAACTGCCAAGGATTGCTAAACGGGTTTGGGGTCAGACTAAAGTATTCTCCTGAATAAGAGGGTGCAGTAGTGGTGGTAATCTTCCATTCCATATTCAGCGGCGGAAAGTTAGGGGATATGTGACACAAAAACTGTAAAATCTTGAGTAGAGGTACGTCATCATCCAGAAGCGGCGAAATGACATTATGAAGCTCTCAATATGGCTTCACCGTGGAGGTCATGGTGATGCACACGTCAGCTTCTGCTAAGTATCCTGCCCTGATCAGCACGTGGTCTTCCATTGTGAATTGATCAGCGAACTCCAGGAGAGTCTTGTTTCAATGGAATCCAATTGTTATGAATTCTGCTTTTCGCTGAGACATCTTTGAGGTACCCCCAAACAGGCAGTGTATAGTATCCTTCACATCCTTATAGGTGACAGAGTCACTTGGGAGGTTACAGGTGACCTGATTGGCGCTCCCAACGTCCAAGGAAGATAAGCAACTTAGCCTTCTGTCTATCAGATGCGCCTTTTGCTGCAAACTCAAACTGTTTGAGAAAGCCATGTATGTTCCCGTTGCAGTCAAACGGAGGTAATTTTTCAATATTAACTTCCTCATCTCGTTCACGGGGTTTTAGGCCATACTGAGGAATGGGTTGATATCTGAAAGCTGTTTCTTGATGAGGATCTGGATCAGCGTAAGTTGTAATGTCTGCTGCTTCAGGGGTAGCATGACCTTCTGCCATGGGCGGTACTGCCATTACTGGAGGAAAGTGTTTTTCTGACTCATATTCTATCCAGTACTACCATCCTGGGTGTAGTAGCTCCGACCAGCGTCATATTCTTCCTTGTATGATGCCCCCTCTTGATGGTCATAATTGTCCCAGTGAGAAGACTGAGAGGTACTGGTTAATCTTTGTTCTGCGCACTGCAGCTGTTCAGTGGTATCATTCAATTGGTTGGCAAGTTCTTTGTTTTGTTGTCCAAAGATTTGCATTTGACTTAACGTGCTATCAAGTTGATTCATGACAGCATCTCGTTCTTGAAGAAGTCCATCTTGGTTATCTAGCACCACGTCTAAGGTAAGTTTGAGTTCCTCATATCTGGCTGGTGCAGTGTTCCATGAATATTCCCCAGCAACACAGCTTTGTAAGACATGGCTGACGACTGGAATTTTTTAGCACTTGAATGCTGATCAATGGGCCCCCTGTAGTGAGCACCACTGTTATAGAAATCGGACAGTATCATTTAATTTAATTTATTGTGGGGAAGGCTGACCATGGGACGGACACTTCCAAATATGACTCAGGACAGACAAACTTAGTACCAGGGGAGGCAACCCAGAGAAGTGATGCTATCTCTTGTTGCCAGCGGGAACGCCACTTATGGGGAGGGGGAGGGAACGTGTGAAGGGGCCGTAGCCACTATTGAGCACGTGTGGAGGAAGGGGTCTGATTTGATGAACCAGACTGGGAACCAGGAGGAGACTAGCTGTCGGCAATGCGGTGGGAGGTATCCAAACATCCACGCTTGAAAGTGGTCCACCAAATGAGACCGGAATATGTGGACAGTTTCTGGGAGGGTGGGGGTGGAGCCTGCGATGGCATCTAAGACAATCGTGTGGATGGTCCACATGGCGATTGCAACCACCAGAGCATGGAGGGAGGGTGGAAGGGATGAGGCCATTGATAGAGCAAAGATATCTCTTGACAGACTGAAGGGATGCGTTTGATCCTGGCCCAGCAGACGTTGAAAATCGCGCCATATCACTTTAGATGTGGGGCACTTCTCCAGGCGGTGGAACAGCGTTTCATACTGGCCACACACGACACAGGATGAGTGTAAAGCGTTAGAGCGCTCAGCTGTATGGTACACCCGCCTCAGGCAGCGCCACACATGGGAGCGGACTTGAGGCTGCAACAGAGGATGGTGTGCATATTTCCAGATAGTTTTTGGGTCTCAATGGAATAATGGATGTCCATAATGTCCAGGTAGTCCACCCTGGATAGGACATGGGGCTGAATGGGGATCACGCCATCATGGATGGGTAGCCCCTGTACTTCTTGTGTGAACTGAGGAGAGGGGCAGCCTCTTCGGGTTGTATGTCCACTAATATGAATTCTCCACTCTGCGCTTTTCATGGAGAGTAGGATTCGTTTGTAGTAGGTTTTAGTCCCGTGAGGACCTGTGGCCAATGTGTGTGATGCGAGGTATTTTATCAGGGAGTGGGGGTTTGATGGATTGTTGAGGCCCAAGGCTTGGGAGAAGTTGGAGCGGGCCACGCGGGACCAGTGTTGGGATGGGAGTGTAGGAGCAGTGACGGCCGCAATCCAGGTGCCCAGGATCTTAGCAGCATGGGCTTTGAAGTCAAGAAGGCCCATGCCACCTTGATGATGAGGGCAAACATGACCTCTAGCTGTACTGGTGGAGGGCGGCCAGACAAAAGCCATCTTTGCAGCAAGGCATACAGGGATTTGAAGAAGCTTGGGGAAAAGGGGATGGCGTGGGCTCTGAACCAGACTTTGGATA
Organism: Massospora cicadina; assembly: GCA_022478985.1. Classification (NCBI taxonomy): domain Eukaryota; kingdom Fungi; phylum Entomophthoromycota; class Entomophthoromycetes; order Entomophthorales; family Entomophthoraceae; genus Massospora; species Massospora cicadina. The sequence goes on from JAKSZP010006593.1 coordinate 240,123, forward strand.
GGAGCATAGAGTTGGCTAGAACAATCCTGCCAGTAAGGGTAGTAGGGTGGGCTCTGAGAGAGGTGATTCGCTTTGTCACGTTGTCCAGTATATGGCACTCCATTACTGCTGAAGCGTATCCGCCTGCCTCCATCCACACGCCCAGATGGCGCACCGGTCCTATGGTAGGATGTGGCACGAAGGGGAGCACCAGTGGAGCGGTGTGTGTTGAGTTAGTAAGGCGTGGACGTGGGCGAGCAGATGGGCCATGTTGGGAACTACTTGCTGGGGCCCAGCAGTTCTGAAACCGACCAAGGAGGATTTTTTCAGTTTTGGAGGCGTTCAGTGCTGCATTGCTTACCCAGGAATATTCCTGGATGAGGGCTTCAAGCGTGCATGCATCTTTATTATTAGACACCCCCACCACGCAATCATCTGCAAATGCCATCATCTTGACTGGGGTTTGGCCTGGCACATGGACCCCAGTGAGTTGGGCATTCACATTTCGCAGTAGTGGGTCAAGGCTGAAGTTGTATAAGAGTGGGCTGAGGGGGTCCCCTTGTCGCAAGCCCCTTTGAGGGCGGACTAATTCCGTTAGGAAGCCTGGGCCACGCACTGCCATTGTTGCAGATTCTGTGAGCAGCATCACCCAGTTGATGAAGCGGGGGTAGGCGGAATTGATGGAGGCAGGCCCTTAGGTATTCCCAGTTTACTCTATCATAGGCCTTTTGTTGGTCCAAGAATACCAGTGCCCCAGAGGCTGTGGACTGACATGCATTAGCCACGGAGTGCACGTTATCCCAAATTGACCTTCTGGGGATGAAACTGATTGTTCTGGGGAGATGGTGGCAGATGCTACAGTCCCTAAACGGTTAGCCATGATTTCTGTTAAAATTTTGGTGTCTGTGTTTGTTAGAGAAATGGGGCGCCAGTTGGCTAAGTCAAGCTTATCCCCTTTCTCGAAGAGTGTGACAGTAAAGGCCTCATGTCCTCCTGGTAGGAGGCGCGTTTCCAACAGGCTTTGGTTAAGTGAGGCGAGCAGCAATGGGGATATATATTTAATATATTTTTTGTAGAACTCATATGGAATGCCATCTGGGCCTGGGCATTTTCAGTTTGGCGCACCGCGAATGGCTGTCCATAATTTGTTTGGGGTAATTAAATTCATTATTTCTGGGTATCGGAAAATGGTGCAGATATGAGCTTGGTCAAGAAATTCTGCCACTTCGGCCAGCTGAATTGGTTTGGCTCAGTATAACTTGGAGTAATATTTTTGCATTTTGATTGCCACTTTGGCCAGTGTGTCCACAATGGAATTATCCGATCTTTGCACCTGTGTGCAGGCCACACTCTGGCGTGTGCAAAATTTTTTTTAAGATATATGTGGTGCACTTGTCGCCTTTTGCGATGTGTGTGGCCCTGTATTGAACACAAACCTAATGTTTGTGTTATCTTTCGAGTGCATTGAGGTGTGTGGCTGCCTCCGCCCACTTCCAGCTCCATGCAGGGCTGTATCCTGTAGCTGGAATGTTGGACTCCAAGTGTGCCAATTCCGCCAGAGCGCACAAGATAACTGCCAATGTGGCTCGTGAGCATCTGGAGGAGAGATGGCAAAAGTGGCGGATGGTGTCCTCTTTGAAAGTTGACCATGTGGAAATGGGGTCCACGCAAAATGGTGCAACAAACGATTTTGCCGAAGTTGCCTCTTCCACCCACGTGGAAAATCCTGGCGATGCGAGCTCAGGGGGGGCGGATTTTGCACCAATGTGGGGCCTTAACAACTGTGACAGGTAGGTGGTAGGTTATCAAGACCAGTTAGTGGTCGGAGAATTCCATTTTCGTTGTTTTGAAGTGGGAGATGTGGGGTTGGAATTTCACCGGCATTAGAATAAGGTCAATACAGGTCATGGACCTTAATTGGCCGTTGTGGATGTGGGGACGCGTCATGTTTTTTAGCAGCTGGGCATGTCGTGGCAGTGCATCCAGTAACCCAAGGGTGGCCTTTAGAACGTGTAGTTCTATGTGACCCTGTGGGGCGTGGGGTGAGGGAGGCCACCGGTCCATTGGTGAGGTTAGCCAACAGTTCATGTCGCTGACTAGGAAAGAATCAGGGGGTAGCAGGAGGGATTTGATCAATGAGAAAATTCCCGACGCTTGTGTGCACCATTTGGGGCATAGATGTTGACAATTGCGTGTTCTATGTCAGCCCACAAGAAGGTGACAACGAGCACTCAGTCATTTAGGAATTTTTCTGAGGATGTGAATTTGAAAAAATTTCGCTTCTGAATTAGCACCCCACAGTGCTTCAACCAAAAGGATAGGGATGGGAGGAGCATTGTTTTCCAAGCTTCCTTGGAACCTTGTGGACAGTGGGACTCCTGGATGGCCAGGATATCCACGGGTAAATTGTGTTGTAAAAAACTCAGTTTCCTAGCCCAGGATGGGGAGGTCTTAAGTCCGGCGATATTCAACATCCCTAGAGTGAAGGTTTCCCCCTTCGCACCTTAGGTGCGAGGGGTGGGCTCCTGGGCCCCCCAGCCTCTTCTAGGTCCCCACAGGCTTTCACAGCAGTGCGGGTGTTAGCAGCAACGCTATTGGAGTTTTTGTTGATTTTTGTGGAAAGAGTTGCATTGGCTTTGGCCTTTGCTTTCTTTTTCCCAACGTCGGACGAATTTTTTGTGGTGTGGATGAGTTTGGTGCACCATCAAGTGGGTCAAAATTTTTTTCAGTTGGGATAGGTCCTAAGTCAGTTTCAACTAGAGCTTGGGTGCAACGATTGGGTGAGATTGAATCTCCCATCGGATCCTCAGATTGAGTGGCCCACTCGGCATGGGCTTCCCAATCTAATTGGATGATAGATTCCCAAGTTGCTTCCACCACAAAGGTCTCCATGTCCTCCTGGCGTTGTGAGTGTGGGATAGCAGTGGTGGCCTTGGCCACTTCCTTGGCTGCGGCCCTATGGGCCTGCTTGGCCTTCTTCCATTCCTGTGGGGAGATAGGTTTTACCAATAGGTAGCAGCCTTGTGCTCCCCACGGGAAAGCCTCTTTGGTGCTTGCAGTTGGTTCATAGTGTGCCTCTCCATTGACCATGGCTGCCGAGGGGTGCTCTTGGAATGTGACGCCCTCCTTGATGGGGCATACATGCACCTTATGGCTGAAAGCGTCACAGTGGGTGCAAATGGGGGGCGCGCTGTCCATGGTCACCCAGAATGGGTGGGTGGTATGCCCTGCGATATTGATAAAAGTGGAGTGCGGGATTTGGGTTAGGTCCTTCACGATCTCCTCAGTTGGGTTCAGAACTGCGATGGCTTTGCCAGTGCACAGGTGTGGCATCAGCATGAAGCGTTGCATTTTGAAAGATTGTATTTCGCCATATATGGCAAGACCATCTTTCAGGTGTTGTTCCAAAATGTCACGTTTTACCATAGTAGGCAAAAAGTCAAACGTGAGGAAAATTTGGTTTGATTTTGTCCATCTGGTGCATTTAGTTTTGACAACCCATTGCCCTTCGGGGAGGTTGACCACTATGCACACCACTGCAGCCTCCTCTGCTGCTTTTTTGCTTTTGAAACTTAGGTCCAGCCAACCGCGCGACATGGAGTGAGGTGCAATGTACACCGCGGTCGGGAAAACTTTGTGTACATCTTCACAAAATTTTTCCCATAAGGCCGTTTTTTGGATGTCCAGATACACACGGACTCCAAATTCAACTGACAAAAGTGGCTGGGAGTGTGGCGTGTTGATGTACTGGTTGCATCATGCTTGCCATGCAAGTATCTCTGGGGAAATTGTGACCGCCGGTTTTTTAAGATTTTTGTCTATTCTGCCAGATTCTCCGGGGCGTTTTTGAACGTTGGAGGCCGCGGGATTTCCACCTGTTCCTCTTACCTTGCTTGCCCAACTGCTCCCTGATATGGGCGCAGACTAATCTCCTCTGTGAGATTATCAAACTAGATTCAGTCTTGAATTGAATAGGTTGCAAAAGTGTTTGCAATGAGAAAGAAAAGTTTAGTTGACAACGGACAGTATCATTAGGATCTGCCATATTGTTCATAAAGGTTGAACCCACTTAGCAACAGACGGACAATCTGGGGGATCATCAGTCCTTTGGACACACTTGAAAATATACTTAAAAATAGGAGCAATTGACCCAATAGACTCTTTATATATATTTAATAAATACAACAATCTTTCGCTGTCCCATTCTCTCTCTACTATTAAAAACTTACTTCTCTCAATCACCCATCTCGCTTATATACAGAGCTTCAAATGATACTGACTCATAGCTTGGGCTATTCTATTCCGCCAATTCTCCTTGAATTTGGCTTGTTATTCTCTAATCCTCTATCACCTAATTGTAGGCGATATACTTCATATTCGTCAAATGTTGAGATCACCTTATTTCCTTATCACCTTTTATAGAGGCGATCCAATAATAATCCATTATATTATAATATCGCCTCATCTCAAGACACTTGAATTTTTGTAACTAATACCGTTTTTGGCGGATTCTTACTGATCTGCCCTAGCTGTCCCACGATTATCATCCAGTCATACTGGAATTGCAACACCAATGTTGCCAGCTGGAACTGCCAGGTATGGGGGTTGATGTGCTACTCTTAGGGGTTTCCCCTGCTATGGAGCAGTTGTGGAAGAAGGGGTCCATGTGGAGGAACCAGAGTGGGAACCATGACTTTATGAGCCTCTGTTGCCTTGGCTTCATGTATCCATAAAGTCAGGATTATAAGTGCTCAAGTAAGGGGACGTGGAACCTATTGATCACCCCATGGATGGTTGGGACAGTACCCTTGAAAGCATCCAAGGCAATGGTGTGGATTGTCCACATTGTGGGGTATTGTTAGGTATCGGAGGGTAGACAGAATTGGGGACTTGAGCCAAAGTGCGAGGAGGATCCTTGAGATAGAGAATTCCTGGTCATCTTGGATCTTAAGCAGGACGCAACTTCCCGCCATATGGCTCTGGATGGGGTCAGGTTTCTAAGTGGTGGTGTAGGGAGCCCTCCCCTCCACATACTGCGCAGGTCGCATGGAGGGAATGGGCGCGGTCTGCCATTCTATAGGTACTTCTTAGGCAACGCCAGTTGTTGGCTCTTACCCTCAGCTGGACGAGTGGATGGTGCGTCAGCCTCCATATTGCCTTCTGTGTGGCTTGGTCGTAGGGGATGCCCAAAGCATCTAGGTATTTGATTCTAGCTATAGTTGGGGTCATAGCGAGTATGTCTTTCTAGGGGTGATCTGGTTTTCTTATCATGAAGTGGGCTCTGGGTCGTCTCCTTCCCTGCACAGCACCAGTGTTAGTGACAGTCCATCCCATGTGGCAGATGACTCTGAGGAGGCGTTTAAAGTGAGGGGGTTTCATGTGGGCCGTTGCGTTGGAGCAGTTAGTGAGGTATGTTAGTAGGCTGGACGGGTTATGTGGGGTTAGGTATTTTAAACGCCTTCACGATGTTGGTCCTCACTGCTCTGGACCAGTGCTGGTGTGGAAGGTCCAGGGTTAGCACTTACTCTTCAGGTGCCCAGAATGCGTTTGGCATGGCTTTCAAAGTCTATTAAGCCCATTCCTCCACTGGAGCGTGGTCCAAATAGCCTTTCCACCCGCACTGGTGGATGGGATCCAGGCCATAACCAGCCCTGGATGAGTGCGTGGATTGATGTTATGAAGGTGGGCGAAAAGGGGATTGCAAGTGTGGGGAGCCACAGCATCTTGAAATGAGCGAGGTGGCAACTGAAACTCGCCCCTTCAGCCCTGGGATTATCCCATGGGTGATAAGATGCAGATGGATACCCACTATATTAGGTTATTCTCAATAATCTCATTGGCATACCCCCTGTTTCCAGCCATATCCCAAGGAGGTGGATGGGGGTGGTGGGGGGTTATGCAAAGGGTAGGATGAGTGAGCTTTTCTGTCTTGGGTGGTTGTGGGTTTTGGGTGTTGTGGTCCAGTTATTGATGTATTTGCCTATGAGGATTATTTCTGTTTTCCATTTATTGAACGATGCATTACTCATAATGGACTATACCTTTAGGTTAAATTCCAACTGTTGGGCGTCATTACTGTTAGCTATACCTGTCATGAAGTCATCTGCAAATGCTAGTACCTTGACTGGGGGCTGACCTTGTGCAGTTATGCCCATGAGGCGTGAGTCAGCATCTTGGAGGAGTGGATCAAAGCTGATGTTGTAGAGCAGTGGGCTGAGGGGGTCCCCTTGTTTGAGCCCTCTGCGTGGTGTGATCTTGTCAGTTAGGAATCCAGGACCACACAGACATATTGTGGATTCTGTGAGGAGAATTGCCCAGTTGATGAACCTGGGTGGGAGATTGAAGGCGCTTAGGCATTCCTTCAAGTATGGCCAGCTAACACGGTCATATGCCTTCTCCTGGTCAAGGAATACCAGGGCTCCAGATTCTTTAAACTGGCATATATTGGCGACGGTGTGTATATTAAACCATATGGAGCGCTCTGGTGAAAGACCAGATTGATTGGGTGATAGGGCTTTAGAGGCTAGTGTGCCTAGTCTGGTAGATAGAATTTTTGTAAGTAGTTTTGTGTCAGTGTTTGAGAGTGCAATTGGGCGCCAGTTGGCCAGGTCCAGTCTGTCGCCCTTTTTAAACAGGGTAATGACATAGAAATCCTGGCCTTCAGGTAGGAGACGTGTCTTCAGAAAGCATAGGTTCATTGAAGCTAAGATGAGGGGGGCGTTTTGTTTATATATGTTTTATAAAATTCGTAGGGTATCTCATCAGGGCCTGGGCATTTCCTACGCAGTACACTGTGGACTGTGTTTCAGAGCTCCTACTGCGTTATCAAGTTTAGGAGACTATAGTCCAGTGGTGCACTCAATATTCTGTCAGTATGTAATTTTTTTATTTTTTTGGGCTTGATGGGGTGTCATGATAAAGTTCAGTGTAATAGCGGTGTATCTCCGCCTTAACCTCCATTGGGTTGGTTGCCATGGTGCCGTCAGCTTTGCAGACCTGTGCACACTGGGGCAGGTTGCCTCAGGAGTGGTATTGGCAGAAGAAATATGCTGAAAAAGTTTCTCCTTCTTTTATATAATTACCTTTCCATGATACCTTAATTCTGTGTTGGTGTTCGTAGATGAGGGCGTTTAGGCAGGTGCAGATTTCCGCTCATTTGTGCCCATAGTTGGGAATGTAGCCAGATTTTGGGGTGTTGGGTTCTAGATGGTCTAATTCCTCCAAGGTGTGCCTGATTGAGGCTATATCCATGGTTATTGTGCAATTCAAGATGGCGAGTTTTTTTATTAGTTCAAATTTGAATTTTTACAAGCTTTGACAGGATTTAATGTGAATGGGGTTGCAAATTCTGGGTTCATGGCTTCCTACTTGACCCAGTTAGAAATTTTGGGTAATTTTATATTCTCCAGGTATAGCTTCCTTTAGGGTGACATCTGAATTTGAGTGCAGGTTGGTGTGAGCTGCACTGAAACTAGATGGTGGTTGGATAAATTGATCTTTTTAGTAGCAAAGTTAGAAATAAATGAGTGGCAGGATTTCATTTGTGAGGATGTGGTCAATGCAGCTTATCGAGATGAGCGTTCCCTCTTGTATGCTGGAGTGGGTCATGTGGGGGAGGAGTGGAGACCCGGGGGAGAGGGTGTCATACAGGCAAAGGGTTGCCTTCATCAGGTGGAACTTGATGTGTCCTAATGGGTATCCCCTGGGGTTGGGCCATTGGTCCATGGTGGGATTGTCACAGCAGTAAAATTTCCCAGCAGGATGGTTTCTGGTGGGAGGTTGGGCGTCAGGATGGCTTTGAGGATTTGTTTTCTCTCAGTTGCAGTGCATGGTTCATAGATAAAGGCTATCGAGATTGTGGCCTCTTGGTTTGTGATTGTTGTGTCTAGGATGCAGCCATGCAGATATGAGGAGGAGTCAGCAATTCTTATTTTTTGTTATTTGGGATGATAACCCCACAGTGGGATGTCCATATTGACTGAGAAGGTAAGACCCTAGCTGACCAGGATCCCTCTTCCCCCTGTAGACAGTGGGTATCTTGTATGGCCAAGATGTCTACAGAGGGTTTGCGCAGGAAGTTCAGCTTTTGGCTTGGGACGCTTGAGCCCTGGCTCCTGCAATGTTTAGCGTCCCTATTGACCCTGAGGTGCCTGTGGAGCTCAGGAGCAGTTGGGTGGTACTTCCAGCCCTAGTCCCTCGCTCATTGCCTTAGTCTTGCTCAATGTGATAGGGTCAGTCAACTCTGAGGCGTTTTCCGGCTTCAGACCTTGTGATGATTTTTTGCAGGTTTTGTTGGATTTAGGGATAGTATTAAGCTTTTCTTCACGTGATTTTGTGAGACGCAAATTGGTGTGCTGATTAGCTTCTGATATTTTAGGGTTTGTTTGAAGTTCTGGGCCCTGTTGTCTCGCCCATAGTGAAGTCAAATTGTCCAGGTAAGTTTATTTGATTGAGATCATGTGGTGATCCTGTAATATTGTTGACAAAACTTTCAGCATGGGTTGTCCAATATGACTGTTTGGCTCAGCTAATATCCTTCATAGCTCCTTTGGCTTGGGCATTTAATTCTGATTGTCTGGTTTGGCCGAATTCCTCTCTGTCCACCTGGATTTGGTCTAAAAAAGAAGGAGGTCAAAAGTGATGTGGCCTTAGCTGCTGCCTGCTTGTGGGCTTTCTGTACCTGTTTTCATAACTTGATTGATACTGGGTCTATGAGGGATGTAGTGCTCTTTCTCTCACCAGAGGAAAGCGTGTTTGGCATCAAAATTTTTTCCAAAGATCTCATCATCTTCATCTATAGCGTCATCTCAAAAATGTCCAGGGCCAAGGTGCCCTACTTCATAGGGAATGCATGTTCCTTGTGTCCCAGTATGGTGCAATGGTTGCAGATGGGCGGTGCGCATTCCAGTGTGACGCAGAAAGGCTTTGACACTCCACCATCTGGGAGGTGAAACACCATGGTGTGTGGGATTTTGGTTAGGTCTGCAGCCACATTGTGGACCAGGTTGATCATGGCGATTTCCAATCCTGTGCACAGGTTTAGCATCAGATGGAATTGCTGCAATTCTAGTTGTTTGATTTCTCCATAGCTCTTAAGGCCAATTCAGAGCTCCTCCTCGATTAGTTTGCAGTTAGAGGTTGGTGGGGAGCGAGTCAAACGAGAAGAACAAAGTATTTGCTTTGTTCCATCAAATGCTTGCGGTGTGCACAATTTGTTTGCCCTCAGGAGAGGCAATTTCAATACAGACTTATGTTACAGCATCTGCACCTTTTTCAGTTTCAAAACCCATATTGATCCAGCCATGGTGGATGGTGTGGGTGGTAACATACACAAAATGGGGAAAGAGGGAGGCCTGCGCCTCATATACCTTCTCCCACAGAGTTGGGGACTCTACCCCAAGAAACGTTGGAGCCCATGTTCCACTTTCAATAGGGGCTGTGCATAATGTATTGCCATATATTGGTTTTGTTTTGTGCTGAGCTCCACAAACCCGTGTGGTGTTTGGGGTTGGGGCTTTTGGCTGCAATAGCTCCCAATCCCCTCCAGGGCGTATTTTGCCCTTGGGTGCACCGTTTTGGCCATTGCCAGATATGACTTTTACCCAGTTTAGTTGGGTTTTGTAGAATTCGCTCATCTCAGCTGTGTGATTATCAAAATTTCTGTTTGAATTGAATCTTAGTAATGATGTTATCATTACAGGAAAGAAAATCTATGGACTCAATGGTTTCAGGTAAGTGAAAGATGCTTTAACTAATTAAAAAAGCTTAATTGGTTTTGGCTGAGTGGTTGATAAATTTTATGTTTAATTAATATGATTTGATTTCTTATTTTTATCGATAGCCATCTACTAATTTAAAAAGAATTAATTATGATATCTGGTAAACTTTAAACCCAAAACAAATCTGTGTTAAACTGGTATCACCAAGAATTAGCCTAAATTGTTTTCTTTAAAAAGTATCTCTCTGTTTTTTATTAATATAAGATGTATTATCTCATGAGTAAACAACTAAAAATCACCAAATATGGAACAAGTACTTTATAAAGTTTGAAATGGTAATATGCAATTTTTTAATGAAAGATATAAATTCCAATAACTGTTCTATCTAAGATCTAAAATATAGTGCTTCAATGGTAATTGTATAGCAATTTGGCTGAGCATTTTCATTTTCATTTAAATTAATAGTCTCATAGGTTTTGGTAAGTAGTTGTTAGTTTTTGGCTATTTTGTTATTCAACAGTTGGCTTTTACTGTGTGGTGGCTCATTTAGATTAGTTCCATGGACTTAATAGTTTCAGGTAAATGATTGATGGTTTAGTTAATTTGTTAGTCTTAATTCATTCTGGCTAAGTGGTTGGAGGTTGGAATATTTGATAGGGTTTATGGTTACTGAACTTAATGTTAGCTATCTAACAATATAAAAATTAGAATAATTTAGAATCAGCTGGCAAGTTGTAAACACTGCAGTGAAGCTTGGGTATCTGAATGCTAGTCTACTTGATAAAACACATTCACTAACGTACTGATGTACTGACTGACTGACATCTGAAAACTTAAAATCTGATAGGTTCAATCTATTTGGGTGAGTGGAGAAAAGTTGGCAAATATTATCTCATATTAACAAATTGCTCAACTGAAACTAATTGAGTTTGTAATTCAATCTATGTGTGTAAGTGGATGATAGTTGGCAAATATTATCAAATAATTCACCAAATAACTCACCTGAAACTAAACAAAGATCAGTATTAGAGTTTGAAGTAGATCTTGTAGTTAAAATAATCAGAATACCAACCACAAGGGCGACAATGAAGCTATTAGTCCGAGTGGCTTGAGAGTAGCACTGGCACAGCCTATAGACTATCAGTGTAAGCTTATAAATAGACCTGAGCAATGCCAAAAACTCCACTATTAGAACTAGTATGCTTTCTATTTTCTTTTTTTCCATTTAACAAAACTGATCCACAGCAACGCGTGGCTGGGTACATCTAGTGTTCATCTATGATGTACCCTAATCCAAAGATATGATACAAAATTTCTATAAGTTAATCTATATCATTTAAAGTCACTCAAAGATTATCTTTATTTCAGTATAGACTAATCAGGATGGTTTTCTTGGGTACCAGGAAAGGAAAGTTAGGCCTCTCTTTAGTTCTTCCCTCCCTACTTTTTGAAGACACAGCTTCTCCTAGGGTCTCTCTTGGGACATTTTTTTCTATTAAACCTATATTTTAATTTAATACAGCTTCTACTTTTTCCTGACATGCTACCTTCCCCCTATTTCAAAAATATCTATTGATTTGGCAAATCACACCTCAATTTACATTTCATATTTAATGGTTTTAAAATGGGCCCTCCTCTCTATTGATATGACTTCTCAGCGTGTCATCACAAGTTTTTGTAAGAAGATATGCCATTGACTACATATACTGATCAGCTGTGCACACTTTGCACCTTCAAAATTAGAATTTCCTTTACAGATACTATTATCTCGATTTGATCAGTTTATCATATGCCCTTACACTATATTAACTATGGCATGATTACGTGGATAAAAATCGCACAATCCCCTAAACGTTCTGAGATCTCATACACCTTGGATATCTGAAGCATAACTCCAAATATGAGATTACCATTGCAAATGTAATCAACTTGATCTGCCACACCGTTTCTGTAGCTAACCCTAAATTCTAATTTAAACAAAGTTGACAAACATTAAACCTGTTCTGAATATCAACACAGTTGCAAATCAAGCTAATCCAATTTATTTTATATTACTGTTGTTTCAACTTTTAAATCTTTCTTTTGAAAGAACAAAAAATATCTAGCACAATATCAAATCTCTTTTATAAGATACTACTCCAAAAGGCCAGCAACTGTAGACCCATAGGAGTTTTCATTCATCATGCCTCCCCCACACTTGGGTTTGCCCATCAAGACCTGTGGTTATCCCAATTGAAGACATTTGGTTTGCTTTGGGGCTTTGATACACTTAATCTTTATTTACTCATTTGAGTGATAGAGTGTCCCTCCTCAGAGTAATTTAAAGTGTTGTGCCCTAAAATATGGCTCTTTACTAAATACATATGCGCTAATACTGGAAGCCTATAATTCATTTAGTCAGCCATTTGCAAGGATAATTCCAGGTAAAAAATGGTATGTTTTTCTGAATCTGGTTTTATGTATATGGTTTTTTGAACGGGCTGAGTACGTGGAAAACAGACTGGGGAAGAAACAATTCTATTAGAAAGTTCATCAAAAATAATGAACTGGCAACGGACCCTTTGTAGAGACTGTTGTCTTTATGGGAGGGGAGAGTATTGGATAGTAGTCCAAAGTCTGTTCAGGGATTGAGGCCCATGAGGAATATCCTGATTGGGTGAGGTAAAAAGAATGAGATGGATTGGGAAAATCTTCAATTTCAGGTGTTTTAATATTTGTATAGCTTGATTCAAAATGGGTAAATATTTAGATTGGTAAAGATAGTATTGCTAAGGTTCGTTCAATCTAGTGAATTGGTGCAGCAAATTTTTGATGGAACTTTATAACTGGGAAATTGATTATATAAAAGCAGTTAAAAATGATTTAGCTTCTTGATAAACAATCAATTTTAAAACTTGAGAACCAATCCACCTCATTTGAGCAAGTTAGTATGCTTGTTAATGGGCTGATTTTGCCATTATTTATATGTATTATTTAACTGAGCTATGAGTAAGAGTCTTAAGGCACCACTAGAGGCGCTTAGACTAAAACACCTCCCTGCAAAGACCCTCTTTCTTTTCTGAATACTGTCACAGCTAGTGACATATTTCCTGGAATTAATCGCCCTTCTAAAGCCAAGTCCAACAAGCCCTTGGGGCAGAGACCAGAACCCCCAAGGGCCACATGTGACCTATCTAAGGTCATTGGCAAAAAATGGGTTTTGGCTTTGCCAGCCAGGGCTGAAAAAAACGGCTTATTGAGACACAAGCCAAGGCGGGAATCGAACTCAAGACCCAAAAAATCACAAGATATGAGGTTTTGAAATCTGGCCAAATTAAAAAATTTTTGATTTTGTTGAGAAAACGAATTTGTAGCTCATATAAGATTCCAATAACCACTGGAATCTTCGTGAAGCAACCCCCTATAAATTAAGTCCCAAGATGAGAAAGGCATTGCTTTTCTCAGGTAAACCAATCATTCTAATAAAGTTTAGGATTTTGGGCACATTTACTGTATTTTGGTTTTTTCCAAATAATTACAACTGCAAGGTTTGCAATGCTGGAGTCAGTTTTCCGCTCTGGTTTGTCCCTACTGTTGTACCTGAGCCTTCCACCTACTCCGCCACCTATTCCGCCAGCTCCACCTCCTCCTATTTTGCTGCCTTTTGCCCTAGATTTTTCGCCACCCTTCCCAGCTCCCAGGGCCTCATGTCCCTGATGATTGTGGCCAGTTTGGTGTGCGTTTTGTTCCACAGATCTATTTGGAAACACAATACTGACCGTTTAGGACGTCTCTTCATTTTGTTGGGTCACTTGGCCTTGTTGTGTCACCTTTGGCCTGTGTCTTTCCCTCCAGCGACCTCCTGCGCTCCAGTTTCCCTGACAAATATGGAAGAAAAAGGAAAGATGGGCAGAAAGTGAGAAACTTTAGCTTAGGGATGTAACCCTTGGCTCACTACCATGTGAGCCAAGTCATAAAGCTGAAATAAGAGGCTCATGAGGCCTAGGTTGCATTTTTTGCCCAAAGTGTACTGATCATGGTCCATGTGGAAAGGACGGGAGTCAGAACACATATAATCCTTTATTTCAAACAGGAAATATCACTCCTCTTGTAGCATAGACCTAAGTGTAATTGTTGGCTGTCTTGAGGAGTTGAGATGGCATTAATGTCTACAAACTTTTGGGAGTTGTGGGCCTCTGGGAAGATTTATGGAAAGCTTCCAATAATTCCTTATAGTTGTACAATCATTAGCGCTCACCCATATGTTTTTATAGGAGGTATAATTCTAGTTTTGCAACTAGATACAAATCTTAGTGTCAAATTTCCTTTTGGGGCAGTATTGCATCTATATACAGCCTCTGTGAGTTCCTGACAAACTATAAGCTCCACAGAAGTAGGCTCTGCCCCCTAAAGGGAGACAGCTAGGAGGTTTAGAACCATATGTGCTTCAGTTGGGATGAAAGTTATATATTGAAGGTATCATTGCCAATTCCTTCTCCACTTCATTAAGTCCTGAAGACTTATTAACTAGTTTTTTTGAGGTAGACCTTCAAATTTATTGTGCATATACGTCATATTGAGGACCATCTATAATTTCATAGCCTGGGTGCCACTTTTGGTCATCAAAATTTTTTATTCTTAAATTGATTTTGACATATACTCTCAAAGAAGCTTATGTGTTTCTTGGATGCTGATTATGCGTTCTTCTGCTGTGGGAGCCACTTAGGACAAGGGAGGACCAAATTGAAAGAAAGGTTATATTACCAGATTTATAAAGGTCCCTAACGCAACCATTAGGCTTGACAGTATTCTACATCTTTTACAATCAACGAAAGGGTTTGACCCTGAGCATTACGTCTGTAAAAGATAGCTTACTAGGGGCATATCCTTGATGAGCAATTGGTGTCTGCCCCTAAACTAGGTTCACTTCACCATAGGTTAGCAGTCACTCCCATCCCCACATTACCCTCAAGTCTTCCAAGGCATACCTGGCAATAAATTAAGAGGTATGCCATAAATTATAATTAAATTAACAAATTGCAATAAACCCCTAAAGGGGGTGAAATTGACACTCTCTATCAAGAAAAAGCTTCAGGTAAACAAATCAATTGTTTTACAAATGCGGCAATTGAGAAAACTTTTGCAGATGAATTAACATCAGAGGAGATAAGAATGGATAGTCTAGATCCCTCAAGAGCTTCAAAAAATCCTAACTCAGCACTGGACAACTCACACACTGTTTATACTTCTGAAGACTCCTGGGAACAATGAAAAATTTATGAAGATATGTTGATCAAGTTCTCATAATTTCTGAGAATATCCATTTTACAACTACATTATTAAAGTATTCACAAAATACCCTCCACCTCCCCCACATTATTATAAATGCTTTATCTCTGCCAATAGCAGAGTGCTGGTTTAACTTGTACTACTGATATGCTTATTTTCTTATATTATAGAAAAATGGTAATAAATTTCAAATTTCAGATAATTCTTCTCCTTCTATGTAACTTTTATTTGTAGTACTTCTATGTTTTGTAACTTGATGGTGCTGTGCCCAAAAAATTCAACAGCAAATACTCGTGATAATCGAAGCTTCAAAGAAAAAATTTTAGTTTAGAGTGCTAAAGTCACGGATATATCCTTTCAACAAAAGTATCCTTCCTATGTTAAGTGAGGTGGAGAATCCTATTTCTGTTAAGATATTAAAACAGAGATATTAAATGAAAGGCGCGACTTTATCAGAACAAGGCTTAGGGTTTTAAGATGTTACTTTTAACAATATAAAATGCTTACAGAAAATGAAAAGATGTAAAAATAGAGGGGGTCTATTTTAATTGAGCTAATTATTGGGTACTGCTTTTAGGTTCATGTATTCTTTTGTAGATTAACTTGATAGGTGAGAAATATTATGCTAACAAACTATTTATGATGATACTGACTCTCACTTATGTTGATCATTAAGAATAATCTAGATTTGTACCCCTATGAGGGTACAATTTAATTTATATCATATTGTGGTACATGATATAGTGTTCTCCTGACCTTTGGATAATCATTTGTTTCAACTTGCCAGGATTTTGTCTCAGTATTTTGGGCTAAAAGTTGTCATGGAATCTGCTGATTAAAGTAAGACTGGGCTTCCAATCTGGGTGTGTAACAACCCAGTGGAAAACCCAGAATGCCAAGGGCATAGCATTTCTAATCAGTTGTAGAAGGGAACCCCTATTATTCTTGTGAGGAAAATAAAAGTTAAAGAACATACCAAAGGCCCCATAACAAACCAAATGGCTGCAATGGGGGCAACCACAGGTCTTGAAGGGGCATCTTCTAAGGGTAGAAGAAGCAAGGAGGATGACCAATCCTCCTGGGTTTGCAGTTGGTGACCTTTAGGCTCTTTTTCCAAACCTTCTTAAATTGGTATATCATAATAAAAGTTCTGAAAATCATAAACTTTTTCAAATTTTTTGAAATGCTGATCAGGCTTGCAAAGTGAATTGAATTGAATAAACTAAACTATCAGGAGGCCTTGGGCCTCATCTTGCATCCATTAAGAGGTTCCAGGTTGAGTAGAAAGCTTGGGTTCATTGCCTAAATATGGCAGATCAACTTTAAAAAATTAACTTGAGCTGGATTGGCTTTCAGCAGAATGGTCCAGATGGTCCAGTACCAGGTAGCCACCTCACAGTTCCATGGATAGTGAGTCCTCACCTCCAAACGGAGAGTTGCAATTAGCAGAGATGCCCTTAACCACCTGAATTTCGCTGAACCATTAGAAGATTGGCGAGGCAGATTAGTTTGAATTCTCTGATTATTTTGCAAAGTAGGAGGTGGACCTGAAGCTGATCCAATTGGTGCTGAATGATAAAAAGGTTGTTGTAAAGAGATTAGCAGATCTAAAAACTCTTCTGAAGTGGCGGATTGGCGTCATAGGTATGTAAAAATTCTTTGATTGCGATCACCATTTGGTGGCCACCAGATTGATGGCTTGTAGGGCCCACTCAATGACCATCAGCCCTAAAACACAGATCACTTTATATTTCAATGGTTTAAGTGAAAGTATTTTGAAAAAGTGGTGGAGCTCATGGAGTATGTTTGGGTGGGAATAGTTTATTTAAACTTAAAGGTGAAAATGGACTGACAACTGCTCCTTACAGAGGCAGTTGCCTTATATATGTGAAATGGGGAAGAAGGGGTCATGGGTATGTTTCCTTAGGCAGTGGCAGCTGATGTACTCATGGGAACTCAGCCTGGGCTTGAAGCTTCATCATCCAGCTTACGCAAAGGTTGCAAAAGCTCTGGCAACATAATTGTTTGATCCGCCAGGGAGGGACCCTCACTAATCCAAATATAAGCGGATTTACTCAGATTGAAGGGGCGGCCAAACTGGGTTCAGTCAGGGTCAATTTTGAAGAATTTTATTATATTTCAAATTCTTTCTGAAATCAAATCTTTGACTTGGATTGGCTTTCCTGGACCCAAAATTTCGGATTCCATGTTCTAAACTGGGTTTCTCGACTCTGTAACCATTTCCTGAGTTTTAAGGCACATTTTCTTCCTGTCCAAGGATGTAAAAGATTGTGGAGTGTGTCCCAGTGGAAGGAAGTGATTTTGATGACTTCTGGCCTGTATTACCTCTTTACAGACCTCTTTTCTTCTTTTAACCAGAGAAGAAGCAGCCAATTGGGATAATGTGGTGGTGTCTTTTGGGCTCAATGCAGTGACTTACTGTTCATCAACCACATGACTCAAGTCCCCTTAGTTGAGCCAAGGGCTCTACAGGGGCATTAGGTCCCTTCTTCTTCCTAAAAAGGACCTTTTCCTGATCTAAAACAAGAGGTTTGGTTCTAGACTTACATTATAACTCCTTTTTGAACAGGAAACATTCCTCCTTCTGGCACGTGAACCAGGGCATAGTTCTTTTGTCTATTAGGGATTCTGATGGCCAAAATCATAGCGTTTTTTTGAATGGATAGGGGGCTTCAGGATCTGACTCTTGAAACTCAGCTACTAACTCCTTGCAATTTTCACAATACTTTGCACTTACCCAAATATTTTCATATGCTGTGTAGCCTTTCCATGCTACCAGGTACTGGACTAAACTTCTGAATTTCCTTAAAGCCAGTATTGCTCCACCTCAGCCACTTGAGAGCTCCCCACAATAATGGGCTCAGGGGTAGAAGGAAGCTCCCCTCAAAGGGGTTTAGTTGAGAGATGTGGAAAACATTGTTGTTGTAAAATTAAAGGGATCGTTTAAGATACGCCATAAGGGTTTTTTGCACAGGGTCAACCCACTGAGCAATTAGAGTGATATGAAGATCATTGGCCCCTCGGAGCATACTTAAAAAATAAATATAACAAAAGATAGCATTATCCTAAAGCACTTTTTTGTTGTAAGTAATCTAGAGGATTCTTCCTAATCCGCTTACTATTCTCTCAAAAACCTCCCTTTTCTCAATCGCCCATCTCGCTTATATACAGCATCTTTGGACAATACCAATCTCATAGCTTGGACTATTCTATTCCGCTGATTCTCCTCGATTTCAGCTTGTATATCTTTTTGCTCTTTATTTTCCTAGTCTTTAGGTAATTTAATTTTTATTTGTCAAATGTTGACATTGCCTTATTTTGAAGGCGATCCAATAATAGCTCATTATATACCAATATCACCTCAACTTGAGGCATTCAAATGATCAACCCAATGTCATGTTTGGTGGATTCTATCCAATCCGCTTTAGCAATTCCCAGCTTATCATCCAATCATATCAGAATCGCGACATTACCCCCTACTTGACTGGATGATAAAGGTCCTATTGCTTATATGGTCAGAGGAACATTTGCATGAACTCAACTAATGATCTGACTACTTGCAGGGTCCTTGATGGTATAAACGTCAACCCCAGTTTTCTCTATAACTTTGAACGGATCAATCTAGATGTTGGCCAGCTTTGTTTCTGACCAAACCCATTTTATCGTGAAACAAAACCATATCTCTATCTTGGAATTGAGAAAGGCTACTACGCCATACTTTATTAGCTTCCTGAGCATTAAGCTTCTTTGCTAAACTGCATGAATAGGCTTCAGTTTGCAGTTTGATCAGCGTGTCCGCTAAGTTAGTCAAATACCAATGAGGATCCATTCTGCTGGCATCCTCGATGCAGGAATAGGGCAGTGCCATAAGTACATGGTGCCATCCTTACAATAGTCGGAAAGGACTTTTCCCCATAGTGGAATTGTAGCTAATGTTGTAAGTAAAGATGGCAGTGTAAAGGAGAGAGGTCCAATCAGAAGATCAATCCATTACCAATCTTTGGAGTATGTTCACCAATGTACCAATAACTCACTGGATCATTCCATTAGATTCAGGGTAATAGGGGGTTTTCAGAACCCCATGGATGCCCATCAATTTGTTAATCTTAGGTAGGACTATGAAGTAAAGTTCGTTCCTTTGTCAGTAAGGATGAACTGGGGACAACCATGTCGCTGAATTATACACTCCATAACAAACTTGGCCACCGTTAGCACCCCCAAATCGCATATTGGTCACACCTCAATTCACCTGGTTAAGTGGTCAATTGCTACCAGGATGTATTTGGACTGGTTTGCCCCTATTAGCAAGGGACCCATAACATCAATTGAAATGGTGTGCCAGTCAAAGTGCAGCTAAACTAAAAGGTATGAAGTCTTTTGATGAAACAGCTTTTTCACTTGGCACTGGTGATAGGAGGAGATAGTATCAAGCACATTGAAGTTCATGCTTTCCCAGTAATACCAAGGCCATTATAATTCCAATGTCTTGCGCATGCCTCCATGCCCAATGGCCCTATGTGCACTCATGATAACAGTTGCGCAGGCGGAAGGTCTTGGGATATTCACAGTAGTGTTCCCTATCCGCTTATGTAATTCACCAATTTTTCTGGAACTTATTGGACCTTATTCCATCCAAAACCTTGATAACTGGAGGAAGTCATTGTCATACTTGCTGCTAAGCATCTTATCGAACATTATATCACTCAGATCCACCATAACTGCAGTTGTGCTTAATTTTTGATAAACAATCAGCATTTTAGTGTTTTGCTCCAAGTCAGTGAAGAATTTCAAAATTGTATTCCTGCAGTTTAAGAGCCCAAAGGCCAGTCGCCCTTCATTCTCCTTAAGATTTTGTAACCAGCATAAAGAGGCATGATTCGTTACAACTTTAAATTTCATCCCATGCAAATACACCCAAAATTGCTTATAGGCATAGATCACCGCCAAGCACTCCCACTCAGTCACGGTATAATTGCGCTCATGGCTGTTTAAACTACTACTACAGTATGCTATGGGGTGTTCTTCTTCTTCCTCGTCTTTTTGGGATAGGACTGTCCCTACAGTGGAAAGTGATGCATCCATCTGAACAATGAACTCTTTTTCAAAATTGCGATATTGTAACACTGGTGCACTGGTCAACGCCATTTGAAGCATATCAAAAGCGCGTTGCTGACGTTCCATCCATTCAAACATGGTGTCCTTTCTTAATAACTCAAATATTGGGCCCCCAAATACAATTGAAGTTAGGGATGAAGCGCCAGTAATATCTGACCTTTCCAAAAAAGACCTTTATATCCCACTTTCTGTTGGGTGGAGTCATATTTTTAATAGCTTCCACTTTAGTGGATTGAGGTCTCAGCCCTGTGGCATCAACCACAAACCCCAGGTACTACATCTGGTCCTTAAAGAAATGGCATTTCTTGGGTTTGATCTTGATGTTGGCCTCAGCGAGCTGGTGGAATACTGCTTCTAAATGGTCGAGGTGTTTAGAGAAGGTTTGGGCGAAAAATTAATGTCGTCTAGGTATATAAGGATGCACAACAGCTTTAGGTCCCCAAGAATAGTGTCCATCGCTTGTTGAAATGTAGCTGGGGCGTTACACAGCCATTGTGGCATCTGAGTTTGGTTGAAAAAGATCTTTGGACATGATTATGGCGCATTTCTCCTGCGCAGCTGCTGGCAAATCGATTTGCCAAAATCTGAGATCAGGTCCATTGCTGAGAAAAAATGAGCTCCCTCTAGCCGATCCAAAGCGTCATCAATCCGCAGTAAGAGATATGAATTTTTTTTGGTGATGCTGTTGAGCTTTCAGTAGTCTATTACTACGCAGTTGGTGTCGTCCTTTTTTTACAATCAGAACAGATGAAGCCATGGACTCTTCGATGGTTTAAGCATCCCTTGCTTTATTAGCGTTTCCATATACTCAGTTACTACTTCTTCTTTCATCCTTGATTGGTGGATTGGCCTTGACTGGATGGGAGGATGATCTCAAGTGTCCAGCCTATGAACCACCCCCCGTGCGCATCCTAAATAATGGTTGTTGACAGCAAAAATCTCTTTATATTTTTGAAATAAAGTGATTGCCTAAGCCTTCTGTGGTTCCAACAACCCCATTAATTCATCACGCGATACAACTGCCATTACACTGAGCTGTGGTTCATAAGGCAGACCAAATTTCTCCAGCGACCCAAACTCGTGAACCAAAAGAACCTCTTCAAGGGAATCTAGTGCAAATATGCCACTATTTGGATGCGGCGGATTTGCAGTGGTACCATTTGTAGATTTGAAAGTAAAACTTTGATCTCCACCTGCCCTGGTTTTAGAATGCGTGGGGCAACGTGGGGCTCAAACTGCGATTGCTGATATGGCCCAATAACCTTCCCTTAGAGTCCGTCTTGAACTTTTATCACCAAGTTAGTGTTTACTATAACTTGATGCCTGAATGGAATAGATATAGATCCAACAGCTCTGAGCGGCAGCCCTTGATATTCATAAATCTGTTGGGGAAGGGCCTAAGTTTTGCCCTTTAAACGATGGTAGCACACTGAGATTACTCCGTCGCTATAAGCTAGATTGATATTCCCCATATTCACTGGATCATTTGGCACTCTGCTAGAGGTGAAGTTTTTTTGAATTTGCTGACACAATATTTCAAAAGTCTTATCCGTCATATCAATTACATCCCTTAGTGTCACAAGAAGGCGGTTCCAATAGCAGATCATACTTGCTATTTGGTAACACTATAGTTAGGGCTACCATGACAATAGAACCAAACTGCAACAGAAGCGCACTGTAGGCTCCCTCGGATATTGTGTTATCCGCTTCAGAAGTTCCATATACCACCTGGTGGTCCACGTCTAGTTTTAATGGCAATTTGGCCATCAACTTTGTGGATACTATATTGATGGGGCACCAGTAACTATGATGGCATGGACTTGGGTTTTAGCTACAACCAGGTCTCAGTAAGTATATTTGGAGTAAGACATGTCTTGACTGTTTATAACATGGACATTTGAGGAGTCCCTGTTTTCAAGGAAACATTCAATCCTCTCACCAATTCTGGGGTATTGTTTGATAATAGCGTTGACCTGAAGAGCGACGCTTACCGCTTGCAAGAAAGGTTCATCAGAGGAGGGGTCTAACTTGTCAGGGGAAGCTTGGTCAAACATCTGACAAGCATATGGTTTGACCTGCATCTGAGACCCCTCTCCTGCCATAGCCGCAGACTGCACTCATGTTAAAATATTCACCCCCCCAACTGGCTGCTGATATAATACTGACTTATTGTGCAAGGGAGCTTCAGCTGAATATTCCAAGATGGGTTCAGAAAGGATGATTGGATTTGATATAGCAGAGGTAGAGAGCCCCATCTCTACTCCACTCTGACTTTTACCTAGCAGTACTGTTCTGACTGTACGCAAGAGACCAGTTGATTAGGGTATTATCGTGCCATATGCCCCTGTTGAATGCATCTAAAACAGCTAACATAGGGCCCACATCCCTGATTAATGTGAAACAAGCCATGTTGAGAGTTGGGCTGGAAGTGATAAGTGGAAACAGGGTTAGGGCGTTAGTTGGGCCAATGACAATAATAATGTATAGGCAGGATGTTTAGCTGCATTGGGTAACTTGGTGGAATCTGAACTGGACAGAAAAAGTTCTCAAGGTAAGATGATTCAGCGGTGGTAGTGTAAGGATTACGCTCTGTATTAGGTGGAGGAAAGTTGGCTGATATCTGCGCAAAAATTGAACAAGTTTAAGCAAAGGTAAATCTTCATCCAACATTAGGATCATAACGTTATAAAACTCATGGTATGGCTTCACAGTAGAATTCATCACAATACACATGTCAGATTTGAATAGAATTCAGGCCCCAATTAACTTATGAGCCTCCGCCATAAATTACTCAGTAAACACGTTGAGGGTCTCATTCTACTAAAACCCAATGGTCAAAAACTCGGCCTTCCACAGTTACATCTTTACAGTTCCGCCGAACAGCCACAGCACTGTCTTTTTGACTTCTTGGTATGTAATGGAACTTCCTGAAAGGTAACAGATGACTTTATCAGCACATCTGACATCCAAAGTAGAAATCAAAAATTTTGCTCTTTGTCACTCCAAGACTCCTTCCATCAAATTTTCAAATCGCTTAAAGAACCCATAAATATTCCCTTCATGATCAAATGGAGACAGTTTATCACTGCAAACCTCCTGGAGCAGCTCATCTTGCTTTTTAAACACAGCGTCTAATGCAAGTTTTAGCTTCACAAAGGTAACTAGCCGATCGTGTTGTGTAGTTTTTTATCAAGATAATCAGGATACAACATATCCAGAAACTGAGTTTTTATCATTTTATAATTGATCAATGGGCCCCCTGTAGTGAGAACCAATGTTGTAAAATTGGAGGAATCATTTAAGTAATGCTGTAAGGGTTTTTTGTACAAGGTCAACCCACTGAGACATTGAAATGACGATATGAAGATTGTCAGCTTTGGAGCACACTTAAAATAATAAATATAACAAAAGAGAGCTATATCCTTGAAAACAACTCTTATATTGTCAATAATCTAGCGGATTCTTCCTAGTCCGCGTACTCTTTCTTCTCTAAAATCCTCCCTTATATCATTCGCCCATCTTGCTTATATATAGCAGCTTCGGAAAATACCAATCTCATAGCTTGGACTATTCTATTCCGCTGATTCTCCTCAATTTCAGCTTGTTATACTTTCAGCTCTTTATCACCCTAAATTTAAGTGATTTAATTCATATTCATAAAATATTGATATTTCCTTATTTTGGAGTCAATCTAATAATAGCTTAATACATCCCAAGTTTGGCTCATCTTGAGGCACTCAAGTAATCAACCCAATGTTATGTTTGGCAGATTCTATTTAATCTTCCCTAGAGATTCCCAGCTTATTGTCCAGCCGTATTGGAATTATGACAATTGTGTTGTTTCCAATGGGCAGGAAGCTTGATGCGGTATGCACCATTACCCAAATCCTTCTCTACTTCAATAGGACGAAAGAGCTTACTAGCCAACTTCCTGGAGGGAACCTTCATATTCAGTTGCAAGTGTCAAGCATAAAAAGTGAGGCTACAGAGATGTCATATACATGAAGTCATTTTCTATCAGCAAACTTCTTATAGTCTTTAATGGCTTTTTATAATTGCTCTTAACAAGCTTTTGGGTATCTTTTTTTTAGTACTAGATGGTCCCAACCCAAGGGGGGATTCATCGATGTAAGCTTTTGGGTATCTTGGATCTTGATAACCTGGTCTTCTGATGCGGGGACTTCTGGAGTTGAGCGTGCTCCAATCTGATAAAATGGCATGTAATCCATTGTTGCTTAAAAGGGGGAAAATACAGTGGATTAGTGTGAGGCATTGTTGTAGGCATATGCGCTAAAGGAAGGTCTGTAGCCCAAGTGTTTTGGGTGGCTGAGGAGTAACAACGTAAAGATTGTTCTAACACATAATTAACTCTCTCAGTTTGCCCATTCAATTGTGGGTGACGTGCTGTAGAATGGCAGACTTTGATGCTAAGAAGTCCCAGCAAGGCATCCTAAAACCTGGCTGTGAACTATGGACCACGTTCACTTAATTTTTTTGTTTGGAGTCCCAACATGGAGAAAATATGAGTGCTGAAGAGTGCTGCGGTATCTGCCACTGTTATAGTAGTATTGCATGGGATAAACAATGCAAACTTAGTGAACCTATCCACAACCACCATTATTGCATCAAACCCCTTGGATATGGGAAGTTCAACAATGAAGCCCACTGATACAGACGTCCATTGACCCTCAGCTTGTTGCAAAGGGTAGAGAAGGTCCTTTTTTTCCTGTGTGGTCTGATTTAGAGCGAGCACAGGTAACACAGCTTGAAACCCAAGCTTGGATATTCTTAAGAGCACAGGCCAATTGAAGGTTCTTTCGACTAACTCAGCATATTTCTTTGAACCAGGATGGCCTACTGCTGTTGGGGTGTGATGCTCTTTAAAATTCTATGTGCACAGGGTAGGTGGGACCCAAATCCTATCCCAAAGGAAGATTATCCCATCCTTTAAGTGGTACAGGGGCCATTTGCGCTGCTTAGTCTCCAGGTCATTTACCAATTCAATTCTCTCTGGGTAACATAGCTGACTTGCTAAAACGCGTTCGCACATGGGAGTCTCTGGAGATATATTAGCCTATTCTACCATGACAGGGTGAAGGAGAGGATCATGGTAGAAGGCACCACTGTGGTGTGCTCAGACGGGTCCTCCTCTGGGCCTGGAGCCAAAGTAGGGTTGCGAATCACATATGATGCAGCACATTTATGGGCCCTATTATAAACTCATACTTGAAGTTAAAGTTACAAAGATCCCTGTTTGCAAGCTTGATGGTGAGCCAGCTTTTGGGTTTTCCGATAATACAATAAGTACTTAAGATCAGTGGTTATGAGACTTCATGCTTTGCTCCCTGAAGAAGATATTTACAATGAGTCAGCGACCATGCCACAACAGCCAACTCATTATCATAGATTCTTATGCTTGTCTTGTAGAGGTGAATTTATTGAGAAGTAAGCCACTGGGTGCTCCCTCCCTTCATGCTTTTGCAACAGTACCGCTCCCACTGCAATTGCTGATGCATCAGATGTCACAATGAATGGCTTAGATGTGTCAGCATGCTGAAGGACTGGCGCTGACAGATAAACAGTTTTGATTGCCTCAAAGGCTTGTTGACACTCCTCTGCTCATTTTATAAGGGACATTATTCTCTGTCAGTGTATGGAGGGGTGATGCCAGCTGGGCGAGCGCAGGAGAAAACTTCTTTAAGAAAATCACAGTGCCCAGGAAACTTCTTAGTTATTTTTGGATGGTGGGGTTAGCCAGGACTGAATGGCCTCCAGCTTACAGGTGGGATAACATATTCATCCTTAAGGACCAGGTATCTCAAATAATGTACTTCCTCACGAAAAAATTCGCATTTTGAATGCTTGACAAAGAGCCCTGCCTTGAGAAGGGCAGCCATTATAGCCTCAAATCCTTGGTGTGCTGTTCATGGCTTGGGGAATGGATTAAGATATCATCAATGTAAGCGACAGCATAGGCAAACCTTAGGTCCCCCAGGATATCATCAATCAATCGTTGGAAGTTTGCTGGTGCATTCTTCAGTCCAAATGGCATCACGTTAAACTGGAATATCCCATGTTTTGTCCTAATGGCTGTGAACCACTCTTGGCCCTCCTTGACCCTCATATGGTTAAAGGCATTAACCAGGTCCAGCTTTGAAAAACTCGGGATCTAGCAATGCCTGAGCAATAGTTTTTCCAAAGGGAGGGGATATGGATCTGGAACTGTCAGATTGTTAACATGGCCATAGTCCACACACGGGCGTAAGGTCCCATCCGCCTTCTGGGCAAAGACAACTGGTGAGGCAATGGGTAAGGCTTTCTTGATAATCCATCCTTTGTTCATCATGTCATCTAGCCATTTGCTCAGCGTCTAGTCTCTTCCTCCGTGTGAGGGTACAACGGGCAGTTGATCTTAACAAGATGCACTGTTAGCTAGAAGGCAAGATCATATTCTTAATTGGGAGAAGTTGAGTTGCAAAAATCATGTCAAAGTCATCCTTATATGGGGCTAGGAAGTCAGGAAAAGTTGAGGGAGGTCCAAAGGAGACAGCTCAGAGGAAGAAATTGAGCTGATTGAGGGCCCAGTTATGAGAGTTTCAATTAGCGGGAATTTCCCACTACAACTCCTATTGGAAAAAGATGAAGAGTTACGTTCCAGATTGATGTTCACTTATTGGTTACGCCACAACCCTATCACCATGATTACAGGATATAGTTAATCAGGTACAGCTGAAAAGTGGTCGCAGAAGCCAAATTTGTGGATGAAGAACTGCACTGGACGTTGGATTTTATGGCAGGTCATTCGTGTAGATAAAGCGCCTAATATAGAAGAAGCAAGAACTGTGTCCAGGGCTAGAGAGTGTCCCACTCTTAAATCCATAAAGTTGCCCGCTGCTACAGTAACCAGGAGAGCTTGTACTGTGATCTTCCGACTCCTACTCAGAAGGTAATGGGAAACAGGAAATAAGCTTGGTTCTCTTTATTGGCAATAAAAAGAGTGAGGGCAGCGGAAAGTGGGGTTGGTCCCATATTGAGAAGTGGCCCTTGGTAACCAATAAGTACAATGATTCTCATGGGTTCCCTCTTTTAAGTTCTCCTTGTCCCTAGGCAGGATTAGATTGGGTAGATCTACCACTATGCATTTGTTCATCCCAGTTGTGGGGGAGGGACTTTCATGGCTTCGTATGGTGGGTGAGGCTGACTCAGTGGAAGATGAACTAGGCTCAGTGTTATGAGAATCAGAAACCTAATTAAGTGCGACATGGGCTTCCACATTGGACATTTGGGTGGGTGTTAGAGTAGGATTACTTTAATCCAATGTCACAGATAACTCCTCATCCGCAGAGAAGGGGAAGGGACTCTCTACTGGTGGTATGTTTCTATTCAAAGTGACCTGCAGTTAGAGAGCTACCACTGCAACCCCAGGGAAGCGCTTCTCTGGACCCTTATTCCCTGAAGAGGTAGAAGCGGGTGGTTTAGACTGGAATGAACTAGCTGTATGGGTGTTTGCAGATGGAGGAGATGTCATTAATAACACTGATTTTATACTTGCACGGAAGGGTTTTGCCCCCACTGTTTACGCTAAGGTAAATGCAGCCTCCATAGATACTGAGAGGATCCAATGCAGCATTGCTAGCTGCAGAGATGTCCAAGGCTGCTCTTAAATCTGCTAATAAATGTCCTTAGGGATCCCAGCTGAAGGCACTAATGCTATGCAGGCCTCTACCAGTGAAGGCAAGTCAGGGACTTTCTGGTGGAGGTTAAAGAGACGGTAGAGGCGGGATGCTTTAGATTCAGGTGCTTTGACCGCATCAGATATTAAAATCAATAAAGGAATGTTATTTCCCACTTTGGTTGAAGCCCATAATACTCCTCTGACCAAGCGTAGTGCTTCTTCAGCAAAAGCATCTAAGAGAGCCACATTTTTCTATGTATCAGTGAGAGTGGGAGTTTGAGACCACCCAGCTGCAAAGCATACATGAAGCTCTGCCAGAGCATTTAGCACCTGTTCTGATACTTCAGGTGTGGGGCTGGGGGATTCCCATTGTCACTACACTTGCCAAAGGAACAGCCTAGTTTGCTGGTGCGAAATGGGTGTTATTTCAGGTTGATAAAAGTTGTTTGCAGGCCCTTCAAAAGGAGATGAACGACCATCAAGAGAAAAATAAGTTGCATAAGGGAGTGCAAATTCATTGTAACTAATTGAGCAACTGCTTCGCCTGATCCCATGAGGAGGGCGAAAATTGCAGAAGCTATAGGTCTGACCATTATGTCATGGAATCTGCTGATTAAAGTAAGACTGGGCTTCAAATATGGGTGTGTAACAACCCAGTGGAAAGCCCAGAATGCCAAGGGTATAGCAGTTCTGATCAGTTGTAGGAGGGATCCCCTATTATTCTTGTTAGGGAAATAAAAGTTAAAGAACATACCAAAGGCCCCATAACAAACCAAATGGCTGCAATGGTGGCAATCAAAGGTCTTGATGGGGCATCTTAAAGGGTGGGAGAGGAAAGAGGATGACCAATCCTCCTGGGTTTGCAGTTGGAGACCTTTGGGCTCTTTTTACAAACCTTCTTATACTGGTTAATCATAAAAAAATTCTGAAAATCATTAAGATTTTCAAATTTATTGAAATGCTGACCATGTTTTCAAATTGAATTAAATTGAATAAATCCAACTATTGGGAGGCCTTAGGCCTTGTCTTGCACCCATTGAGAAGCTTCACAATGTGTTGAGCGGTCGGGTATGTCACCAGGATGGAATATAAAGTTAATAAATTGATTTGAACCAGATTGGCCCTTGGCATGATGGACCAGATGGTCCAATGGCTGGTCACTGCCTCGCAGTTGTGAGGACAGCTGTTTTTTACCTATGAACAGAGAATCATGATTAGTGGAGACAGCTCATTTTGCCAAAATTGTGCCAAAACATCAGCAGATCAGTGGGGCGAATTAGTTTTAAGTTTCTGACTACTTCATGAAGTGTGATCCAGAACTTAAGCTGGTCCGTTGGGTGCCAAATGGAAAACAGGCCATTGTGAAGAGTTCACCTGATCAGAAAACTCTTAAAAAGCAATGTATTGGCATTGTAAGCTTATGGCAAATTCTTTAATAACGTTCACTGTTTGCTGGGCCACCAGATTGATGGCTTGTAGGGCCCACTCAGTGACCATCATCCCTAAAAGACAGATCACTTCATACTTCAAAGGGTAAGTGAAAGTATTTTGGAAAAAGAGATGGAGATCGTGGAGTAGGTTTGGGTAGTATCATCTTTATTAAACTTAAGAGTGAAAGTGGACTGATAACTGCTCCTTACAGAGGCAGTTGCCTTATATATGAAAAATGGGGAAAAAAGGGGGTCATGGGTATGTTTCCTTGGGCAGTGGCAGCTGATGTATTCATGAGAACTCAGCCTGGGCTTGAAGCTTCATCATCCAGCTTACGCAAGGGTCACAAAAGCTCTAGCAAACTATTCGTTTGATCTGCCAGGGAGGGACCCTCACTAATCCAAATATGAGCGGATTTACTCAGAGTGAAGGGGCGGCTGAATTTGGTTCCACCAGGGTCAATTCTAATATTTTTTAAAAGAATTTTTAAAATTTTCTGAAAGCAGCTTTTTGCTCAGATTGGCTTTTTTCAGACCCAAAATTTCGGATTCCATGTTCTGGACTGGGTTTCCTGACTCAGGAACCACTTTATGAGTTTCAAGGCCAATTTTTTTTTCAATGAAGTGATAGATGGTAAGGCGGAGGCCAGTAGAGGGGTGTGCTGTTGGTGGATTCTGACTTTAATACCTCCCTTCAAGCATCTTTTGTCCTTTCAACCAGAAAAGTAGACAAAGGGGATACTGTGGTGGGACTTTTGGAGCTAATGCAGTGACCCACCGTTCATCAACCACATTACCAAGTCCCCCAGTTGAACCAAGGGCTCCACAGGGGCACTAGGTCCTTTCTTCTTCCTAAACGAGACCTTTTTCCGATCCAAACCAAGAGGTTGGGTATCTAGACTTACAAAAGTCAGACCATTGGAATTTTCCTAGTATTGAGTTGAGACCTACCAATTCTTAATTCTACATATAGTTAATTAAAGGTACTTTCTTTAACCCTTTTTCTGGCATTGTCATCAATCAATCATGGGGTTTATTTGATTAACTTTATTCCTATCTTCTCCAATACTATGGCATCCAAAAGTAACCTATGGAATGATCCCACTTGTTGATCTCAGTGATAAAGGTGAATGCTTTTCTATTGTTCTCAGTACTGGTGTCCTTCAACGAGAAAACTGAGGGAAACACCAGGGAACTGTCACACCAACAACCCAACCATGATCACACTTAAGCTAATAACCTTTTAAAGATAAAAACTTAGATTTTTAAGTCAATTAGTCATTTAAAATAAGATCTTGGAGAATCTTGTGACAGATTAGAAGAATGTAAAAGATATCAATGGATTTTTTGTGAAGATATGCCAGCAATCATGCCCAGTTATCAATTGTGCCTCAGGCCAAGTCCGACTTTAAAATAACCTTCCCTCAAGAATTGTAGACGCAGTTGATAAAATTTAACCAAGAAGCCTTTATACCTTAAAAGAAGCGGTGGAAAATCTAATGAAAATTGTTAGTTTGGTGGTTGTTCTTTATTGATATTCACTAACCAGTATTTCCATCATCTGCCCCTAAGATCATATTTGAATATTCTTAAAATGACAATACATGTATATTAAGGATGCAATTTTGGGTATTGGAGTATCGCAAATGGAAGCCTAGTCTTTCCTTAACACTTCAGATCGCTGATAAGGGCTGCTTAAAAAGATACCAGCGGAGGAGTGAGAAGCTTTGTTTTATTCAAATTGAGCTAACAGAAGACCATAGCCCTTGTATCCTGAGAGGTGGAGCATAAATACACAAGTATTGCTCCAAGACCTGTTCAACATCTCTAGTTGACCATTCATCTGGGGTTATATGCAGTGAATCTGCGTGATTTAAAGCTGAGGAACTCAAAGTGCACCCTAGAAATCGTTAAAAAATTAGAGGATTAAATCACTCTCAAACCATTTGCTTAGATAAATTTAAATAAACAATTTAATTATTAATAAAGACGCACTTTCAGTCATCTAATAGCTTTATTTTTCATGGTGAACAAATAACAAAAAACTATTTGATGTCAATCATAACAGCATTAGACCCTTTTAGGGGATAGCTCCAAAATGAAGTCTATAGATTCTGAAGTCTAGGATCTTCCGCCTGCTGCAAAGTAAGCTGGAGACCCTTTCACCCAAATTTGGTCTGATTTGGAGCGGGTGCGTGTGACATATTTTACAAACAGGCTGGATATCCTTGGAAGAACCAGACCAACTGAATTTCTCTTATTAAATTTGCAGATTTTTTGGGTACTGGGTAGTCTACTGTCTAAGAACATGATGCTCCTCAATGACTCAGGTGCAAAATCAAGAGAATCTCATGTCCTGTCTCAAAAACAATATTTATCATATAAAGCTGATAAGGTGCATGTGGTTCTTAAATATAAGTCATCATGCTGTTCTATTTATTCAGGGAAGTACTGTTAAGAGACCAAGATCTGTAAAAAGAATTGGTGCATCAAGTGGTAGTTCAGCAAAGGATACAATGAGAAGTGCCAGAGAGAGTAATTTGGAGTGGGAAATAGCCATAGTTAATTGTAAGAAACTTTACTCCACTTTGTGAAGCAAGGTTGGATTATGTCTCAAAGTATTGGTTGTGACATATAGGGTGACTTAACTGAACTAGACTTGGAGAGGAGGTTTCATAAGTCTGAATAATGCAAGTTTGAATTTTGCAAATTTCTGGGGATCTCTGTAACACGTTAGGTACTTTTTAAGCTTTATAAATGGTAATCTCATGTTGCTACATGTAGGAGGTATCACAAGTAGGTAAGCAACCAGGTCACTGCCGCCAGCTCCTTGTCATAGATTGCCACAGCTACCCATGGATGTAAATTTGGTAAGAATAGGCAACAAGGAGCTCACCCAAATCATGCTCTTGAACAGAGCAGATCTACAGCTAAGAATGGGCATATCACTGTCAATGTAGGACTCTGGTGTTTCCACATACTTTAGCATTGAGGAATTGAGGAGACTTTATTATAAATCTCAGATTCATGTTGGTAATTTTCAAATTATATGAAGGAGGATTTCTTTCTATTTATTAGGTGTAGGTGTGTTGCTAGATGAGCAAGGGTCGTAGAAGTTTTAAAAAATATCACTTTGAAAATAAAGCACCTAGGTTGCTTCTGAAATATTGGAGTGGCCCATGATTGGATAGACTCCAGCTTATAGGGAAAACAACCATTTTTTAAAGAATAAGTTACTATGAAGGTCATTTTTTCATGAGAGAAAAAGACCTTATAAGGCATCACAAAGATCCCAGCCCTGTGGAGCAAAGCTGCCACCACTTCTAGAATACTATCGTGTTGCTCATGGATAGTAGAATGATCAGTATGTCATAAATGTAAGTGGTGGCGCAAGATAAATGGAGCTCTCCTAGGATTTTAATGATGAGATATTGGAAGGTTGCCATTACATTTTATAACTTTATTAGTGTCAGAATTTTTTCCCACATTACCCTGCTTGATTGATTATAATAGATAATCTTGTCCACTAGGAATAAATCCTTCTTGTGGATATGGAGTTATTAATTATATGTTGTCAGGATTTTAACCAGATGAATCCTTCCAATAGTATCAAAAAAGGGGGCTCAGTTAGTTGGGCGTAATTGTCAGCTAATCGCCTAGTTCAATATTTAGTGTTATATGATTAATTGAGTTTAGTTTTGGCAGAAGCTATGTTTGCTTCCAAAATACTATCTGAAGATCATTGTGGGAGATTTAGTGGAAAGCTGATGAATCCATTATAATCATCCAAAATGGTTTCACCAACTAATTTGGAGCACCAACGACTCATGTCAAGAATGCTCAAAGTCCTATTTATTTATGAATTTATATACAATGACAAGCAACTTATGCTGAGGATGAATTGACATAATATCAATAATTCAGTGATCAGATGAGCAGATCGGGAGGAAATCACTATAGAGTATGAATGATTGAAATTACGATCTGATAGAGTTGTGGCATCAAGAGGCTGATGGGTTTTCCATTAGTTAATTGGCCAAAGAGTACTTTGGCGCAGTACCCTGAAAGTAGTATAAATAGTCGTTAATTCCCTCCTAATAAATATCTCTCTTGTACCAATCTTACTCTTGAATCATAGCGGCTAATACCCAGTAAGTAGAAGTAGATAGGTTAGGGTATCCCCAATAGCACAGGTGATCACGCCTGGAGTGGCTGGCGCTGTCAGCTCCCATAACTCCTTCTTATCTTGATTTCACTTCGTAGCGGCTAATACCCAGTGAGGTAGAAGTAGATAGTATAGGGGTTGGTCCGCCAATGAAGGCGAAATAGCAAAGGGCCACCAGCCTTCATACTGGTTGGCCTGGCACACTAGCGGAGCCCAGGGTCAATTTTGCAATATAAGTGATAACTACTGCTTGAAGAAATATTCCTAAAGAATACACAGAAATTCTCCAGGTTTGATCTACCAGATTGATTATGTTTCATGGGGATGATCCCCAAATTTAAACAAGTGATTAGGTTGTCAATTGTGATAATGATAATATTTTTAACATTAGAATCATTGGGTCTTGTCACAGATCAACTAATGGATTTATGAGTTTCTAACTAAGTGATGCCAACTGTGATAAGCAACTTGCAAGTTAACCTATTAAAATTACAACCTGCTGCTTATGGGTAAAGCCCATTACCTAAGCAGGTTGTTTACATTATAAGGGTGACATGCTGGGGGTAAAAAAAAGCGTTTGGACACATTTTACAAAAACCAAGAAGAGGTTTCATTATTCAGCGGCAAAACTGACTAAACTGATTTGGAAAACTACCGTTTGGAGCGACCATGGAGTTTAATTCATTGGCAACAGCTGACGTTTCCAATCGAGCACCAACAGAAGAGTTGGACGCCAAATCCCCTTTATAATCTTCCTTGCGTTTTTCTAAATAGAAAGAAAGATAGAGATAATAAAATATTTTAGTAATCTAGACTGCTATCTTTTACTTTAGAGACTAGAGCTTGGAAAGATAAGAGATCTTTGTCTATTTTACCATCTTCATGGAATCTGCGTGACTAGAGAGAAAAACCACTGAACCTAGTACTAGGATAAGTTCTATCAGAAAAGGGAATAATTCCCTATCAATATTATAAGACTACATTCAAGAATAGGACAAGCACCATTCTAGCGTTGGACCTAATCATATTGGTTGAAAAACTTCAACTTGTTTAATAGTATTTATACTATTACTACCCTATTTAATTGATTATCAACAATTATACAATGCACATACACCAAACATGTACAGTTAATTAAGGGAGATGAAGGCAGTTACAATCTCTAAAGAGTACAGCTTAAAGATTTTAACATTTGTTGCTCACTACAAGGGTTGGTTTAGTTTTAAGATAGATCTGAAGAGGAGACCATGTTAACCACGTCTTGCAAGAATTTTAAAAAATGTCTTAAATTTAACTAGAGACTGTCAATAAGAACGCGCTAATTGGTCGTCACAGGACACTGCCACTACTTTGGTGAAACTAGTTATTAATTCTAAAAAATAGGTTGAGAAAGTCATAATATCAACAACAACCTTTATGAGAAAACCACCTCCTTGAAGCAAAAGGAGAGCAATTTAAATAAAGAAGTATTATTTCATAAGGCAAAGCAATAAGTTGATTGAAAATTCATATGCCAGATTAACAAAGATATGGTGCACATGTTGAAGCACATAGAGGAATCAGTTAATCACAAGTCGTAATTTCCTCAAATAGAGGTGGTAAAACCAATAATATGCATGAAACTTCAGTTAGTTAGATCCAATTACTCAGGAATATTCCTTGGTCATATGCTGCATTTCAGAAATGACTCCTGGAGAAACATCAATTAAAACGAGTCATTAATCAGAAATCCCCTGCCGGTGTAGTCACAGATGAATTTCAATGTACCCTAAAATTTCTTACATTTCAAGGGGCAACGCCCCTGTATTTTTATACCTATCTAAAATGACCATGTTCAGATCAAGTGAACAACAAAAGGCAGTGACCATAACGAATGGCCCAAACATTGTTTGCCAGAATCTGGTGTTGCCCTATCTAGATGGTAAAATTAGTCTTACAATGAGGCAAAGGAAGCCATTATGATTTTTTTGGAAGCCCTGCATGTATATATAATCTCAAACAGGAATTTATGGGCATTTGATTCCTATTGGACAGGACCTCTCTTATTTTTCCAATTAATTTTATCAAGATGTTTAAATCATGGCTAGTGCAAAAGTACTATTGGATTTCAATGCATAAATCTCAATCCAAGCGAGGCTTTAGCCCCACTGAGATTTGCATCATATGATGGCTTCAGCGTCTTACTCAGCTGTCCACATCTCAGATGTTGGATTATTAAAGATATTAGAAAGCTACCTTTGAAGCACCTAATCAAACTGTTGTGGTCATTCCTGAAGTCCCAGAATACAGTGAAATTCGCCATGCCTATTAAAAAGCCATAGAATTGAATCATGATAGGAAACAAGCACTAAAGGACAAAAATGAGTGAATAGAATGCAGATCCGCTGCCATCAATGTGGAAAATCTGGACATTTTGTTGCTTTAATGCTCGAGTAAGAAACTTAAGGAGCAAGTTAATCTAGTCTAGGAGAAAAGAATGAAATTAGTCAAGGGTCAGTAAAAGCACCCACGGTCTAGATAAGAAACAATCTTGTACTATAACCAAACCTGTTTTATTTATATATTAAATGATGCCATTGATATTTCCAATCTATTTGTTGATGAAGAAACACCTGACCTGCTCTGTCAGGTTGTTAAATTTGACGTGAACGCCATTACCTGAGAAAAAGTAAAGCGGATCAACCCAAGTTAGTGAAAGAAGTTGCTTGGCCATATGCTCGTTAGCTAGTATACAATATTAGATCCACCAAAAGCTTTAAAAAATGCTTAATATGAGACTATATGAGGCGAACATATCTCTCCCCTTTAGCTTGATCAAAAAAACTTACATTGATTGTTATCCACACAATTAATCATACTCTTGATCCAGCAAATAATACTGCTATTCAATCATTAAACATCTTATTACAGACACTCTGAGTGTAGATATGAATACATCATAGTCATGTGAGTGAAAATATATACATTAATTAAAAATGGATCGCCCATAAATATTATTTCAACCTTTTTAGTAAAACAAAAAAAGGTTTTTCAGATTTAAAGTTTAAAAGGAATGTGAAACCACCAGAATATATATTATAATATCCTGTAGAGCATACAGTGATAAGTCACATTCTTTTGGGTTGCTTGTGGTATCAGCTCCAGCAATAGTGTTGGCTAATCAAAATTATGACATACTTATCAGGACCGAATCTCTAAAGAACTATGGTGTGAAATGTGATTTTAGGGAAAATACAATGCCAATTTTGGCAAACCCTGCCCTTGGTATATCAGCGGAAAGGAAATCTGCCACTGGAAAAAAGAGAAATTTTGTAAATCTGATTTACAATGATGTCATCATTCTCATCTAGTACGTGTTGTTTGGACGAAAACAAATGGAAATGCTGTAAGAGACCCTGGAAGATCGTGGGATACTCTTAAGGATGAAAACGACAAACACCATTCCAAAGGAAAGCAAATAATCGTTAACATAGGGTTAACGCTTGAAATCCCAAAATAATTTTTTGAGAAGTCATCAACCATGGAATAAATTGAGGATTGATCCATGGGTAGTGCCAAAGATTATTATGCCATGACACAAAGAAATAAGTGTGCTACTGGACAATCTGAGAGAAAAACTGATGAACGTGAGAAAAATCAACTCATTGCATTTCTGAATCAGATCCTCTTGGTATAAATCTTTAAATTCCACGACTTCAGATTGTTAGCCAATATGGGATTAATGGAGGATATTTCCAAAAGTATCAACGTTTTGGTCAATCAAGAGCAGCTGGCTGATTTATCAGAGTGACAACAAGAAGATATGCTCTGATTATTAATTAAGTATCGGGTGCTATTTGCCCAGGATGACCATGACCTGAAATTTGAATTAAGTGATCTATAAGGTCGACACTGAGCAATATCTACCAATAGGATGAACCCATCCATTAGTTTAGTGCTGCTGAAGCTGTGGTCAACAAAGAAGCCAGCAAGTTAGTAGAGCATGGGATCCTCATTACATCATTAAGTCCATGGGTGAATCTGAACCTATTTGTTAAGAAGAAGGACGGATAAATTGGGTGGTAATCAAAATATCACCATTTAAGTAAAATCAAAAAAGGATCATATCTGCTTCTGAGGAGTAATGACAAACTCAAGCGCTTAGGGGATGACAAGTACTTTCTGGCAATGAAATTGATTTTTGGAATATTGGAAAATTGACTTGTTAAAAGGAAGATCAATGAAGATGTGTAATTGCTGCAATATGGTTGTATCAGCCAAACAAGGTATCTCAAGGATTGTGAAATGCACTGGCAACATCCCAGAGAGCGATGGAAGCAATATTGAGTTATTTTAAATTATTCAGCATTTAAGTATACATAAGCAATATTAATGTAAACAGAAGAACCTTCATGGACCACTTGGAGCACTTAGAAAAAGTGTTCAGGCGCCT
Organism: Massospora cicadina; assembly: GCA_022478985.1. Classification (NCBI taxonomy): domain Eukaryota; kingdom Fungi; phylum Entomophthoromycota; class Entomophthoromycetes; order Entomophthorales; family Entomophthoraceae; genus Massospora; species Massospora cicadina. The sequence goes on from JAKSZP010006593.1 coordinate 277,927, forward strand.
GAAGATGGAGAACTTGAAGAACACCTGCTGAGAAAATGTCATTTCTTCAAGAAAGAGCTGGAGAAATTAAGTTTTATGCTAAACTCCAGTGGACTGCAACCACAGCCACACAAGATTAAAGCTAATTATTTGATGTCAATCCCAAAGAGTGATTGGGAAATTAAAGTATTTCTGAGGTTGGTCAGCTACTATTGCCAATTCATAAAGGATTTCTCTAGAATAAATGAGCCATTACTTCACTTATTTAAAGATCCAAAAAAGGATTCATGTTTACTGTTGAGGCACAAGAAACCTTTGATGAGGTTGCCTATCTGGTAGCTAGTTCAGTCTAAAATACTATGATCTCTGATCAGGAAATTATTATCCGGACTGATGACTTATTAATTGCAATCAGTGCTGATTTGAGTAAAGTGGATGATGATGAGGAAGAACATCCAGTGACCTATTTGAGCATAATGCTAATTCCAGTGGAAAGAAACTACACCGTGACAGAGTGCAAATGCCTTAAGGTGACTTGTGCATGAAAGCAATTTCAATTGTATACACAGGACTTTTTTAAAGTGGTAACCATCACTCATCTCTATGCTGGACATAACCTGAAGGAACCAAAGGGTTGATTAAAACACCAGGTTTAAAAACTAAGAGCCTTTAATTTTTAGATAATACACTGGGAAGGAGCAGCACACCAAATTGCTGACGGAAGATCAAGAAGCCTGCCATCCAAATTGTCTTTCATCAAGTATATGAGTTATTCCAGAGATTTATTAGAAGAAATTTTGGTGAAAACCTCTGAGAAATTCAAGGTGTGCTAAAGAAAGCAATGGAAAACACCAAATTGAATAATGAACAATTATACAAAAATATTTGACAAAAAATAATATAATTTGTAAGGCCATCAGAGAAGGCGTAAAATATCTGAGCTGCACACAAATTTGTTTGCCAAGGCCTAAGAAAAACCATGGACCGTTTTTTGCCAGTTATATTACCTGTAATTGATCAACAAAGTTGTTATCAACCATCTTGCCTGTTGCGTGGAATTCTAACAACACAAGCCTCATAAAGAATAAAATAGGATTTTGGCTAGTTTGCCCTGAATTCTATTGGCACATGGTGTCAATAGACGGTATGGGACCCCTGAGTGACAGTACTGGGGAAAGAAGTACATAATAGTGCCAATAGAACATCTGACTATATGGGTAGAAACAAAAGCCTTAATATAAATGGATGCTACAAGAACAGCAAGATTTATCCTGGACCAAGTGGTGTACTGGCATGAATTCCTGAAAGTTTTATTGATTGACAATGGAACCAATTTTACCTCATATGTAATCCCAAGGCTAAATGAATTGATGGGATTCAAGGAGTGGTTTCCGTTCCATATCAGCCAGAAAAAAATGTAATGTTAGGGTGACTTGATGGACCGTTAACTGTGATGCCGAGAAATTGGTCGCAGAAAAAGTTTTTATTGGTGAACTAATCAGTTTTCAGTTAGCTTTGCCTAGAATATCAGTCACTATATGGCAGCAAAGAAAACTCCCATTAAAACTAATATACTGATAAAGGGCATCATTACCGCCTATCTTGTATTTTGCCATAGAACCAGCTTTCTGGATGAGTCCAGATCAATACCTGAACTGAATGGCAAGTTTTATGATTGAACTTCAATAACATGCGTTTGATGCCACATTGCAAAGAAGAACCAAAGCAAAGATGATGGATGATAACTAAACCAATAAAAGAGTACCATGTCAGGGATAGGATAGCCTATTATGATACCATTTTTTAGAAGAAGAAATAAGTTTGATGCTTTGTGACCAGTCCATTTTAGATTTTTTTCAAGTTGGCGACAGATGCCTATATGATCAAGAACATTGCTGATGGTTTTATAGTAAGCTGGGTCAATACTATGTATCTAAAGGTATTGGATCTAGGGGGATAATAAGTTGCAATGTTTTCAGAGGACCATTGAGCCTATTAGAATAGGTTCAGTTCTGGTGTGTTGGTCAATTCTTAAGATGGTACCATTGATGCAGGATAGTTTGTAAGTCTTAAAAATATACATCTGAACCATGATAGCTGGTTAAGTGCAAAAAAGAATCTCTGAACCAGAGTAGGGGAAAAAAGAAGGTCTTTTAACAAAAATATAAATTTAAGTCCCTTTCCGTTTTAAGGCAACAAAAAGACATATAGAAAGGTTAAGAAATAAATAAGATAACAATATATAGAGAAAATTTTAAATAAAAAAGCCAAAAATACAAAAATATCAATATCAATTTTTATCAATCATCAAAAATCATCTCAAGTATTACCTTATGTTTTCAGTTGGACCAACTAGGGCTAAAACTGGGTCTGCCGTGAGTAGTCCCAAAGCGCTGGAAAGAATAAGCACATTTGCAGGATCAGGACAGTGTAAAACTGGATTTGCTGTAAAGAGACCATAGAAAATTAGTCTCATTCTGGGTAATATAGGGACCAAGGAATTGGAGAAGCCACCCAAGAAGATCCTTTAAACGATGAAGTGGAATATAAACCCAACCTGAGGAATATAAACTTTTTGCCCTTTTTTCAACAACAGCACTTGAACTAGGCTGGCACACCTGGGGTTGTGGGAGCCACGCTCTGCAGAGGCAGCACCAAGGAGGACACAGAAAGGAAACTCATTGAGAAGAAGGAATTACACAGAGACACATGAGCAAGGAAAAGAAGAATTACTACAAGTTTTCCAATCTAAAACATGCAGGATGACTCAGACAGGATTAAAGAGGCTTATGATTTTGGGAAAGCTTTATTTCTGGATAACTTGGTCAAGAGGGGATGTGTTGTGATTTTTGCCCACATTACCCAGCTTAATGATTTATAGTAAATCTGCTTGTCCACTAGGGGATGTATCTCACTAGTGGATGTGGGAGTTATTAATTATAAATGTCGGAAATTTGCCTTCCAAGCCTCAAAAGAAGAACTTTGCGGGTCAAAATCCGCCTAAACGTGAAAATGTTGGCCATATAAGAGTTTGCAATGATACAAAATTCGCTTTTCATTCTACCCTGACTTATTAATAAAAAAAATCATAAAAATCCAAGCTTTAAATTAGTAAATTTTTATTGAAATTTTTCAAGACTTTTGTTAGATCCAGCAGCGTTAGCAGCAGCGTTGGCACCAGCGAGCACCAAAAAAGCTGGATTCCTAAAATGGTGCATACTACAGGGGACCCCTGTACTCAAAAAATAGTTGCACTTGAAAAGCAACTAACCAGTGTTTCATCCCGCCTTAAGGTTCTTGAGCAGCGCCCAGTTATACAAAACCCCCCCTCTTTGAGATAAATTCACACCTGGTGAGGGCAGTATTTCTTCCTTTCTCTATGTTTATGAATCTGTTATGGAAGGAGCAACTGACCAACAAAAATTTCCAGTATATTACACCCTGTTTAAGCCGTTTAGCTCAAGATCATGGTCTCTTCCATAGTTAACCTCAGCACTTTGATGGAGGTTAAGAAAGCGCTTATTGATGACTTTGGCTCCCAACAGAGTTTGCAAAGTCAAAAACAGGCCTTCATGTGCCTTGGTTTAAAAAGGAAGGAATCTATTACCTCTTATGTTGAGCGTTTCTATCTAAAAGCCCAACCTCTGTTGCATGCCAAAATGCTCTCACTCAATGAGGAAATTTCAGCTATCTTGGCTGTCTTAGCATCTAATCCTCCCTTGGTGATGTATCTCTCTTCTGTAAAGCAAACTTCTACAACTGTACGGGAAATCAAGGAGGCCTTATTAGCAGTTGCTGATATCTATGAGCTTGACCCTACCCATGGATGTTTGAGTAACGCAGTTACTTCAACCAAGTTAGCTTCTACTACAGGAGTTAACATTTGGATACCTGTACTTCCGACGTTGCCAGCAAAAACGGTTACTCCTTCCTATACCAATAAGCAGATGGTACTGGCTGTGACAGAGCATTGCATCTCTGCACCTTCAGACCAAAATACTCAGTCAGTGAAAATAGTTGAACCTTTACCATGTCTATCTTATTCTTCAAAGCCTGCTCTCTCGCATAAACCCATTTCTTGGGTCCCAACACTCCCGCTAACAATGGGTTATATGACCAGGTCACAAAGGCTAAATCTTTTTTCACAAAAGCATATGGACACTGAAAAACCAAAATTGTTGAAGATAAAGTACCTTCCTCTCCAGAGCTATCCCCCTCAGCCCCTTATATGAACACCTCTAAGATGAAGCCTATATCTTTGAGGCAGCCTCAACTCTCTGCTTATAACAGCGAAACTTAAGCGGTGGAAATTACAAATCCTCCCCCAAAAGTTAATAAGTTGGATGAACAACCACTTGACTTATCATCCCCTAAGGGTAGGCCTGATCCTAACCCATCTCCTATGAGATTCCTAACCTGCATTGATAACCCTCTGATGATGAGTCTGAGGGGGTGATGAATATGTTGGTCATCACTTTTTAGGAGCCCCAGGGGAAGTGGAAGTACCTGATCGTTTCTATCTTAAGAGTTAATTAGCTAAGATCCCTTGTCACACTTATCTTCGGTATGTGGTAAGGGGTCTCAAGATTATTGACACTGCTATTGACGCAGACCTGTTCATTGCTACATTTCTCAGATCTACCAAAAAGTGCTTACCTTGCAGACTATCCAGGAAAATACCCTGAAACTGCAAAAAGCCTTCACTCCACTTTTAATCTAAAAGAGGTCCTCGCTCTTCCCCTCTCCTTGGGTGGTACTTTAACCAAATTGGAGGTTGTTGTTAACGGAGTGTGGGTTAGAGCTATCCTTGGCACTAGATCCTCGGTGAACATTGTGTCAACCAAGCTCATGAAGAAAATTAAACTGACCCCTGACCTTAACTAAACTAAAGATTTTGAAACTGTGGGCCAAACAACACCTGATCCATAGGAGCCTACTCTTCTATGCCATACAGTTTAGGAAGCTTCTCTTGTCAGCTCCAGCTGTGGCTTTAACTAATAATACCCACGATTTCATCATTGGAACTAATTTATGCTCAAATATTAAGGTGTTATTAATTTGAAGCAGGGCTATCTCACCCTGCTTAACTATGAGGTTCCTCTGAATCTGTATAATGATGAGCTCAGTAAAAAAGTTTACGTATGCACCGTTAAGTATCCCTCCTCCACTTTATCTCTGCATTACACCACGGCAGGACGGTATATCAAACTGTTGCCACCCTCAGTGGACGCCCTGGAGGGTATCCCTTTCTATGCTTCTGAAGAGGTGGTCATTAAGGCTGGGGAACAAAGAGTAGTTGACACGAAGACTACCATGCAAATCCCACACAACTGCATACTGCACCTCATTAGCATAGATGGATTTAATCCTTTCAAGCCCAGAGGTTTGCCAGGCATGTTAGACACCGCCTATCATCGGATTATTATCCTTTCGCTATGGAATTTCACCAAGAAGGATATAGAGGTAAAAAAGCATCTGGAGATCGGAAGAGGCCTGCTGATACCCATTGAGGACATCAAGCAAGTCCACTGTATTGGGTCTATAGCAGATATGGTCTTACCTGCCGACCAATCCATATGTACCCTACCTTCTGTACAGATCTATAATGAACTAACCCCAGCTGAGCTTGATAAAGTCCACATCTTACTTGAGTCCTACAGCGACATTTTCTCCAAATCCTACAATGATTATAGGCATATGAAGGGGTGAATGCATATGATTGACGTTAGTGATGCTAAACCTGTTTGCTCCAAGTCCTACCACAAATCAAAAGTTGAGAAGCTACAGAAGCTGATGGAGCTCAAAAAGCTGCTGGATGCTGGATTGTTGGTGCGTCACAAAGTCCTTGGTCCTCCCCCTTTTACTAATAAATAAGAAAAATGGGGGTCATTGGGTATTGATGGACAACTGCAAATTAAACAACCTCACCAAAAAGGATAGTTAGCCTATCCCACGCATTGATGACGCTCTGGCCCAACTTTCTGGGTCTAAATACTTCTCTGCCATAGACCTGGCTAGCAATTATTGGAAAATGGACCTTTCTCCACAAGACCAGGAGAAATGTGTACTTATCTGCAGTGAGGGTCTCTTCCAGCCTACTTGACTCCCACAAGAGCTGTGTAATGCACCTGCCACTTTCCAGCGAGCAATGGATCATATTATGCAGGATCTAAAATTAAGCTTTGTCATTGTCTATCTCGATGATATCAAAATATTCTCTAAGACTTTTAATAAACATCTCGCACATCTAAAGAAGCTATTTCAATATCTATGGGCCTCTAATATCAATTTGTAGCCCTCTAAATGTAAATTTCTCCAGAGGAAGCTGGATCTCCTTGGACACTCTAACTTTCAAGATGGGATACAACCGCTTCAAGATAAAGTTGAAGTGATATCCAAGATCCCTGCATTTAAAACCCTTCGTGATATCCAGGTATTCTTGGATATGATGGGGTGTTGCCATCAACTTATACCAAAATTTGCGCAGCTCAGTGAGCCCTTAGTAGGGCTCTTAACTAAGAACACCCCTTTCCATAGGGGTGCTGTACAAAAAGTCGCATTTGAGACCCTAAAAGCACTGTTACAAAATCGACTAATACTCCACCACCTTGACTACAGCAAACCCTTAATGTTGTTCACGTAAGCCTCTGACTACGCTGCTGAGCAATATTATCCTAATTGGATAAGCATGGAGTCAATCATCCTGTGTCTTACTTTAAAGTATGTTTTCCAAAGCTGAGAGTAATTATAGCGTCACGAAAAGGAGTGCTTGACTGTCCTGCTTGCTGTCAAACACTTCCGCCCATTCCTATATGGTACTTTCTTCAAAGTAATTAAGGACCACGCTTAATTGAAGTGGCTGAAAAATATGAAAGATCCCTTAGGACGTTTATATAGCTATACTCTTAAGCTCCAGCATTATGACATGACATTGAGCATTAAACTGGCAAATGCCATATGAACGTTGATGGGCTGACGTGGCTACTTGTCCTTCATCTTGACAATAGCGAGGCTGAGCGGTAGCATGACCTCCTAATGACTCCTGACGCCAGGGGACGAAGATGAACCAGTACAGAAGATGCTTGCTCGGCACTCTCAAAATACAAAGGTGGAGAATGGCAAGTCATATAAGAAAGTAGGATTAGATTGGCTGCCTTACCTCCGGCCATCTGAGTGAGTGCCTGTCTTTTTGAGTCACACATGCTCATGGAGCATGGCGGAGTATGTAAAACCTACAAGTGGATAAAAGAGCGATACTATTGGGAGGGCATAATGGAAACCATAACTGGTGTCTTGGAGGCATGCCTAACCTGTAAAAAACAAACCAGCTTCAAGACCTGATATCAGTATCAACCTATGACGACCCACCAACCCTTCCACACCATAAGTCTGGATGTGGTAGGTCCTCTTCCTCAAACTACAGTGGAAATCGCTATATTTTTGTTGGTATTGGTCATTTCACCAAGTGGGTTGAAGCTGTTGCTCTGCCCGCTCAGACATTTAAAGCCACGGCCACGTTTTTGCACCAGTATATCTTCACACGGCATGGGTGCCCCCAGGTCCTCCTATGTGACAATGGGAAAACTTTACTCCCCAAGTGGTAAAGTTCCTCTCAACTTCTATGGGAGCTCAACAACTCTTCTCAGCCCCATATAGCCATACACATATGGTGCGGTAGAAAGAATAAATGGGACCCTGGTCTCAATCTTGCACAAAATGGCCACCTCTGACCCTCTCCACTGGGATCTTTATTTGCCTAGTGCACTCATAGCCTATCCTATCAGCTATCATAACATCCTCTAAATGTCCCCCTTCTGGGTGTTATATTGGCGAGAACTGAAAGTGCCAGCACTTTTAGCTAAAATATTTTCTCTGATAGACTTATCCTAAAAAGACATGAAAAAGTTGGCTCAACATATCATCCAATTACAAGCAGAGGCCAGTACTAACTTAGCTAAGACTTTTACTAAAGAATGCCAAGCAGGGAATGAGCTTAGGGCCCCTTTCCCCTCATTCCAAGTATCTGACTTGGTACTTTATTATCATAACCAAATCACACCAAGAAGCGAAAAGATCGGTTCTTTCTGGGAAGGACCTTTCTCAGTCACACACAAATGAGGGGATGAGTTTAATTTTGTCACTCTCCTACAGACTCACCATTAACAGCATTCATGGCTGTTTCTTTCGTCCCTACTCACCCCCAACAATATATGTTAACTATTGTTTGGAGAAATATTCCTAGTGAGTATCTAGTAATTTGCCATGTTTGATCTACCAGAAAGCCAATGTTTCATTTTATGAAGATCCAGGCTTTAAACAAGTGATTAGGTTGTCAATTGTACTATTGATAATTTACCTAATTTAAGGATTCTGATTGGGTTTCGTCACTGATCAACTATGGATTTTATGAAATTCTAGGTGAGTGATGCCATCTGCAATATGCAACTTGAGAGTTAAATTTTTATAGATCTACATTTTTTAGTTTATAGTAAAAGCTCGTTACCAAAGCAGGTCTTAGTCCAAATAAGGGTGATGTCAGGATTTCTACCAAAATTAATATTTTTGTGTATCTGATGAAGGGAATTAATAACAATCTAAGGATATAGTCAAAACCATCATTGGGGATAATCTCTGACTAAATTCCAGGCCTCCTGATATTGGTGTTTGAGGGGGTGGAAGACGAGTCAGTAGGGCGTACAGCTACCAACCTGAAGGTTGTTGGTTTGATTCCTACCCTTTGCACATTGATTGGGGTGCCAGCTAAAGGAAGTTATTGGCGGTTAGTAGGTCTAATAACACGAAACCCTTACCCATGACATAACCAGAAAAATCCTTGTCCTGATCCAGAGGTGGAAAACTTTCTTTATGGAGTTGACCCTGCTAAAGTTTCATGTCAATTATTTCTTTCTTTATCTCTTTATGTAATGCCTATCCCCTTGTAATCTTGCCTTGAATAAATAAATAAATATTGGGGTCAAACCCAACTTGTGCATATGAATATTGATCAACTGAAACCTCCCAATATTTGGGTTCAAAACCAATCTATGCAGCTTATGATTTTGTTTGACAGATGTGACCAGAGTGCTACAGATTCCCCGATTGGTAATGAGTATAGTCCTTAGCTCAGAAATTATAAGAGATTTATTTAATAAAAACTCACTGATCTTCCTTATAATCATGTTTATAAGCAAATTAAAGTTTACATTCTCTTATGCCATTACTTAATTTGGCTTACCTCTAATAATTTAGGGATGAAAAACATCTTTAGTATTTACCAATCATAAACTTTATCCTGAATGAAGACTTTTCATTAATAAAATGTAAAACTTATAATCCATAACCTAGAAACTTTGGGTCTCCTGGCCATAAAAATAAAAGGCAAGTGATATAACTCCCACTTTATCCCAATAAAACTGGTGCTCCTTGCCAGATATAACTGATTATACATTGAAATTTCTTACAATGAACAAAAATTTGGCTTTGGATACCTCCTCAGATAGTGACACCACCATGTCAATGACAGGGCAATTTATACACATGGGAGAAATGACAGTGACATGCAACCTTCTATTCCCCACATCTTTTGAGGTAAAAATCCCAATTCCTTCTGCGGAGCAATATCAATTACAATTATCAGACTTCACTGAAGCTCTCCAGCTGCTTTTTCAGGGTCTTCATTACCAGAGGCTGAGCTAATAGAAGATAAGCTCTTGCGGTACTGGCCCTTATGATGAGTTTGGATGATAGTTCCTCTCTTGACGGAGACAGGTTGGAGCTGGACGTTTGTAACGCTATTTGAGTCAATTTGTACATTCCACCTTGTAAATCTACTACAAGTAGCTTGGTTCCATCATCAGGAGCCACTCTGACATTTACAGTTATAAGTGACGTTATATTCACAGCTCCTCCAATTCTATTAATCTGCCTCTCTTTGACAGTGAAAACTGAAACGCTATATTGGAAAATCAGCAACTTATCAACGAGATGCAAGTAATATTAATCATCTGGATGAGGAAATTATGAGATTCATTCAAATGGAATTCTCAAATTGTTTTAGTCAATAAAAGGCGTCATCCATAATCAGGTCAGAGACCGTACCCTTGAGTTACAAACCAAAGTTGATAAGTTTATGACCTCCATGGATGAACGCCTCTGTTTTTTGGAAGAATTGATTTATGAAGTACGCGACACCCAGGATATTCTTTGTTTTTCAGGACAACCAGGAATTCCTGGCAAGCACAGAGCCCCTGGTCATTTCAGACAATTGGTGGACAGGGATTCCCTGGTCCCACTGAACCGCTGTGACCTCATGGACCTAGCGCTGACCCTGGAATCCCTGAAAAACGCCTCCAGTTGTTAATTTGGCAAGTTCAAAGTTTTTTTTCTAACTAGGACGCGTAGCTCAAATAGCGCAAATCACTTAAGATGGAGTGCCTCTTTTTCCTGAAATTACCCTAAATGCTTATTATGTCGCCTTGGGAATATAGTAACTTTATCTGCAGTTGTACTCAGCTTATAGCAAATAATGCTTGCCACTTAGCAACACAAAAACAAACTATAAGATTTGACTACCAATTTAAAAAAAATAAAATTTGGCATTTATATCAGCTCATTGTCATGAAATCGGCTCTTTGTGCTGCCCAAAAAAAATTTATAGATTTAGTAATCAAAAATATTAATGACATATTAAGTCAAAAAAGCTCTTCATCCTTACGAATATTCCTGAAATACCGTTTCTTCTTTAGTTAAAAGAGCGCTCTTGGTGTCAGTTTTGTGTCTTTTAGTCTCAAAATCCCTAAATGGCACTTATAAACCCTCGTTCAAAGAGAAGTATGTCCTAGGAGAAGGGAGAATCTTCTCTTTCCTATATCGTAACGAAAGTTGCTGTGGTAGAAGCCACCAACAACTAATGGATTAACCATCTATAATACTGTCTTAGTCTTGTGGCTCAATACATTATGGTCCCTCATTTGTTGCTTATCATACTTGGAGTGAAGCCAAGACTGCTTTGCTTCTAAAATTTGTTAGTGACCTAGCCTTGTCCACTCAAAACTTTTATGGGAATAAGCCTTAATCATTAAGAGACCATCAATGAGTTTGCCATCGATTTTTATTTTGAGGCTCAAACATTGGTTGCAGGGATAATCATACATTATACAATTCTATCAATGCCTCATTTTTGCATTTAAAAGTATGCTAATATATTACTCTATCTTAAAGCGGTTGAGTCTAACTTGACATCTCTTCCCATATAAAAGAAGCCAAATTTGGATATTCCTGCCAAACTATTAAACCCACTGATTCACCTAGTTTTAATAATAAGTCAGCCCCAAATGTTAGCAGCTACACCCCCAATTCTCCTAAACTCAAATCATTTTACACTTTTTTTGCAAGAAATACAGCCAGACTGTAAACTTTTGTTGCACTCTGAATAGTAATGCGGCAAAATATCACTCAATATAGGGCTTGAGGCTCCCTATGGTGAAGACAATCAAGTGCCTTAAGATCTTTTTTTAGCTATAATTTCATTCCCAGCAACTTGGGATGTTTTGTGTTAGCTGCGGCTGCAGAAATTTATGTTCCTCATTCTATCCAAGGAATTGATTATTTTCAACTTTCTTATTTTACATTGGCCAATTACCTAAACAAATTTTTGTTGGTCAATTCCTCTATGAAAAGACAAGCGTAAGCAGAAAAACCTTCAAACACAAAGAAAAGCCCTGATGTTGGCTGCAGCAAAATCTACTACTTGCTTTATTACAAACACCTAATGATAGTTTATTAGATGTTACATCTCAGTTTGTCTCTTTGGTGATTCAAGTAGAAGTAATCATTCACAAGACTAATATCCTAGCTATAAATGATACTGGTTCACTGATTAACGTTATACCCTACCTACTTATCCAAAAATAATAATGGCTCTAGTTTTGATTCAAAGAGCTGAATATGAAACAGCGGGTAATCACTTAACATAGATGATCAAAGTGTATTCGTCTCTACTCTCCAAGTTTGAAAAACTTTGTATTACTGCCCCTGCTATTGCATTAGAAATAATAATTATGATTTGCTTATTGGAGTTTAATTGATGCGGGAGTTCAACTGCTTTATCAACCATAAAGAAAAATACCTTTCGCTATTAGGGTATTGAATTTTTTTATTATTCAAACTCCCAGTAAAAGGTATATATGCTCTAAAAAATGAATCCTTAAACATCCTTCTTCTATTTGTAAAATCAAATATCAAATCTTAAGAGGGAAATTTAAAGTTAAACTCTGAAGTTTTGGTTTCAGAAGATGGTATACCTCTATATGCCCCATCCTATTAAGATACCTTCTGGCTTTCAAGTTTATAATGTATATGTGAATCAAGATTAATATGCCTACTAAATAAGTTTTAGAGATAAGTGGACATCCAAACTCCTCTATCAAGGAAGCGTTGACCTGACCTGGAATTTTGGATCCCACATATGGAAAATCCAGTCTATCTCATGAGGAAACCTAACAAATCGAACCCTCCAAGTCCCTTGGTATGCCCTATCACTTATTTAATATCATGTCCCATTAGATATTGCCGTCTTGAGTTGGTGAAGCTCGTTAAAAAGATTTAGGGGTCTAATAAGCTCCCCACAATAGCTCAGGTCAAAACTTAAAAGTGGAGAAAATCCGCCCTCAATGAACTCCAGAATGTTGAAGGACTCCTTGAGGAGTACTGCAATATTTTTTCCATGGGACCAGTTTACAGAAAAAGGTTGGGGTAATCACCAAATTGAGATGGAGGAATACCCTCCATTTGTATCTTGGCATACAGAAAATCTAGAGTCGAAAATCTTAAGTGGCCCTAGAGCTATAGCAACAGTTGGAAGCAGGATTACTTAAGCCTATTATAAGCCGCGGGCTTCCCCGCTCTTACCAATTCAGAAGAAGGATGGTGGCCACCGTGTTTTCATAGATTATTGCCAACTAAATATTTTTATACAAAAAGATAACTATCCATTGCCACATATAGATGATTCCTTTTGCTCAATGTCAAGTTACTATTATTTTCAGCTATAGATATTGCCTGTGGGTACTGGAAGGTCGACTTATTGCCTGGAGACTGTGAAAAATGCGTCCTCATTTCAAGCAAAGGATATTTGATCTAATTGAAAAGCCGCAGGGGTTATTTAACGCCCATGCCACCTTCCAATGATCCATGTATGGACTCTTAGGCGAGTTAAAACGATTCTGTGAGCTAGTTTATCCCACTGAATTACCTTTTTTGAGAACTTTTACAGAGCATATGTCTCATCTAAGGAAAGTCTTCCAGAAATTGTTAAGCTTCTCTAAACCAAAGCCATCAAAATGCTCCTTTTTTCAAAGCGAAATGGCTTTTTGGGCCTAAAGGTAGGTAAAGCAAGATTATCCCCTAATAGATGATAAGGTCAAGGCCATTTTTAAGATGTCCCTCCTAAATTCCTATATCATGTACTGGGTTTTTAGTTATGATAAGATATTATTGCCAATTTATTCCAAAATTTGCCAGTACTTCCGAGCCTCAAATATATCTAATGAAAAAGGGTATACTATTTAATGAAAAGAAGAGAAAAAGCAGGTGTTTGACCTGTTACATTTAGCTCTCTCACACTCTTCAGTAACCATACATCCTAATTTCAGCAAACACTTTTTACTTATTACCTATGCTAGCAATATATATATAGGGGCTGTATTATATCATAATGACGAAAACTTAGTGGATCATTCCATTGCCTATTATAGCAAAGCCATAACCAGAGCTGAACGCAACTGTGTGTTATGGAATGTGAATTCTTGGCAATACTAGTGGATATTAAAAATTTTGACCCTATTTATATGGAAAATCATTTTACCATAATTAATGATCATACTTAAATGCGATGACTGCAACAAATGAAATATCCTGACATGAGGTTAGCCCAATGTGCAGTAAAACTTCAAAACTACGACTTTTCCATTATTAATCAACCAGAACCCATACACCAAAATGTGGATTGCCTATCCACGCTCTTTATATTAACTTTAACTGTCCCTGAGGAAGATTAACTCTAAAATCTCTTAACCCAACCACATTTATGGAAAAGGAGTATTCAATTTCTTAAAAAACATTAACAAAATTTTATTGACCTCCAGTTTAGAAACGGCAAACTGCACAAACTTTAATCTCAAAAAAAGTTGTTTAAATAAACCTTAATCCCTACTGACATCATATTGGAGGGACATCTTCAAGTTGGCCATGAGTGAACTCACAATTTTTACCAGTGGCTCAAGACTCAATGCTATTAGAAAAGCATGCTTATCACAATGTGAGATGTATCATAATCCTTGTTAGATTCCAACCCAAATGGCAGATTGGGATGAGTCAGATCATGGGAATCGATCCTGATCATATCAAAAAGCTTAAACTTCTGTTGGGGATAATTTCTGACAAAAGTTGACAATTATTGAAGTCAGAGATAAAACCTTAATGTCACAGTCAGATCATGCTTCCTCTGAGATGCCCAATCTCAGGGTTTAACTCAAGCCATGAGGCAAGCACAAGCAAATCAACTGAGATAATTGGGCTTTAACAAAGCCCCATTTTGTTTATTTTATTATGTCTAGGCTTGGGCTGCTTTTGCTTCCCTTGCACGCCTTTCCAATTACCATTATATAGCCGGTATTAAGCTAATAAATTTAATGTTTTTTCTCCTTTTTGCAATTTTAAGTTAAAAATTGACATGTTTTATTAGGAATTGCCTCTCCTAACGCAGTATCTGGAAAAAACTTCTCAACCAAGAGAAGCATAAGACAGGCAATCCAACACCCTGAAACTTTGGGCCCCTGGCTTTAAATTATCGAGGGATTTAAGGTATTACACTTGTGGTACTGACAAAAATGGTGCTCCCTGCCAGGTACACCTCATTTTCTCAGTGTATATAATAACTAAAAACCCAACTATGAACGATAGCAATCTGGAGTCCGATCTCATTTTAGATTAGGAATACCTTAAACTCTTGGTTAAATTCCCTGCTATGATTCATGGGATGGAGAAACGTATTCTCACCCTTAAGCAACACCAATTTGACCTTTGAGATGCACCTACCGAGCTCAAAAGCAAAATTTGACAGTTATCCCCTCTTTTTGCACCAAACTAGCCCTTCATGCCACCCATGATTGGGTAGACTCAATAATTGGGGATATCAACACCTCAAAAATTATAGTGGACGCCCTCCAACCATATAAAACGTCCGGCAATAACAATTCACCTTTAGGTGAAAATAGTCACCTTATGTCAATAAACTTTGTTTGACCATTAACCCTCTAGTGGCATGTTCAAACCGTCGTCCAAAGAGAAGTACATACTGGCGAAGGAAGTATCTTCTCCTTCTTATTTTCTTATGAAAATGCTATGGAAGAAGCCACTGACACCCAGCAACTTAAACACTTGATAAAGTATCTTAGCCGTATGGCTTAAGACATTATGGTCCCTCATCTGATGCATTACTGTACTTGGACTGATGCCAAGGCTGCCTTGCTTTGGGAATCTAGTAGTAACATTACGTTAAATAACAAAAACAGACCTTTATGGGTATCAGTCTTAATCAAGGTGAAACTATCACCAAATTCGCCCACCATTTTTACTTTGAAGCACAAACTCTGATTGGTGGGAAACATCTTACATCAGACAATGCCATCAGCGCTGTGTTTTTAGCGTTTGAAAATATGCCTAATATCTTACTTTATCTTAAAACGGAGAAGTCTAACTTAACGTCACACCTCCATTTTAAAGAGGCTGAATTGGAAATTCCGGCCAAACTGCATAAATCTGCTAGGTCACCTCATTTTAACACTAATAAGCCCCAGTCCCAAGTATTGGCCATTACACTCCCCAATTTACCTACACCTGAATTATACTGCACTCACTGCAGAAGAAACAACCACACTGTAGCTGAATGTTGTATCCTTCAACATATGTTGGCAAAAGATCCGTCAGGATAGGGAAAGAGGCTCCCAATGCTGACAGAAAACAAGTGCCGCAAGACCCTTGTTCTATTTCTAGCTATATCCCCAGTACTTCCGGTTGTTTTGTGTTAGCTTCCTGATCAGAAGTTATAGTCCCTCTGTCTATTCAAGAAAATAACCTCCAGCTTTCCTACTTCTATGTTGGTCAGTTACCCAAACAAACCTTGCTGGTCAGCTCTTCTATAGAAATCTAAGCCTTAGCAGATAAAAATTTTAAACGCATTGAACAACCCCAAGCTTAGCCACATCAAAATCTTCTGCTTGCTTCACTGCAAATCCCTAATGACATCTATTAGTTACTAACTACCAATCTGGATCATCGGTGGTTTTAGTTGAAGTAGTCCATAAGGTAAAAGTCCTGGCAATAATTGGCACTGGTTCTCTGATTAACGCTATTTTCTCCCGGCTTATCCAAAAATTAAAAATGGCTCCAGACTTGATTCATGAAGCTGAATATGGGACAGCAGGTAGTCATTCTACTAAGGCGATAGGAGCATATTCTGCTTTACCCCTTTGTTTTGGGAAGTTATTAATTACTGCCCTACCGTTGCACTGGAAAACAATAACTACAAGTTGCTTATTGGGGTCCAACAGATGCGGTAGTATAATTGAAATACCAACCACAAGGAAAAATACCTATTCCTGCTAGGGTATCAAATTCCATTGATATCTGAGCTCTCCGTCAAAAATAAAGGAACTCCTAAAAACTGACATGCTTCTTCAGATACCCAACCTACATTTGCAAAATTGAGTATTAAGTCTTTCAGGAAAAACTATGTTACCAACAGAGGCTGTGGATGCTGAAGTGGGGATCTCACTTTATACCCCTCATTCTATTACAATAACATCATGCTCACAAGTTATTGTAGATATGGGGATTCAGATTATTACCCCTCCTGATCAAATTTTGGAGCTTAGTGAACACCCAAACCCTTCCATTAAGGAAACGTTGATCTGCCTGGGGATTTTGGATCTTGCTTATGGGAAATGTATCTCTATTCTAAAAGAGAATTTAACCACCAAATCTCTCTACAGATCCCTCAGCATGCCCTTATAACTTATGTAAAGCTTAGTCCCATTAAGGATATTGCCAATGTAAATTGTTTTGGATCATTAAAGAATTTAGAATTCAATCCCCAACCCACAATAGCTTTGGTTGACTGTAGAACTGGGCTAAATTTACCCTGAACGAACGCCAGGATGTCAAAGACCTCCTCAAGGAGTATGATGATATTTTTTCCACGGGACCAAGTGACTATGGGAAAATGTCCAGGGTAATTCATCAAATCAAAACCAAAGATCACCCTCATTTAAATCCCAACAATATTGAAAATCCAAAGTGGAGGAAGCTCAAGTGGCTTAAAGGTTAAAGCAACTGTTGAAGCCAGGTTACTTGTGCTTTTCAAAAAGTCTATGGGCTTCCCCACTCTTATTTATTTGGAAAATGATGGTGGTCACTGGGTTGTTATGGGTTATTGCTGCCTCAACTCTATCACTCGAAAAGATTGTTACCCCTGCCACATATGGACGACTCTTTACGCTTAATGTCAGGGATCCACTATTTATCAGCTATGGATCTCGCCATTGGATGCTGGCAAGTAGATTTGTCACCAGAAGATTAGGCAAAATGCGCTCTCATCACAAGTGAAGGACTATTCGAGCCAACTCAAATGCCTCATGGGTTATGTAACACCCCTGCTACCTTCCAATGCGCTTTGGACTGACTACTAGGCGATTTAAATTGCTCCAGCATACTAGTTTATCTTGATGATATTTCAGTTTTTTTCAAGGACCTTTACTGAACATCTAAATCACCTCAGGCAAGTTTTCAGCAGTTATGGCAATTGGTGTTAAAGTTAAAGCAGTCAAAATGCTCTTTCTTCCAGAGTGAGATGGAATTTTTGGGTCATAAGGACAGTAAAGCTGGATATCCAAAGAATGATAAGGACTTGGCTATTGCTAAGATGACCCCCTAAATCCTTACGAGATTACAAGTTTTCCTAGGAATGGTAGGCTATTACCGCCAATATATCTTCCATTTTGCAGACACCTCTAAGCCTCTAGTGTATCAGCTGAAGAAACGAATACCCTTTCAGTGGAAAAAGAGCAACAGCAGGCCTTTGACCTGCTACGCATCTCTCTCTTACGCTCTCCAGTACTTATTTATCTGATTTTGATAAACCCTTCTTCTCTTTACTAATACTAGCGATATTGCCACCAGAGCCATACTCTCTCAGCATGATGAGAATTTAAGTAGACCGTTCCATCACCTACTACAGCAAGACCTTATCTAAAGCTTAACATAATTGTTGCATTTCAGAATGCAAATGCTTGGTGTATTATTGAATATTAAGCATTTCTGACCTTGTCTATATGGGAAACATTTCACTATAATTACTGACCATGCTTCCCAGCGATGGCTACAGCAAATGAAGGACACCAATGGGAGGTTAGCTTGGTGGGCGTTAAATTTTCAAATTATGACTTTTCCATTATCCACTGACCAGGGCCAATCCATCAAAATGCAAATTGCCTATCTCAACTTTACATCTTAACTATAACTGACCCTGAAGAGAATCTATTTTACGACCTCCAAACCCAACAACATTCTGAAAGGATGAATCCCTGACCTTCCAGAAGCTTTTACAAAAAATATCGGCAAAACTCCAAGTTGTAAAGTTCAATTGACAAACTTATGTCTAGACAATGGGTGCCTTATGTATGATCATAGGCTCAAACTGACACTATATTAGTTGGACGTTGGCAAGTTGGCCACGGAGGAATCTGGAAAAGCTACCAGTGCTTAAAACTCAATGTTATTGTGACGGAATGCTTGTTTTTATCCAGGATGTATTAGATTACTGTCTGGTATGTAATAGCCAAACTGGAACTAATCCCCACTCTCAACATCCAGCGGTACCACCATGTAACCATTCCATAATATTAGCATTGATGTTGTGAACCTCTTACTCAAGCCTCCAATGTTCATTGGTTCCTCCTACTAGCCATGGATAATCTAAATAAGTGTATTAAAACCCAATCACTCCACAAGGCTTCAGCAAAGGCTACCGCCACGTTTTATAATAGGATTATCACTCTCATGGTTGTCCTAATGTCATTCTTACTGATAATGAACAAGATATACTCTCAATGCTGGTGGAAGATTTAGCTGACCTGATGGGAACCACAAAGGTATTCTACACCCCCTACCATCCTGCAACTAATGGAATGGTAGAGCGGGTAATTGGTACACTAACTTCAACCCTCCATAAAATGGCTATGACTGTGGGAAACCAGCTTATTTTGCTCACTGGTGTGTTCCACCAGCTGGTTTCCACAAGTGTTTTTATAAAAGAAAATTTGAATAAAAGGCGCTATAAAAATGAGAATTATGATTTTTATTGAGTGCACAATAAAGGGAAAACGATACTCCTCTGCCTCCGACTATCTAGTGTTTAAAGTAATTTTGAAGGCTGAGGGGGAATTTGGGAACATGTTTGGAATAGCCTGCATGAGTCTGAATTAGGAAATATGCAGGAATACCGTATCATGGCTTGGGAACTCATGTCGGGCAGCGGAGTGAAGGAAGAGGAATTCTGATTGGCCCAAACATACCCATGATGTAACATCTTTATAAACTTGAGCCAATCTTCCCCTGAGAAAATTCTTACACCTTGGGGGACCCCTTCTAAGCCTTTAAAAGGGGGGTTCCCCGCGCAAGTGTGTTGAAGGACTTCATAAGGTCAGGGGATTTCTTTCTGTTGATTCCCCCGAGGTCCATGGTGTGGTCAGAGAAATCTGACCTGCTGATTTTATTAATTCCTGTACAGGTTTCAAACTGTTGATTCCCCAATTTATGGGGTTCCACCAAGAATTGGCCAGGACTTTTGGCCAATTTCCTCGACATTTTTAATATTAATTTTATTAAACAAGCTCTTAATGACATTGGAATATTGCAAATGGGCGACACTTCCCTTTTTCGGCAGATCTTGACCTACAGCATTATTATCTTTAGTCTGCAAAAGCAAATGTCTAATATCACCCCCTCAAGAATGCTGGGGGGCGAGTAGGGTCGAAGGAAACGGCCATGTATGCAATTAACAGTAATACCTTTAGCTAGGTTTTTGATAGAATACTTTTTTACTCGCTTGTAGATGATGACAAAAGGACCCTCCAAGATTGTTACAAGATTACCGCTTCTAGGGGTAATGCGATTATGGAAGTATAACACCATGTCAGAAATTTGGAAAGTGGGTAATGGGATTTTGGACTCATTTGCAGCCTACCCTTCTCTTGTTACAGTTGTGGCTATATTGGTCATAGTTTCATATTGACGTTGAATTATACGTTGAGCCAATCTACTCATAACTTCTCTGGTTCCTCTACTTTAGAAGAGAATACAATCTTAGCTAAGAGGGCAGGTATGCCTGGTTCCCGTCCATACAAGACTTGAAATGGTGACATTTTCAAAATCTGGTGATAGCTAATCTGGTATGCCATAAGAGCACTATGCAAATATTGATCCCAGTGAAGAGAAACAAATGAGGCCAGCTTTCTCAGAATGGAAACCAAGGTTCCATTTGCTCTTTCCACTGTTCCGTTAGTGGAGGGATTATATGGAGCAGAAAAGAGTTGTTATGCTCCTATATAAGTGGCCAGAAGTTTGACTACTCGGGAGGTGAAGTTCTTGCCATTATCACAGAGTAGTACTTAGGGGCAACCGTGATGGGAGAAGATGTGTTGATGTAAAAAAGTGGCGGTGGCCTTAGCTGTTTAGCAGGAAGAGCCACAGCTTTAACCCACTTAGTGAGGTGGTCAATATCTACTAGGATAAATCTGTTCCCACTAGTAGACTGAGGAAAGGGACCTATTACATTTAAGCTGATGGTATGGAATGGTTGTTGCGGGGTAGTTGGTTGATACTGGTATCTAGACTTGAAGCAGATTGCTTCTTACAAGTAAGGAAGGCTTTTAAAACATCAACAATAGATTCCATCTTTCCATCCTAGTAGAACCGATCCAGAATCCATTCATAGGTTTTTCTTGCCCCTCCATGACCTAGGGTAGAATGTGCTTCTAAGATAGCAGGTACACGTTCCGAAGGTCAAAATTAATGTAACCATTTAGTCCCCACCTGCTTATGCAACTTCCAATCTTCAACTTTAGTGTTATGGGAGTGCCATGCTAACATCTTCTGAATAAGCTCATCTCATCCTCCCATTCACTGGGGGTCATTAAAAGGTCATGTAACCTTTCTTCCTCACTGTTATCTAAGTGAAGGACTGGTAGACGGGCCAACCCATCAACATTCAAGTGATGGGTTCCAGCACGGTGTTTGACCTTCATGTCATAAGGCTGGAGCTTGAGAGCCCAGCGAGCTAGCTGACCAGTCAGATCCTTCTTATTCTGTAACCACTTTAGAGATGCATGATCAGTAACTATGGAGAAGGTAGTTCCATGTAGGAAAGGGCGGTAGTGCTTTACAGCCAACAGAACGGCAAGGCACTCCTCTTCTGTGACTCTGTAGTTTCGTTCAGCCTTTGACATCAACTTACTGAAGTAGGAGACAGGATGACCTACTCCGTTTTTATCCAACTGTGCTAAGATGGCCCCAACGGCATAGTCTGAAGCATCAGTGAATAAGTTGAAGGCTTTTTTATAATCTGGATGCCGAGAATAGGGCGTTGTTGCAGCAGTTGCTTCAGCATCTCAAAAGCAGCCTTCTGTACTGCACCCACTGGAAGGGAGTGTTCTTGGTTAATAGGCGGACGAGAGGTTCACTGAGCTGGGCAAACTTAGGGATAAACTGATGATAGTATCCCATCATTCCTAGAAATACCTGAATGTCTCGTAGATTCTTAAGGGGAGGCATCTTCGAAATTGCTTCAACTTTAACTACCATGGGTTGAATTCCTTTTTGCGAAATAGAGTGTCCAAGGAAATCAAATTTCTTTTGGAAGAATGTACATTTTGAAGTCTTCAGATTGATATTCGACTTGTGTAATCTCTCAAACACCTCCTTCAGATGATCAAGATAATCATGGAAGGTTCGTGAGAATACTGTGATATCATCAAGGTATAAGATGACACACATTAACTTTAGGTCCCATAAAATGTGTTTCATTGCCCGCTGAAAAGAGGCAGGCGCGTTGCACAACCCTTGAGGTAATTTTGTGGTATGGAAGAGGCCTTCACTAAAGATAAGAGCGCATTTCTCCTGGTCTTGAGGAGAAAGGTCCATTTGCCAATAACCACTAGCTAATTCCATAGCAGAAAAGAAATTAGAGCCCAAGAGTTGGGCTAAGACGTTGTCAATACAAAGAAGAGGATAGCTATCCTTCTTTTGAGGCTATTTAACCTGCGGTAATCCATGACTATCCAATGTCCTCCATAAGACTTTTTCATTAACAAGAGAGGGGAAGACCAGGGGCTTTGTGAAGGCACTATTAACCCGCATTGAGTAACTGCTGAAGTTCTGTCCTCATTTGCTGTTCTTCTACCTTGGACTTGTGGTAAGTTTTTGACCAAATAGGATGGGCATCACCCACATCAATGGTGTGGCACCGGCCATTCATGTGACCATAATCATTATCTGATTTGGAGAATATGCCACTATAGCCGTCAAGGAGAGTATGAACTTTGTCCAGCTCATCTGGGGTCAGCTCGTCTGAAATATGGACATTAGGCAAGTACACACCAGGTTATCCGTTGGCAGGCCCATATCCATCATGGAGCTAATGGAGTGAATCTGTTCAATATCTTCCACAGGGACTAACAATCCTCTGTTAATCTCCTAGTGTTTTTTCACGACTAAGTCTTTTGAGGTGAGGTTCCCCAACAGCAGCGTAATGGGCCTCTGGTAGGCTGGGTCAAGAATACCAGGCAATACCCGAGGCTCCAAGGGACTGACGCCATCAATACTAACAAGGTGCAACAAACAGTGGCGTGGGATACAAAGCGTAATTTTTGTGTCAACCACTCGTTGTTCCCAGGCTTGATTATGACCTCATCTGCAGCACAGAAAGGGATACCTTCTCTAGCCTCCACTGATTCAGGCAAATTCTTGGCGTTGCGCCTAGAAGTGTTGTATGACAAAGGTATCGCTGAGAAGGGGTATTCAACTAGGCAAGTGTACTCATGCTTACTGGACTCTTTATTGGATAAGACTAGCGGGACTTCATAGCTGAGCAACAGGAGGTAACCTTGCTTCAGGTTTATTATTCCCTCATACTCAATCATAAACTGAGTGCCGATGAGCATATCATATGCGTTGTTATTTAAAGCCACAGCAGGGGCTGATAAAATAAGCTTCCCAACTCGAATGGGAATTGAGGAATATGCCCCAATAGCACGGGCTTTGTTGGTGCCGGCGGTTCCAAATTCTTGCGTATACTCCAAGTCAGGTGCTGGCTTTATTTTTTTGATAAGCTTAGTGGAAATAACGTTGAGTGATGAGCTAGTGTCCAAGATGGCCAATATTCGGACCTTTTTAATGACCACTTCAACCTTAGTGAGCGTCCCTCCCAAGTTGGGTGACAAAACTAAGACCTCCTTGAGCCATAAGGTGTAGGTGAGTTTTCTAGCTGTCTCAGAGTATTTATTAATGATAGATTGTAAGGGATAAACACGCTGAAGAGGTTGAATCAATCCAGATAAGAATTGATCACCATCGCTGACAGTGTCAATCACTTGTGGACACCCTATGATTTGACTGAGGTATGTTTCCTCAGGGATGGTGGTCTTGTCTACTCCTCCAGAGTTCAAGTGATCAGGAACCTCTACCTCTGCGGGGGCTCCAAGTATGTAGTAACCAAAAACGTCATAGACCCCTCAGATTCGTCCCCAAAAGTATTCTCAACAACTGGCAAGGCCACGATGGAGGTAGGAGGGATGGCCACAGGAGATTGAATAGCCTATAGAGCACGCATTTACCAGCTTAGCTGGAGGGGTAGGCACAGCAGCTTTAGTGAGCTAGTGTGGACGGGTGGATGTTACTACTGTACAGGGGTTTGAAACATAAGTCTGAGTGGTAACCTTATTGAGTTGCACAGAGGTTTAGGTTTTTCAGGGGAGGTAGGCATAGGTGAGATCACCCTAAACTGTGCCTAAGGTGGTATTTCCATAATAGTAAAAGCTGAAGGAGTCACCTCAACTTCCTTAGATGTTGCTGTGAATGGAATTCGGCAACCTCTACTAACGCCTCCTTTAAGTCACGGATACTTTGGAATTAACGTTTTACTGAGATAATATGCTGGGCTAGAGAGGGCTGAGAAGCTAACACGGTTAACAAAACAGCAATATCATCATCTAGGGTGAGCATGTTAGAGGTTGTTAACCTTTGCGCAGCTAGGTAAAATCGTTCAGCAAAGGCAAGAAGTGATTCACCCTCATACATGCTAAAGCGCATAAAGGCCTGCTTTTCACTAAGTAGACTCTGCTTTGATCCAGATTCATCCAAATGAGCCTTTTTCACCTCTGCCCAAGTGTGCGAGGGGTTCAGGTAAGGTATTATCCTTCCTTGAGCTAGGCGACTTAAACAACAAAGAATGTGTCGAGCTTTTTGTTTATCAGTTGCGCCATACATGGCAGCTTCATAAACATACAAGAAAGTGACAATGTCTCCTTCTCCAGGGGTTAATTTGTCTTTTAGAGGAAGTTTAAGAGGGAGCTGTTCCAATGCTTCAAGACGTGATAAGGCGTAGGCTAGTTGCTCTTCAAGACAATGATTCTGGCTGTACAGGGGTCCCCTATAGTTAGAACCATTTTGTGGGAAACCAGCTTATTTTACTTGATGGTGCGTTCCACCAGCTGGTTTACACAAATATTTTTATAGAATAAAAATTTAAATAAGAGGCGCTATAAAAATGGGATTTTATGATTTTTATTGAGCGTATAATAAAGGGAAAATGATACACCTTGACCTCCGACTATCTATTATTTAAAGCAATTTTGAAGGCTGAGGGGGAATTTGGGAACATGTTCAGAATAGCCTGCATGAGTCTTAATTAGGAAATATGCAGGAATAGCGTATCATGGCTTGGGAACTCATGTCAGGGCAGCGGAGTGAAAGTGAATTCTGATTGGCCCAAATGTACCTGTGAGGTAATGGTTTTATAAACTTGAGCCAATCACCACCTGAGAAAATTCTTGAGCCTTGGGGGACCCCTTCCAAGCCTATAAAAGGGGGGCCCCATGCAGGTGCGTTAGATGATTTTTTTGGGGGTCAGGGGAGTGCTTTCCGTTGATTCCTCCAAGGTCTGTGGTGCAATCAGAGAAATATGACCTGCTGATTTTATCAATACTCATACGGGTTTTGAACTGGTGATTCTCCAATTAATGGGGTTTCATCGAGAATCAGCCTGGGACTTTTGGCTGATTTCCTAGACATTTTTATTATTAATTTTATTAAATGAGCTCTTAACGACATCAGAATATCACAAATGGCCAACATTTCCCTTTTTTGGCAGAACTCGACCTACAGCATCATTATCTTTAGTCTGCAAAGGCAAATGTCTGACAATGAATGACCCCCTTCATTGGCCCCAATACCTGCATAGTGCAATTATAGCCTATCATATTAGTTACCATCAAATTACTAAGATGTCGCCATTTTAAGATTTGTATGATAGAAATCCCCATCTGCCTTCCAAAGTCCAGGCGATGCTTGACCAAGCTTCTCCTGAAGTGCTTGAAGTCTCTATGCGAAGTATTGCAAAATAAAACTATAAGACTTCAGGCCCTGGCTGCCAAAAACCTGTCCGCCACAATTAGTAGAAAATATGCTAATTTAATGATAAGCATGATCCCCTACACCTTCCAACCAGGCGTCCTCATTTTATCTACCATCACCAGCCTGGAGGTCATGATCACAAACTGGGCACCATCTGTTCAGGGCCTTATCAAGTCATATATAGATGGGGCAATGAACACTCAATTGTAGATGTTGTTCAGGGAACAGTCATGACTGCGAATATAGCCACTACTCCATCCATTTCCCCCCGCGCCAAGATCAAGAGGGGTTATTTTCAGGATTCCCACCTGAATGGCAGATCCAGATGCATTAGATCATAGGAATCAATCCTGATCTGACCAAAAAGCCCAAACTTCTGTCAGGGATAACCCCAGATGAAAGTTGACAATTATTGAAGTTGGAGCTCAACTTTAAACATGACCAGATCATACTTCCTCTGAGCTACCAAACCTCGGGGTTCAAACCCAAGTCTTGAGGTGAGCACAAGCAAATTAACAGAGGTGATTAGGCTTTTAACAAATCCCAATTTGTTTATTTTATTAAATATAGGCTTGGGCTGCTTGGATTTTCCCTGAAACACCTCCCCAAGTACCATTATATAGCTGGTATTAAGATAATAAAATTTATAATTTTTCTCCTTTTTTGCAATTTCAAGTTAAAATTGACATATTTTTATTAGGAATTTTCTCTCCAGACGCAGTACCTGTAAAAAGATTTCTTGTCCAAGAGAAGCATTAAACAAGCAATCTAACACCCTGTAACAATATGTCCCCTGGCCTCAAAATATTGGGGGATACAAGGTATCACACCTGTAGTCCTGACAGTCCTGTCTGATATGTAAAAAGTCAAGCTGGACCTAATCCCAACTACAACATCCTATGGTTCCATCCTGTGGACTCTTCCATACAATTAGTATTGATGTTGTGGGACCCCTTCATAGAGCCTCTAATGGTCATCAGTTTCCAATCTAGCCATCGATCATTTAACTATGAGGACCAAAGCTGCATCTCTACCCTCAGTTTTGGCAAAAGCTATTGACCTATTCCTATATAATCAGATTAACACAGTCTGGGTACCATAACATAATTCTCTTTTATAATAGTCGTTTTTTAATCCTCACTGGTGAATGATTTAGCTAAACTAAAGGGATCTCCTTAGTTATCTTACCCCCTTAAAATTCTGCAGTAAATGAAATTGTAGTGTGTCAGTAAATGGTACTCTAACCCCAACCCTCCAGAAAATGGCCATTACTGGACCTCTTAATGGCCCAATATTTATATTTAATTTTATTTAAGTTACGCTGACCAGAGGACAACATTACCCGTACTCAATGAGCAAAAGAACCTTATGAATGGATGGACGGAATAATAAACCCAAAAACAAAACTTCCAACCAGGCGTGGAGTGGAATAATGCTAACCCACCATGGCAGAAGGTGAGGTGGGTTGGGAGACTCTTCTACAGACATATTCTGTACAACAGAATCATTGTAGTTGTATGATGGACAAAGTGGAGAGCCATAGAGTTGGGGCATCATCATGGTGGGGGTGGATGGTGATGACAAATTGTTCTCTTCTTCAAGATCAGCTTGGAAAATAGCTTCAACGAATTCCGCTAAGTGAAGTTTAGCTTAAATATGGGCTGTTGGATTTTTAGTTTAGGAAGAGGCTCACTAATGCTTCTTATACCACTAATCCAACAATATTATTGAAGTGCTTTACTCACCACTTATTTGAAAATAACAAAAATAAAAAAATACTAAAATTGTTTAATTTTAAAGAGGTTTATTAGGCGCCATGTGGGTAAAAGAGAATATATATAATAAATTGAAAATAATTTTTAAAGTGTTGAGGCTCAACATTAGGATAGCTTAGGGAATTACAAATTAGGTATAATTTAATTTTTAGCCTATCAAAGCTTGAAAATTTGCTTCACTTAGGCGGAATGATGGATGAGGAATCATGGTTGGCTAAGTTTTACCCATGGGGTAATGATTTAATTACTTTTAGCCATAAGTTGAATAAAATTATTTCACCTTGAGGACCCTACACGCCTATAAAAGGAGGTGGTCCCCGCATAGGTGCTTGAATGGACCTGGTCATGGCTGGGGGTGTACCATCTAATGGACGCCCCATGGTCCAATTTGTGGTCAAAGTAATCCAATTGTTGGATATTGGTTTATTTGCCCATAAACGATTTGAAATCATGTTAACACATTTTGTGGGATTCCACCAAGAATTGACCAGGGTATTTTGGGCAACAAAATTGTCAATTAAAGTTAAATTAATTCATTATTATTAAACTTTTCTTTCTCGTTGCAAACACTTTTGCAACCCATTCAATTCAAGACTAAATCTAGTTTGATAATCTCATAGAGGGGATTAGTCTGCGCCCATGTATGGGAGCAGTTGGGCAAGCAAGGCAAGAGGAGCAGGCGGAAGGCCCGTGGCCTCTAACGTTCAAAAACGCCCCAGAGAATCTGGCGGAATAAAAAAAAATCTAAAAAAACCGGCGGTCACAATTTCCCCAGAGATACTCGCGTGGCAAGCACGATGCAACCAGTACATCAACACACCACATTCCCAGCCACTTTTGTTGGTGAATTTGGAGTCCGTGTGTATCTGGACATCCAAAAAACGGCACTATAGGAAAAATTTTGTGAAGATGTACACAAAATTTTCTCAACCGCGATGTATATTGCACCTCACTCCATGTCACGCAGTTGGCTGGACCTAGGTTTCAAAAGCAAAATAGCAGCAGATGAGGCTGCAGCGGTGCGCATAGTGGTCGACCTCCCTGAAGGGCAATGGGTCGTCGAAACTAAATGCACCAGATGGACAAAATCAAACCAAATTTTACTCATGTTTGACTTTTTGCCTACTATGGTAAAACGGGATATTTTGGAGCAACACTTGAAAGATGGTCTCGCCATATATGGCGAAATACAATCTTTCAAAATACAATGTTTCACGCTGATGCCACACCTGTGCACCAGCAAAGCCATTGCAGTTCTGACCCCAACCGAGGAGATCGCGAAGGACCTAACCCAGATCCTGCACTCCACCTTTATTGACATCGCAGGGCACACCACCCACCCATTCCGGGTAACCGTGGACAGCGCGCCCCCCATTTGCACCCACTGTGATGCATTTGGCCATAAGGCACATGCGTGCCCCATCAAAGAGAGGCGTCACATTCCAAGAGCACCCCTCAGCGGCCATGGCCAGCGGAGAGGCGCACTATGAACCAACTGCAAGCACCAAGGAGGCTTTCCCATGGGGAGCACAAGGCTGCTACCTATTGGTAAAACCCATCTCCCCGCAGGAGTGGAAGAAGGCCAAGCAGGCCCATAGGACCGCGGCCAAGGAAGCAGCCAAGGTCACCACCACCATCCCACACTCACAACGCCAGGAGGACATGGAGACCTTTGCGGTGGAAGCAACTCAGGAATCCATCACCCAATCAGATTGGGAGGCCCATGCCAAATGGGCCACTCAATCCAAGGATCCGATGGGAGATTCAATCTCACCCAATCACTGCACCCAAGCCCCAGTCAAAACTGACTTGGGACCTATCTCAACCAAAAAAAAATTTTTTGCCCCACTCGATGGTGCACTGAACTTATCTGCACCGCAAAAAATTTGTCCGACGTCGGGAAAACAAAAAGTGAAGGCCAAAGCCAACGCAACTCTTTCCACAAAAATTAACAAAAACCCCGATAGCGTTGCTGCTAATACCCACATTGCTGTGAAAGCCCGTGGGGACCTGGAAGAGGCTGGGGGCCCAGGAGCCCACCCCCTCACACCTAAGGTGCGAAGGGGGAAACCTTCACTCTAGGGATGTTGAATATCGCCGGACTCAAGGCCTCCCCATCCTGGGCTAGGAAACTGAGTTTTTTACAAAACAATTTACCCGTGGATATCCTGGCCATCCAGGAAACCCACTGTCCATGAGGTTCCGAGGAAGATTGGAAAACAATGCTCCTACCATCCCTATCCTTTTGGTCAAAGCACTGTGGGGTGCTAATTCAGAAAAACAATTTTTTCAAATTTACACCTTCAGAAACATTCCTAAATGACTGAGTGCTCATTGTCACCTTCTCATAGGCCAATGTTGCACACACAATCGTCAACATTTACACCCCAAACAGTGCATAAGAGCGTCAGGAATTTTTCTTGTTGGTCAAATCCCTCCTGCTACCCCCCAATTCTTTCCTAATTGGTGACATGAACTGTTGGCTAACCTCACCAACGGACCGGTGGCCACCCTCACCCCACGCCCCACAGGGTCACGTAGAACTACGCATTCTAAAAGCCACCCTTAAGTTAATGGATGCGCTGCCGCAACATGCCCCACTGCTCAAAAACATGATGCGTCCCCACGTCCACAACGGCCAATTAAGGTCCATGACCTGCATCGACCTTATTCTAGCGCTGGCAAAATTCCAACCCCACATCTCCCACTTCAAAACAACGAAAATGGAATTCTCCAACCACCGACTGGTCTCAATAACATACCACTTACCTGTCACAGTTGCAAAGGCCCCACATTGGTGCAAAATCTGCCCCCAGAGCTCGCGTCGCCAGGATTTTCCATGTGGGTGGAAGAGGCAACTTTGGCAAAATAGTTGTTGCACCGTTTTGCGCGGACCCCATTTCCAAATGGACAACTTTCAAAGAAGACACCATCCGCCACTATCGCCATCTCTCATCCAGACGCTCACGAGCCACATCAGCGGTTATATCACATGCGCTGGATAAAATTGGCCCACTTGGAGTCCAACATTCCAGCCTCAGGATATAGCCCTGCATGGGGCCAGAAGTGGGCAGAGGCAGCAGCCCACCTCAACGCACTTGAAAGGCAACACAAACATCGGGTTTGTGTCCAATACAGGGCCACACACATCACTAAAGGCGACAAGTGCACCGCATACTTCTTCAAAAAAAAATTTTGCACCACGCCAGAGCATGGCCTGCACACAGGTGTGAAGATTGGATAATTCTATTATGGACACACTGGCTGAACTGGCAATCGAAATGCAAAGATTTTACTCTGAGTTATACCAAGCCAAACCAATTCATCCAGCCAAAATGGCGGAATTTCTCAACAGAGCTCATATCCACACCATTTTCTGATACCCGGAAATAATGAATTTAATTACTCCAAATGAATTATGGACTACCATTCGCAGTGCGCCAAACTGAAAATGCCCAGGCCCAGATGGCATTCAATATGAGTTCTTTAAAAAATATTTTAAATATATATCCCCATTGCTGCTAGCCTCACTCAACCAAAGCCTGTTGGAAATGCGCCTCCTACCAGGAGAACATGAGGCCTTTACGGTCACACTCTTCAAGAAAGGGGATAGGCTAGACTTAGCCAACTGGCGCCCCATTTCTCTAACAAACACAGACACCAAAATTTTAACAAAAATCATGGCTAACCGTTTAGGGACTGTAGCATCTGCCACCATCTCTCCAGAACAATTTGGTTTCATCCCCAGAAGGTCAATTTGGGATAACGTGCACTCTGTGGCTAATGTGTGTCAGTCCACAGCCTCTGGGGCACTTGTATTCTTGGACCAACAAAAGGCCTATGATAGAGTAAACTGGGAATACCTTAGGGCCTGCCTCCAACAATTCCGCCTACCTCCCCGCTTCATTAACTGGGTGATGCTGCTCGTGGAATCTGCAACAATGGCAGTGCGCGGCCCAGGTTTCCTAACGGAAGTAGTCCGTCCTCAAAGGGGCCTGCGACAAGGGGACCCCCTGAGCCCACTATTATACAACTTCAGCCTTGACCCACTACTGCTAAATGTGAATGCCCAACTCACTGGGGTCCATGTGCCAGGCCAAACCCCAGTCAAGATGATGGCATTTGCAGATGATTGCGTGGTGGGGGTGTCTAATAACAAAGATGCATGCGCGCTTGAAGCCCTCATCCAGGAATATTCCCAGGTAAGCAACGCGGCACTAAACGCCTCCAAAACCGAAATCATCCTCCTTGGTCAGTTTCAGAACTGCTGGGCCCCAGCAAGTAGTTCCCAACCCGGCCCATCTGCTCGCCCACGTCCACGCCTTACTAACTCAAAATACACCGCTCCACTGGCGCTCCCCTTTATGCCACAACCTACCATAGGACCGGTACGCCATCTGGGCGTGTGGTTGGAGGCAGGTGGATATGCGTCAGCAGTAATGGAGTGCCATATACTGGACAACGTGACGAAGCGAATCGCCTCTCTCAGAGCCCACCCTACTACCCTCACTGGCAGGGTTGTTCTTGCCAACTCTATGCTCCTATCCAAAGTCTGGTTTGGAGCCCACGCCATCCCCTTCTCCCCAAGCTTCTTCAAATCCCTGTATGCTTTGCTACAAGGTTGGCTTTGGTCAGGCCGCCCTCCACCAGTACGGCTAGAGGTCATGTTTGGCCCTCATCATCATGGTGGCATGGGCCTACTTGACTTCAAAGCCCATGCCGCCAAGATCCTGGGCACCTGGATTGCGGCTGTCACTGCTCCTACACTCCCATCCCAACACTGGTCCCGCGCGGCCCACTCCAACTTCTCCCGAGCCTTGGGCCTCAACAATCCATCAAACCCCCACTCCCTGATGAAATACCTCGCATCACACACATCAGCCACAGGTCCTCACGGGACCAAAACCCACTACAAACGAATCCTACTCTCCATGCGAAGCGCAGAGTGGAGAATTCGTATTAGTGGACATACAACCCGAAGAGGCCGCCCTCTCCTCAGTTCACACAAGAGGTACAGGGGCTACCCATCCATGATGGCGTGATCCCCATTCGACCCCAAGTCCTATCCAGGGTGGACTACCTGGACATGATGGACATCCCTTATTCCACTGAGACCCAAAAGACTATCTGGAAATACGCACACCATCCTCTGTTGCAGCCTCAAGTCCGCTCCCATGTGTGGCGCTGCCTGAGGCGGGTGTATTGTACAGCTGAGTGCTCTAATGCTTTACACTCATCCTTTGTCGTGTGTGGCCAGTATGGAACGCTTTTTCACCGCCTGGAGAAGTGCCCCACCTCTAAAGTAATATGGCGCGAAGTCCAACGTCTGCTAGGCCAGGATCAAACACATCCCTTCAGTCTGTTAAGAGATATGTTTGCTTCATCAATGGCCTCCCCCTCCCACCCTCCCTTCGTGCTCTGGTGGTTGCAATCGCCATGTGGACTATCCACACGATTGTCTTGGATGCCATCGCTGGATTCATCCCCACCCTCCCTGAAGCTGTCCACAGATTCTGGTCTCATTTGGTGGATCACTTTCAAGCGTGGATGTTTGGATATCTCCCACCACGTCGCCGACAGCTGGTCTCCTCCTGGTTCCCATTCTGGTTCATCAAATTAGACCCCTTTCTCCACACGTGCTCAATAGTGGCTACGCCCCCTACACACGTTCCCTCCCCTTCCCATAAGTGGCGTTCCCGCTGGCAACAAAGAGATAGCATCGCTTCTCTGGGGTGCCTCCCCTGGTACTAAGTTTTGTCTCGTCTGAGTCATATTCGGAAGTGTCCGTCACATGGTTGGCCTTCCCCGCAATAAATTTAAAATTTAAAATTTAATTCATTATTATTGGGGACTTATAAATGTACAACATTTCCCCTTTTTGGCTGATTGCCCCAAACATTCTTATCATGAAGCCTGGAGGACAATTGTCTGACATCACCCCACTCAAGAATGTTGAGGGGGGAGTAAGGCCGTAAGGAACGACCATGTACCCAATTAATGGTGACTCCATAAGTGAGGGATTTGAATGAGTACTAATCCCCTCACTTGTGTGTAATTGAAATGGGCCTTCCCATGTAGAACCAAGCTTCTTAGTTCTAGTATTGATGCAGTTGGTAATACAGCACCAGTCTGAGACTTGGAAGAAAGGAAGAGGGACGTGGAGCTCATTCCCTGCTTGGCATTCTTTTGTGACCATCTTTGCCAAGTTAATCATAGCCTCTGCTTGTAGTTGGATGATGTGTTGGGCAAACTTTTTCATGCTTTCTCTGGGTCAGTTCTATCAGTGAAAATATCTTTTGCTAGTAGATCTGGTACCCCAGGTTCTCGACCATACAACACACAGAAAGGGGACATATTTAGGATGCAATGAAACTAGTTCAATAGGCCATGAGGGCATTGAGTAAAGAAAGATACAGTGGAGAGGGTCTGAATTGGCCATTTTGCAGAGTAAGGAGCCTAGGGTTCGTTAATTTTTTCTACAGCACCATTTGTGGATGTTTTATAAGGGGCTAAAAAGAGTTGTTGCGTGGCCATGTAGATGGCAAAGAGCTTCGCCACTCAGGAGGTACAATCTTTCCACTATCACATAGGAGGGCTTGGGGACATCCACGCCAAGTTAAATGTATTGATGTAATAAGCTGGATGTGTCTTTAGCAGTCTGAGCGGGGAGAGATACATCCTTAACACATTTGATGAAATTATTAATACCAACTAAGATATAGCAATTGCCACCTGTGATCTGAGGGAGAGGACCTACCAATTCTAGACTTATAGTATGGAAAGGTTGTTGAGTTGTTGAAGATTGATATTGATATTGATATTGGGCATTAAAGCTAAATTTTTCTTACAGGACTGGCATGCATCCACGACCTCAATCATGGTTTCCAAGATGTCCTCCCTGTAGTACCGCACTTTCACCCAATCATATGTTTTGCGCACTCCGCCATGTCCCATGAGAGTTTGGGACTCCAAGTTGACAGGAACTCACTCTGATGGCCAGATATAGGGCAACCAATTTACTCCTACTGTCTTATACTAGCTTCCATTTTCCACCTTAATGTTGTGGGAGTGTTGAGCGAGCGTCTTTTTTATAGGTTCATATTCATCAGCCCATGAATATGGAGTCATGAGGAAATCGTGTAGCCTCTCAGCTTCACTAATGTCTAAGTGAAGAACGGGCAGCCATGTTAACCCATCTACATTCATGTGGCTCGTTCCTGCCAAATGCTCAATAGTCATATCATAATGCTGGAGCTTCAGAGCCCAGCGAGACAACTGCCATATGTGGTTCTTCTAATTCTACAACACTTTTAGAGAGGCGTGGTCTGTGATTACTTTGAAGGGAGTCCCATATAGTAATGGGCGGTAGTGTTTGACAGCAAGCAGGACAGCCAAGCATCCTTTCTTTTTGACCTATATTTACAGTCATCTTTTGAAAGCATTTTACTAAAGTAAGACATGGGATGAACGATTACATTCCATCCAATTGAGCCAAGATAGCTCCACCAGCATAGTCAGAGGCATCCATGAACATGAAGGGTTTGCTGTTGTCAGGGTGGCGGAGTATTGGTATTTTTTGTAATAATTGCCCTAGGGTCTCAAAGGCGGCTTTTTGTTCAGAACCCCAATGGTTGGAGGGTGTTCTTAGTTAAGAGCCATTGAGGGGCTCACTGAGCTGAGCGAATTTTGAGGTAATTGATGGTAATACACCATAGTAACCCAAGAATGCCTGTATGTTGTGAAGGGTTTTGGGTGCAGGCATCTTGGATATTGCTTCAGCTTTATCTTGAATGGTTGTATCCCAACTTTTGAGATAGCGTATTAAGGGAAATCCAGCATTTATCTGGAAAAATGTGCATTTAGAGGGCTTTAAATTGATATTAAAGGCTCATAGACATTGAAATACCTTCTTTAAATGTGCGAGATGTTCATTAAAGGTCTATAAAACTGTAATATTATCAAGATAGATGAAAACAACTTAATTTTAAATCCAGCAAAATTTGATCCATAGCATGCTGGAAAGCGGCAGATGCATTACACAGCTCTTGTGGGAGTCAAGTATGCTGGAAGTGACCTTCACTGCAAATAAGAGCACATTTCCCCTGGTCTTGTAGAGTAAGGTCCATTTGCCAATAATTGCTAGCCGAGTCTATTGCAGAGAAGTATTTAGACCCAGAAAGTTGGGCCAGAGCGTCATCAATGCGCGGGATAGGGTAACTATCCTTTTTTGGTGAGGTTGTTTAATTTGCAGTTGTCCATCAATACCCAATGACCCCCATTCTTCTTATTTATTAGTAAAAGGGGGAGGACCAAGGAATTTGTGACGCATCAACAATCCAGCATCCAGAAGCTTTTTGAGCTCCATCAGCTTCTGTAGCTTCTCAACTTTTGATTTGTGGTAGGACTTGGAGCAAACAGGTTTAGCATCACTAACGTCAATCATATGCATTCACCCCTTCATATGCCCATAGTCATTGTAGGATTTGGAGAAAATGTCGCTGTAGGCCTCAAGTAAGGTGTGGACTTTATCCAGCTCAGCTGGGGTTAGTTCATTATATATCTGTACAGAAGGTAGGGTACATATGGATTGGGCGGCAGGTAAGACCATATCTGCCATAGACCCAATACAGTGGACTTGCTTGATGTCCTCAATGGGTATCAGCGGGCCTCTTCCGATCTCCAGATGCTTTTTTACCTCTATATCTTTTTTGGTGAGATTCTCTAGAAAAAGGTTAATAAGCGATGATAGGCGAGGTCTAACATGCCTGGCAAACCTCTGGGCTTGAAAGGATTAAATCCATTTATGCTAATGAGGTGCAGTATGCAGTTGTGTGGGATTTGCATGGCAGTCTTCGTGTCAACTACTCTTTGTTCCCCAGCCTTAATGACCACCTCTTCAGAAGCATAGAAAGGGATAACCTCCAGGGCGTCCACTGAGGGTGGCAACAGTTTGAAATGCCGTTCTGCCATGGTGTAATGCAGAGATAGAGAGGAGGAGGGATACTCAACGGTGTAAACGTAAACTTTTTTACTGAGCTCATCATTATACAGAATCAGAGGAACCTCATAGTTAAGCAGGGTGAGATAGCCCTGCTTCAAATTAATAATACCTTCATATTAATTATAAATTGGGTTCCAATGAGTAATTCGTAGGTATTATTGGTCATAGCAACTGCTGGAGCTGACAAGAGAAGCTTCTAAAACGAATGGGCAAAGAAGAATAGGCTCTAATGGCACAGGTGTTGTTTGGCCCACAGTTTCAAAATCTTGAGTTTAATCAAGGTCAGAAGCCAGCTTAATTTTACTATTGAGTTTATTTGACACAATGTTCACTGGGGACCCAGTGTCAAGGATAGCTTTAACCCTCACACCATTAACAACGACCTACACTTTAGTTAAAATACCACCCAAGGTGGGGAGAAGAGCGTGGAACTCTTTTATATGAAAAGTGGAGGCATGTCGTTTGGCAGTTTCATAATATTTCTCCTAGATAGTCTGCAGGGTATGCACACACTGGGTAGATCAGTGAAATATGGCAATGAGCTGGTTTGCGTCGCAGGCAGTATCAATAGTCTTGAGACCCCTTATCACTTGCTTATGATAAGTTTGACTAGGTATCTTAGCCCAGTTCACTCTCTCCAGGTTCAACCAATCAGGTACCTTAACTTCACCTGGAGCTCCTAGAACGTAATGACCAACATCTTCATCACCCCCTTCATACTCGTTGTCAGAGGGGTTAATAAATAAGGTTAGTTTCCTATAGAAGGTGGGGTAGGTTCAGGTCTTCCCTTATGGGATGATAGGTCATGGGGTTGTTCCTCCACCTTATTAACTTTTGGGGGAGGCGTTTGAGTTGTCACAGCTTGAGTTTCGACCTTCAAAGCAGGGGGTTTGTGCTGCCTCAGGGAAATAGGTTTCATACTAGAGTTAGATGAATGAGAGGTTGAGGGGGAATAGCACTGTAGGGTGGATAGTTTAACTTCAGCAGCTTTGGGTCATTCAATGCTTGGAGCTATTGTGAAATAGGCGGTTTAGCCTTTGTGACCAGATCATTTAATCCGTTGTTAGTGGGAACGATTGGGACCTGAGAATGGGGTTTAAGCTTGGGAGCCGGCTTTGGGACCAATTGGGAAGTCTGCTCTGGAGAAGAAGATGGGCAAGGAAAAGGGATGAATGCGTTCAATAACTGAGTGTTTTGAACTGAAGACAACGGGGAGCGCTTCTCTGTCACAGCCATTACCATCTGCTTATCATTATGGGAGAAAATAGCAGTTTGTGCTTGAAACTCCACAAGAGCAGGTTTCAGAGGGAAACAACTGGAGTAGATGCTAAATTAGTCAGTGTAAATGCTTGACACCGAGATTCTTGTGTAGGCTCAAGCTCATAGATGTCAACAGCCGCTAATAAGGCCTCCTTGATATCTCGCACAGTTGTGAAAGTGCGCTTTAAGAAAGAGAGATGCATCGCCAAGGAAGGATGAGATGCTAAGAAAGCCAAAATAGCTGCAATTGCATCATTGAGAGGGAGCATTAGGGCAAGCAACAGAGGTTGAGTTTTAGTATAGAAGCGCTCAACAAAAGAGGTAATCAATTCTCCCTCTTGCGACTACAGCACATATATCCTGTTTTTGCCGTTGCAAACTCTGATTGGAGACAAATTCATCAAGAAGCGCTTGTTTAACCTCCTCTTAAGTGCTGAGTTTATCCATGGTGGGGACCATTCTTTCTTTTATTATTAGAGTTAAGTAAGGAAGAATGTACTGGATTTTTTGCTCGTCAGTTGCTCCTTCCATCGCAGATTCATAAACATAAAGAAAGGAGGCAATACTGCCTCACCAGGTATGAACTTGTCTCTCAGAGAGTGTTTTCATATAACAGGGCATTTTAAAGAGCTGCTGCTTAAGCCGTTTAGGAGAGACAGAGCACTAGCTAGCTGGAGTTAAATGGAGGCTAGCTGGGGGTTTATTTTCCATTGTTTTAGTGGTTTCTGTGGTGCACATGGCCCCCTGTAGTAAGCACCACTTGTTGAAAATTTAGTTTAGGAAAAGTCTCGCTGGTGCTTCTTTTACCACGAATCTAACAATATTATTGAAGGGCTTTACTCACCAGTTATATGAAAATAACAACATAAACCAATTCTAAAAATGTTTAAGTTAAAAGAGATTTATTAGGCAGCCATGTGGGGAAAGGAGAATATATATAATGAATAGTAATAGTATTTAAAGCGTTAAGGCTCAACGCTCAGATAGCTTATGAAATTCAAAATTTAGGTAAAATGTGATTTTAGCCTATTAAAGCTCAGAAATCATGCTTCACTTAGGCAGAATGTTGGATGGATAATTATGTTTGGCTAATATGTACCCAGGGGTGACTATTTGATAAATTTAGCCAGAATTTTAATAGGATTATTTCCCTTGGTGGACCCCTACACGCCTATAAAAAGGGGTGGTCCTCATGTAGATACTTAGGTAGACTTGTTCATGGCTGTGGTGTACCATCCAATGGACGCCCCATAACCACTTCCTGGTTGGAGTAATCTGATTTCTGGATATTGGTTTAGTTTCCTGTAGAAGATTTGAAATCATTTAACCCAAATTTTTGGGGTTCCCTTGAGAAACGGCCAGGGTCTTTTGGCTGACAAAATCATTCTTTAAATTTAAATTGTTTTCATCATTATCAGGGACTTTTAAATGTCCGACATTTCCCCTTTTTGGCCAATTTTGCATTAAAACATTCTTATCATGAAGCCTGGATGGCAAATGTCTGACACGGGAATCAAGAGTTGGAAAAAATTGATTATATTTTACAGGTGAATTTAGCAGATGGGTTGAGATCTGCTAGATCTGTCACATGCTGGACCGCATCTTTAGCATCTTTAAACAATTTGTTGATTTCATCCCATGCGACATCAGGGAAACCAGGGGGGAAGTCAAGTGTGGTTAGCCCTTTGTGGTATTGAGAAACTGACTGGGCCACTGCTTTGCATAGGTTTGGGAAATGGGGAAAGTCCACCAGTGCTAAGGCGAGCTGGTGGTCACTTTGGTAGGTGATGGCATTGGGGATAGGAAAGAAGCATTTGGGGGATGGGATTTTGTTTAAATCAGAATTGTAAAATTGGCCCAACCATAATCGAGTTGACTGAGAGGTTCACCAGATACCTCATTTGCGAAAATGTTACCTTATATCAATTTTGGCCAATAGGTACCATGGATTTTGGTCTACAAGAATAGTGGATGGAGAATTTGGATTGGTAGGAGTCAAAAGGGTTGCTTGGGTACAAATGGTGGTACAGGCCTGACTCTGATTGGCGTGGGCAAAATTGTGTGGGCTAATTTAGGCAGGTAATTTGGTGGGGGCCAATTTCCCACTATGGCCCATTAAACAAGATGTTGAGTGGAGGGGGAAACAAAATTCCCCATTCGCTCAATATGTCTTAGAAACCACACCAGAGAAAGTGGCTTGAAGGCAGGATTTCTTTGAAAGGTTGAGTCTAAAACAGAGAGAATAAAATTGGTGAACATTATCCACCTTAACCCATAGAAATGCTCAGGTGCCGCTGCGATATGAGCATGGGGTTATCTGTTGGCAATAGAAAGATGGTGTAGGATAATGGTGGCAGTGGCGCGAGGTGAAGCAAGGCACTCCGCACCAGAAGGAACGGTGAAGATAAGGCTTAGTTGTGTCCCATAAGCCAGAAGCCCCGCCACCAGCTGATCATTTAAAATCTAAGTTGGGAGGTGAGATGGGAGGGGTGTAAAGGACACCACCAATGTGGTGTCTAAAGGAAGGCGAGTATGGGTAGTAGGGATGGGAGTATTTTTATAAAGAAGGGGAGTTAAAGTCGCTAATGCAGTATCCTCCTCTAATGGGAAGCCTATGTTGAAGTAGCTCTTGTTCAGGTAGAAATCAATAAAGCCATATGGCGCAAACTTGGCGGTGGCCAACTAGATAACCAATTTGTCAGAATATGGGAGTAAATGTCCAAAGTCAACTCATAGGCAAAATTGGATAGTGGAGCGAGTTAGGGCGAGAGGATGGGGGCAAGAAAAGTGGATTTTCACCAGGTATATCTAAGTCCTGTGGGAGGGCAAAATGGCCAGAAGAATTTGGTGGGCTATTTGAACTCATGCAAATGCATTTGCCCGCTAGGTGGAAAATGCTAGGTGGTAAGCACCGCTACCCCACATTGGAGCAGCAGGCGGCGGATCCATGGACATTTTTTTAGAAAATAGGCGTGGCCAGAAGGTGTTGGTAAGAAAAACTCTTTTTTCTTGTAAAGTTTACTCAAAGTGAGATTGAGAGGAAAAAAGTTTTTCATTATAATAATATTTAATAGAGCAATTATGGCCTATAGAATACGCTATTACCAAATTAACAAGACGTCTCCCTCAAGCGTTGTATGGAAGAAATCCACAGCTACCATTTAAAGTACAAGACATGTTAGATCAAGCTTCCCCCAAAGCCCCCAAAGTTACTATGTAAAGTATCACCAATGAAATTATCAGATTTCATACCTGGCTTCTGAGAACCTTTCTGCTACCACTAGTAGGGAAACTATTTGGTTTAACAATAAGCATGAACTCTGCACATGTTTCAACTAGGTTATCTAGTAATTTTCTACCATCATCGGCCTGGTTGTCACAACAACAAATTGGGAACCAACTGATTGGGCCCTTAAAAAGCTATCTATAAACGAGGTAAAGAACACTCAATTGTGGTGGTTGCTCAGGGGAACTGTGATGAATTGCGTACAAAGTCAACTTCTCCAGCCATTACCCCACTGCGCCAAGATCTTTATGAGGGCATAGTTGGGATTCCTACCCAAATTAAAGTTATGTTATATGATGAAGAGAATTGAAAATGATTCGATGATATAGTCAAACCATTGTCAGGGTTTATCCTCAACCACGTCAAGGCCTCCTGATATGGGTGTTTAATCTTACTTGTGTGAACAAATATTAAATAATTAAAAACTCCATTATTGAGGTTGAACCTGATCTATGTAGCGATTAATTCCAGTTTAACAGATGAGACCAGAATGCCGCAGATCCTCAATTGGTGATGAGTATAGATAATGGTTCATAAATGCTTGGCTATTTACCCAAGAAAAGCTCCCTGATCTCCCTTATAATAATTTTTTTTAAAAAAAATAAAGTTTACTCACTTTTTAACATTACTGATTTGGCCTATCTCTATTAATTTATAGACGCAAAACATCTTTAGAACTTGCACTTAAATGAACATTATCCTGAGTGAAAAAACTCATTAAAGAAAATTTGAACCTATAATCCATCACCCAGGAATTTTGGGTCTTTTGGCCTCAAAAAATAAAGTAGATTGGTAAAAACCCTTTTCGTCCTGACAGATAACATGCTGTGGTTGAGCTAAGGCGTTGGGACACATTATCTATTTCGACCCAGAAGAGGTTGCATTGATAATCGTCAGCAGAAACTGAGTAAACTTAAAAGGAATATAATCATCTGGAGTGACCTTAGAGGGTAAATTTTATTAAAAAGCTTTTATTTTTAGGAGGGTCACCAATAGAAGAGTT
Organism: Massospora cicadina; assembly: GCA_022478985.1. NCBI lineage: Eukaryota > Fungi > Entomophthoromycota > Entomophthoromycetes > Entomophthorales > Entomophthoraceae > Massospora > Massospora cicadina. The sequence continues at coordinate 319,977 of JAKSZP010006593.1, forward strand.
GGGCGCCAAATTTTTTTATAGCTACATTGCGTTTTTTATATAAAGCAGATTGATAAAAATTAGAAAAGCTCTTATATTTTAATAATTTAGACTTTATATTTTACTCTTGAGACTAAAGTTTGAAAGGGTAAGAGACCCTTTTTTCATTTTAAAGTTACTCCATGGACTTTGAATGGTGAGAGAGAAGAATCAATGAACTTAATCATGTTAATTTCTATCAGAAGAGGGAAAAAGTCCTCTATCAATATCTTAGAAGACCATTCAAAATTAGGCTAAAGAACTAGTTTGGTTTTTTACCTAATAAGTATCTTATATAAGAAATTTTACTGGAGTAATAGTCTTCATAACATTGCTACTCTAATAAATTAATTATCAACAAGTTATGCAACGCACATACAAGGAACCTGCGTAGCTAAGCAAAAGAGTGAGAGAGCTAAAACTTTAAAGAGTACAGCTCCAAGATTTTTAAAAATTGGAATTACTATGAGCTGTGAATTACTCGCTTAGTATGGAAGACTTTGAATTATTCCTGCCATCTAATTGACCCTCACCTGATTATATTAGATAGGCTGAGATTAAAAACAAGAGCTTGCAATGTTTTGAGTGATAGACTTTCCCAGGGGCAGGGAATAGAGGTCTGAGATTATTGATTTGTACAGGTGACTATAATTGGCGCAGGGGAACAGAGAACAATCTACATTATGGTAAAAGATGGCAGGGTAGGCTATGGGGAGTATTTCTTGAATCCGACTATCTCCAATATATCATCCTGTAATGCCCAAGGACTTTATCTCCTTTAGGGTGTAAGGATAAAGAACTCTTTATCTTGACGTTTTTTACATCAATGAATGTATGATCATAATCTGAGACAGTTATATTTTTAGCTAGGTTCATGTCAAAAAATAATCTTGTAACGGGTGTTAAAGGAAGGGAAGTCTGATTGTAGGACCACAGAGGGAGGAGAGGAAGTTGTTATAAATTTCAGAAAGCTCGTAGGTGGAGGTTGGCAATTAGGGAGAGTTACCCATTGAATAATTTGAAAAGAGAGGAATTGAGATTAAGAAATATTCTATATTCTGGCGTGCCACAAGCTTACACCCATGATTACAAACTATATAAGGTCATTTTTCATAAAAGTGGTCACAGAAACGGAGGTTGAAAAATAATTGACTAGACTCCATACAGAGTGATATTTCATTGGTTAATAGGAAGCTAATAAAATTGGAAGTGCATATCTGTTTCTAGTATAGGGTTTGTGCATCTCTAAAAAACATGAAGTGTCAGCTGCCCTTATGGCCAAAAAATCCTACATTTTAACCTCATGTGACTCAGTTCAGAATGTAATGGGTAACTGATAGTAGGCCTAACCATCTTTAACTGTCCTAAGACAAAGAGAGTGGATCTAGTGGAAGCTCAGATAATGATAAGATGTGAGACTTTAGTAGTCCTGTTCTGGGCTGAATCTTCCAAGAGAGAATCAGCTAGATCTTCCTGTTCAGACGTCAAGTAGGGTCTGTGCCATTTCTGTCTATAGCCATCTCTTCTTTGATTTTAAATGCCCTAAAGGACTCCTAGTGCGGGCAACTTTTTTTGGTATTAAGCCCTAGGGTACTGCCCCCACCATAATAGGGTTGCGTGAATTTAAGCACACCAAATGTGGTCCTAACCGCAATCCTGGTGTAGCTTGCAGTACCCAGAAACTGACATATTCCTGCCTGTTTAAGCAATGGGCAGACTGTCTTCACCATCCAGGACAGGATATATGCCTTTCATTTCCCTTGTGGGAGCTAAGACCCAATGATCCCCAAGTTAAGTCCCTGAGGGGAAAGAAGAGGAAGCCTTCCCGATGTCACCTGCTTTTTTAGTAGAGTTTTGCTCTCCTGCCCCTTTTTGTCCAAGAATCTTTGGAGTTCTTTCATAACACGCGATGTTTTCTTACGCGACCACTTTTAAAACCAGCAGGATCATAACAACCAAACTTGCAAGCTAGCTGAGCTTCAAGATAACTCAGCAAACCGCAGCATTTATTGTAGTCAGGTACACTTAAGTGCAGCTAATAAGGATTGCCCCTCACTTGTCCTGAGGGTCCACACCAATGCAACCCCAGATCGTGGGGAAACTGTATGACAGGCACAATGTCTGACTCATACTCCCCTTCCAGCCAATATTTGCCACTCATGGAGTGTTAGACACCCGTGAGAACAAGTCATCACAGTCATCACCATCCACACCCTTTTCAGGCCACTAGATGAACCTACCAGTGCACCTCTAAAGGTTTTGGTGTTCTGAACTAACCCATGTTTCCATGTTTTCTACAGTTGTACCACGAGGAGGCCTCAGACAACCTTATCTAAAAATCATAATCATCTCTTCTTCATCAGAGAGGGAAAAACCCATTATCCCATAAGCTAGTGGATTTGAGTATATCAGAAGAAAATAAGTTTAGGAGTGGATAATAATGTGACCTCATAAAAGCGTTTAAAAGGCTTTTACATATAAAGGGTTAAGGATAAGAATCTCTATAGGGCAGGACTGATACAAAGGGCAGATGTCTGTGAGGGTGCAAAAACAGCCACTGCCAATATGGTTTATGGAAATTCTTGCCCTTAATTGAATATTCTGGAGCGGTACAGACTTTTGGTGAAGAAAATGAGTCCCAGGAGGGGTTATTTGAGGAATATAGTATAGGACGGCTTTAAAGGCATGGACCACATTTTTTGAAATACAGCCACTGATGGGACCAGAGCGGCAAAAGCTTAAATTGAGTAATAAGGTCTGAAAATCATGGGACTAAGGTGAAAATGCAAAAGATGCGTGAGTCTCTGGATTATGAAGCTGTACTTCAGAAGAACCAAAGCAAGAAAAGGTGTGAAAACTCTTGTTTTTATATAATATTAAACCATAAACCTACTGGCAGAAATTCTCATAAAACGCATCAAGGAGAGCCATACTCCATCATGCATTAGTGAGAGCATGGTCTCAGAACTCCCAGAAGCAAAATTTACCTGGGCTCAGCCAAGGCATCCATAGTTGACATGATATCATGTGTGGATGGGGCTAGAGGGGCTTCCACCACTTTGCAATTCATCGCAGAATTGTTACTGGCTTTTGGAGCTTGATGGGCTGACCTTAAGCCAAAAGAATATACTTTCAGTCCTATATGAGTGAGACTAGGGGCTAGCTGGAAAAGACCAGAGCAAATAGTCCTTGTTAATTATAATAATTAGGTAGGCATTTACCGCTGGTCCAAAGAGAATGGCGGAGAGTGCCAAAGCTAAAGACAAGTTCATTATGTCAGGGAGCGGCTGATTTTAAGAAAAATGGGCTTTCAGTATGGTTGCTAGAATACAGTGAAAATCCCAGAATGTCAGGGTCACAACGGTCATAACAACTCTTAACAACGGTGATCTAAGGTTCATGTGAGATAAATAATAGTTTTAAGTTGTACCAAAAGCCTCATGTCAAACCAAATGGCTGCAAAGGGGTTGACTATGGGGCTTTCTGGAGCGATATCATTGGTGGGAGAGACGCAGAGAGCTAACAATTTTTCCATGTTTTGCTGTTACTGGGATTTTTGGGTTAATAACTATTATAATCTGGGTCAGATTTAATTTGTAGTAAGTCACTGGGCTCATTGATATAAGCAGACTAACTAAATAAATAAGCAAGGTTTGCAAACCAATTTTACCAAAGTTTTTATTCATACTAAGCTTTGTGGTTATTTTGCAATTGTTGATTTGGTTTGAACTTTCACGTGAGGTTAATGAATGATATGGGGATCTGGATTTGATTGCTCACGATGTAGGGCCTTGGGCAAACTGAAGGATAGCAGACCAGATGACATATTTATGCTTGAACCCAAACTTTTGGAGATTTATATGATCACACTATCCAGCTGTTATTATGCACTATACTTCATTCTGAAAGTACTACATTGACTAGTTTGATGTAATGTAAATATCAAGTATCAGAATTGTAAATTGACTTTATGATCAATAATTTTTATCTGGTGATAGTCATCTAAATTATTTTTGTTTTAACGTCAGGATCTAATCCCAATGGAACGAATCTAATACTTAGTTTTATCAAAACTCAACAATGTCTTTAAGTGAATTTGGATGTTGAGAAGATAGTCAATAATTTATAGTTCTATAATAGATTGATTGGGCGAGACATCAAATTGATTATAGGTGTTTTTGAAGTTAATAAAGCTTTTTAACGCTTGTTTTAAGGTAGTTTTAGATTGGCCTGGGAAACGTGACCTGTCTTAATTAGTAATTTGTTTTATAAACTAATTATGGCAGTTATCCGGTAAGAGTTTGATTTACTGGGTTAGGGTAAAAACCTTAGAACGTGAAATTTTGAATTCTACAAGAAAGGATTATAATCTTGTTGGCTTTGGAAGTTAAAATAGATGAATAATTAACAGAGATATCTTCATTGAGGATATGCCTCTTTTGGGTTAGGTTTAATGTAAAGATGTTTTTAAGGAGTTGTGAACTAATTTGTGGAGAATTGGACTTGACCAATATAAAATCCTCATTATTTTTATTCACGCAGATATAGGCAAAATTAAATTTTAACAAGGACTTAACTTGGACTGATTGTTATTATTACTTTCTTAAAGTGTGTTTAGTTCAATTGATATTTATCAAATACCCTTAATTAGGTAAAATTCACTTGGCTGTACAAATATACTTGATTGAGGTTGAAATCAAATTTTAAAAAAAGACTGCTGGCATTCTGTTGTCATACACTAGCTCTTCTTTATTTCTACATCAGTCATATGATGGGTGAAGCAAGATACCTTATCAACGTTAAATCAAAATTTATAAAGAAGACATTTGTCTAGGTGTTGCGTTACACTAGCACTTCTTTGAATCTTACAATTAGTTAAGTAAAAATGTAACCTTATGTTCATATTTTACTATATTTTATGAAATAACAATTTAAACAGTAAAAGACAATACTGTCAGGACTTTGGGGGAGCAACTCCAACCTAGCCCTATTAATCAGGGCCCTGAAGCCCACAGCGAGTTTATAGACCATTAAGGCCTTTAGTAAAGCTAAAAACAGAAAAGAGATAAGCGAAAAACAGTAAGTTATTTAATAAACCTTGAGGTATTTATAAGACCTTGAGGCTAAAATAAGATTGTTAAAAGGTGGGATTCAGAACAGGGAAATATCAGAGTTTATTGCCAACTGAGAAAAA